>JBBMOI010000005.1:30752500-30802500 GCA_038088405.1 Porites divaricata
TGCACGGCATTGTTGTTAAGGTTGGACTCGAAACCAACTGTTAATTCTAGAACATATAGGCACTTGGACTGGATTAGGAAAAGAAGATCTGGACGATAATTATCACCACTTATTATTGAGGGATTCGATTCAGAAAACCATTAACGTCTGCATAGAGTGAAGAGTGAACATTAATATTACAGGTTGAAGTGACTTGGCAATGAATAATAGTAATAATAATAGTAATAATAATAATAAAATAGTGTATCCAACTAGTCGCTGTTCACCCGTTAAAACCTACAATATAAAATATGAAGTCTACAATATACTACAAAAAATAAAAAATATGGGATCTACAATATAAAAAGCAATAATATTTAACAATTATTCCTCGAACCCGAATGGGCTCTGAGTCAATAGCCCATGAGGCCGAAGGCCGAATGGGCTATTGACTTAGAGGCCATGAGGGCGAGAGGAATAATTGTTTTAGTAAAATCCAACTAGTTGGTAAAAAATATCAAGAATAAAAGAATTTTAGCTAGTTAAAGCTCGACTTCAATCTTTCTTTGTCGCCGAAAAGCCTGCGCTTTTCGCTACTAGTGGGCTATAACATATAGCCTGGTAGTAGCTCAACCAATCAGAACACAGCATTGATAATAGACCACTGGCTGGATTTTACTAATGTTTGTTATACTAAGGACTTTGTTGTAAAGAGGTTTGTTATATTGAGGCTCCATTGTATTATTTTATTTGTTACAGAAACTCTGGAGCATGAATGTCTAGAAATTAAGGCTCTCAAAAGGAGATTTTACAATAAGATTTTGGAGGTATAACATAAATCCAAAACAAAGGGGGGCTGCTGACCCCTTCAACCCACCCCTAAATCTGTTGATGGTTTTTAACTGTTTCAGTGTCCCCATTGTTTTCTATGAGTCACTTTGACACACTTTTTAAATGCTGTTGTATATTATTATAGCTGAACCATCATTAAGCAGCCATCCTTGGGGTACTGGTAAGTGGCAACTTTTAAAAGGAGGTTGGCCATTCTGTAGAGGCTCATCATAAATTATCATAATCTTTTAATAGCAGAAGCATCACTTTACTTTGAAACAATTATGTGACTGGAGCTGCACTACTGGTCCACAAGCAATGAGTTGTCACCATCTATCTCACACTGTATTTCCTTCATCATATTCTTGAAACCAAGCCAAAATAAGTGTATCAAGCACTTGATGGCTGCTAATATAGGTGACAACAATGGAAGACCTCTCATTGGGATGGTCAAAAGTTGGCCACTAAATAGAGGTTTAAGTTTCCATAATTTTCTACAACTATTTCAGGAGTTTTATTATTGGCTGCTTAATAGGTGGCCAATAAATGGAGATCTGACCATTCTGGGGGGGTGGGGGTGGGGTACTTGAGTTAATTTTTGCTGGATATGTGCTGCTACCCCATTATAGTCTGTCTATTCAGTGGCCAATTATAGACCCCATCTTAGTCACTCTTGGGCAAATGTGTAAATCTCGCAATCCCAACTTAGTCACTTTCTATTTATGCATCTACTGTATATTAAATGAAGAACACTTTACTTCTCGCCTGTTGCATTCTTTTTCATTCTGGTACATTTGCTAACCATATATGAAGAACTGTCTTACCCAAAAAGCACAAAATGCGCGACCTCATTCTAGTGACTCTATTGAAAATGCGACCCCATTATAGTCAGTCTAGTCGTGAAAATGTGACTCCATCCAGCGGCACATCCCCATTAGCCTCTTATAAGGAAGTACCCCCTCCCCTCCCCGCTACCATTCAATCCAGTTGACGACTGGTTTTCACTAGCGATGGAGTCGGAGTTGTACTCAGAGGCATTGAAATTTACAATCTTGTGAAAACAACATTCTGATTCCACTTACGAATCTTTCATTTACGATCAAGTGAAAACTAGGTTGTTGGAGTTGGAAGCCAAGGCAAAAGAACTAAAACAAACACAAAGCATGGGAATGTGCAATGTGATTGGTTGATCCTTCCATTTCTGCTTCCGACTCCAACAATCTGGTTTTCCCTAGATTGTAAGCAACAGAGTCATAAGAGGAGTCAGAAGAAAATGGAAACATTGTGATTCTTCTGACTCCAATTCTGTTGAGCTTATGACTCTGCGAGTGACTCCGATTTTTTATTTTCACTGAGTCATAGGCGCTCTTATGATGCTGTTTACGACTCCTACTCCATCACTAGTGAAAACCAGCCTTAAAAGGCCTACCCTTCTGGGAAGAAACAAGAGTCTTTTCTAATTCCAAATGCTTCTTCCAGTTCTTTTACTACTTCATGTTCACCACCCTCAACGTTCCTGGATTCTTTCTTGATTTTGTTGTCCCCAAGAAACGTTGTAATTACAATTTTATGGCCTGAAAGAGTTATCCTTCCCCAGGGTTTCGCCATGGTGCATATACGATCATGAGTATATGGTGACTCGACATTTGTCTGGTGATACTCTAACATTTCAAAGAAGTCCTCCGTTTTTCTTGGTATGAGGTCAAATATGTACATCGCCACCCAGCTTGGATCCTCGGGACTTGGAAATTTCTCCTTCGCAATTTCTTCTTGGCCCGTTTCATCGACAATTATTTTGATTTTTTCTTCACAGATAGATTCGTCTCCTCTCTTTCGAATTCGATAAGTACCACTCTGTTGTTCTTGATGTTCTTGTAAGCCAGAGAAACGAAGAGGCAACCAAAAGGAATCGCCGAACCCGATATCGGTGAGCAACAGCTCGCCTCCGACTTTTACCATAAGAACGAGATGAGAAAGTAATGGACTTTGGACGCCTGTCTTCCTTCTAAACACTGAGGCAGCATGGGTCGTGTATTCAAATCCGAGATAATTGAGGAGGAAAGAAATCTTTCCTCCTCAATTATCTCGGATTTGAATAATGTTTAGCTCAAAGCAAAATCCACCTCGATGTCTTTGCACGATCTTTTCAAACAGCCATTCTTTAGAGAGCTCTATTTTCTCCTTTCCATAAACGCTCAGGTTTTCAAATGGAACAGATAGGATATGACATCGATGTAGTTCTGTCAAAACCTCGACAGTTGGTTCTTTTGATCCTGTATAGTGTATACGAGCAAAATATTCCTCGGCTTCTTCTTTGGTGAGTTTTGCCGCCATCTTGGATTGTCCACAGGGCTCTTGTCCCAGCCGAGGTCCCCTTCATAGTTAGCCGGGGAGGGGAGTGCGGAAAACTCATACGCAGGAGGGAGATCTTATCTAAACTTTACAAAGGGAGCGAGCGATGTGGATAAGCTAGAAGCGATAAATGAAAGAATACGATTTGTACTTGGAGATCACTCGTCTCCTACTTGCTCCCAACGGCAAAACAAACGGTAAACATTTTGACGTCAATACAAAAAACAAGTGACTTTGCTGGAAAGCCGTTATAGGTGGCTTGTTTGGCGCTTATTGGTCGAGAACTATGGAAATAAGGTGAGAGTATGGATCATGAATTTGTTAAGAAACCATACTTAAAACCCATGAATTAAGAGTCCAGTTTCGAATTAAAAATTACCGCTGAATACAAACATTAACGACACATTTATACAGGGTTAGCCTCGACGTAAATTAAAATATTCAGAAATTCCGGCAAGTAAGTGTTTGAAATTTGAATATACACAATAGACAGAGAAATAAAAAGGTATTTTTCTGGATGGAATTTGTGAATATATTACTTCAGATGGAGGCTAACCCTGTAAAAAATGCGTCTTCACTTCTTTAATTCAGCGGTCACAGCGAACTCGAAACTCTTCTCACACATGGTTATATGCCCGTCCAACCTCGTTTTTGAGTTCTTTTAAAATGCTAATCAGACGATGTTTTCGTATTTGAATTTCAAAAGAATTTTTACTCGTAAACGAGGTTGCTCGTAAACGAGGTTGGACGGGCATATTACCATACGTGAGAAGAGCGTATTCCTCCCTATCTTTTTACGCGTCATACATCAACTGAGTAAGCGTTTTCGAAGTCACGACATGGCCACGACAGTTGAGAAATTAACTCCAGAGGAAGTAGAGGAATATCTTGCTCGTATCCAATATACAGGACCCAAAGAGGCAACCATCAAAGCTTTGCAAGAACTACAGCGATGTCACATCTTTTCTGTGCCATTTGAAAACCTGAGCATCTATGGCAGAGAGGAAATAATGTTGACGAAAGAATGGCTCTTCGAGAAGCTCGTGCGAAGGCGAAGAGGCGGAGTTTGCTACGAGTTGAACACGATGTTTTCTCTCCTTCTCGACTATTTGGGCTTTAAACCGCAGAAGCACGCCGCTCAAGTGTTTGACCGTAAGATTGGCACAGGTGAGCTGAGCCATCCGCGGGATCATTTGACTCTGTTGGTAGATATCGAAGGGCAGCTGTGGTTGACTGATGTCGGGTTCGGAGATACGTTCTGGGCGCCTCTTCCATTGGCTGACTTGACAGACCCTCAAGAGCAACGGAGTGGAACGTATCGCATTCGAAAAGACAGTGACAAATACGTCTTTGAAGAGAAAATCAAGGTAATTGTTGATGACATGGGTCACGAAAAAAAAGAGAAGGAGCCGGCCTTGCATGGAAAACCGAGCGAGTGGGCGCCTCGATACCAGTTTGACCTAATTCCAAGAACCTCAGAGGACTTCCATGAACGGCTTCTCTTTCAGCAGTCAGATCCCAGGTTTAGACGAGATCGCCTATGCACCTTAGCAACGCCCTGGGGAAGATTGACCATCGCAGGGAATAAAATCCTAACTACAAAGTATCTAGGAGATAACAAAATCAAGAAAGAGGCAAAGGAGCTGGAAGGTGGAGAAAAACAGGTGGTGGAAGAGCTTGAGCAGAAATTTGGAATTCAACGAGATGCTTGTTTCTACCCGGAGGGGTCCATGTTTTACCCAATAAACTAAATGTAGAAAAGTGAACACTGATTGATGATTAAATCCTTCAATTCAGACTCTTTCAAATTTACAGTCAAACCAGGTCAAGCGTACCCTCCAAGAAGCCATTAATGAATTTATTATTCAAAAGTTGAATCCGTTGCTAGTTGTAGATTTCAGATTGATCTCTGCATTCTTGCATGTGTAATGAGCCGTGAATTCACACGCGAGGCAGTTATGAAATTTCTACCTGCTCCGTTTTCCTGAATTTGATGTAAATGTCTTCTAAGAATCTTAATCCATTCAAAGATTTTCAATCTGACCAAATACAGAGAAGTTCTCGTAAAATATTGACTGCTCATTACGCACGCAGAAATGCCGCTTTGAATTTGACACCAGTTACGGGAACGACTAACTGATTCATTTTTCAAATAATCAATTCATTAATAGAATTTTGGGGGGTACGTTTGACCTGTTTTGACTGTAAACTGTCTCAAAAGTTGTCGATAGTTACGAAAGTCACAGACCTGTTTTAAACACATATTTACTGTCAAGGCCAATATTTGAAGATCATCTTACGCGTTTCATCGTTATTTTGTAATGGAACTGAAATTAATTCCTTTAATTTAGTCTCTCCCCAAGTCATATTTAGTATATACTATGTATTAGTCGTCAATTGCCAAGTGCGAACAGCTACAAATATATTCATTGTCAAAGTCAATATTCAGTTAAGATCGGATCTTAAATCTCAACCGCGCTCGGCGAAGTTAGAATACCGCGCTCATAATTTACGTCAGAGTTGGAATTCGAAGAGGTGCTTTTTTTTCTCCTTCAAGGGTCATTATTTTATGCAATTTAATTATCAATGAATTGCTTTTGTTAGGCCTGTTTCAAACGTCGTGCTACTGCCGTGCTAAGCTGGCTCGACTGTAGCTCGACTGCAGCACGACACTAGCACGACTTGGTTTCAGACGTCGAATTTAATTCAGTCGAATAGAACGGCTGTTGCCGAAAACAAAACACAGTAATAAAGAAACGGTTCAGGAAACTTTAAAATGTATTCTAATGCATTTGTAATTTATGAATTGAGTTCGGCACGGCGGTAGCAAAACGTTTGAAACCAAGTCGAGCTACTGCCGTGTAGCACGGCAAGGGTTGCCGTGCTACACGGCAGTAGCACGACTTGGTTTCAAACGTCGCGCTACTGCCGTGCTAAAGTCGAATTTAATTCGATCAATTGAGTTCGGCACGGCAGTAGCACGACGTTTGAAATGGGCCTTATTCAAGGACCATTAAGCCTGTGTTTTTTTTTTCAATACAGCTTTATCGAACATGCACACGTACAGTTGACATTCACAAAAAAAATCTGCAACAAAACGAAGAAAACTACCACTTGAAGCTGCAGACAAAAAAGTAACCTAACATACACATACTAACACAATAAAAACATTAGTGGTAACTAAAACTAAATGGATGCGCAATCAGTTAAGTAAACAGAATTTCATACCGTATTTAAAAGAGACGGAAAAACAGCCCATTTTGTTCTGAACTCGTTTTCGCGACCAGTCGTACAGAAAATATATTTTCTAGACTAATTTTATCACGAGCTGGGGAAAAAAATTCATTAAAGATTTAAAATTTACCGTTAAGATCTGTAACCTGTGGTTGGCGTTAAGTCTCTAGGTGTCCCCGATTAGTAGACTACTTGTAACCAGCCAGAAGATTGATACATTAATGAAGTTGTTCTTTGTTCGTCAATGTAATCACGCGAAATATTTCATCTAGTGAACTATTTGAAACCGCTCTACAGAGGTTTAAAGCCTGAGTCCACACCAATCAGGCAAACGGATATGTGGTTTCAAAACTGTTCGGATTCGTGTGATAGTCATCGTATTTAAATGCAGCCATCATTGTCAAGTGCGAATTTTTTTGTTTTGAAAAAGTTAGAGTTATGTTTGTTTGGGTTTATTGTAACAGTCAGTATATTTCAATATCGTCTTAACTATTTTATTGTTATCTCAAAAGGTTAAGTCCTCCAGTATAATGAACGACTTCCTTTACTTCACTTCTGAATAGTAAAATATAGAAAAAGAACCTCAGTCGACTGAAAACGAAACCTCGTTGTACCACTGTTATACTAAGGAACATATTTTGCCAGTCCCTTGGCTTTTCTACGTTATAGAGCGATTTTCGTATGACCTTGAAAAATGGTTTCGGTACAGTGTTCGTTATTTGTTTCATCAGCCAATAAGTGAAAAGATCAAAACATGGACTCTTCGTTTTCCCGCCAAAGAAAACCCTAATATGGTGAAGGCATTGTTCGATTGGCCAATCGTGTTGCAGTATGACGTCAAAGCGAAGTATCGATTGATTTCTAGAAAGTTCTTGGGCATGACGTTTTTTCACTCGAGCGTTCGCTTAACCAACCAAAAGCCACGCGCGTTTGTATCCGTTCGATAAACCAATCAAATCGCTCTGTTGAGGTTCCACTGTAGTCAGCTTTCGAGGCTTAAGAAACCTCAGCTTGCAGAGTATCTGAGAGATCGATGTTTATTCAGCCGTGAAACAAGTTCACTAATCATCACGGTCACTGAGCCCAGAGAGTTTACTGAATCTTAATTTAGGGGCACCCAACGTCAATTTTCGGAAAATATCTGTTCGGAAGACGATTTGAGATCTAGAATTTTCGGAACATTTCTTGATTGCCTGCGTCTTTTAGGGTTTTCAAACATCTAAAAAACAGTATAATTGCCCATTTTTAACGGATTTTTACCCTAAAAGGTCACCTAGAATTATCGGGAGCCTTTTTTCTGGTTGAAATTTTCAAAAAGGCAAGTTTTGATCCCTATAATTTTCGGATCACTAGACTTTCAGCTAGGAAATCCGAACAGATGAAAAATTGTTAGCGCATAAAAATATGCGTATATCTACCGTTTAAATACTACAATACGTTTAACAATGCTATGTTTAGTGGTTTTGAAATATATTTTCGTTGGGTGCCCCTGTTAATTATTTTTGGATGGGAAAAAGGAAGCTGTTCAAATACTTGTCCTTTCCGTTTCCTTTTCGTAATTACTTAGGAAAAATTGGAAAACGAAAATTGTTCAAACATTTATCTCCACGTCTTCCCCCTGGCATAATGCTGAACCAACGCGCTGAAAATTGATGATTTGACGTAAATATAAATACAATCTATTATCCTCAAGTTTTACGTGGTTTATATCGCGTGTCAGATATTCAACTGTTTTTAAACGTTCCCACTTGGGATTATTTTATAACGATAAATAAATGAGTAAGAATGTGTTGTACAGAAGTGTTTTGTATAGAACAGTTCAATTGCGCGTAGGTCGATTAGTAATGGTAACAGGACTGAGTGGAGTCCAATTCGGTCTGACGGTAATCATACGAGTGTAACAAAATCGGACGACCACGTAAATCATTTTCTAATTATAATTACTTCTTTACTGTGGTCATTTTAGAAAATTAAGACGGAATACATCAGGAAATTGAGTAATTTTAATTTTCAGTGGACAAACACCTTGTACCAGAATAGTTGAAACAATATCGCGTTATTTTTTTATATTTTTCAAGGGCATTATTTGTAATTAGTTATTTGTAACAACACCAATCAAAATTTCTCTTGAGAGCCAGAGAAAATAAATGTCAAATTTTACGAAATGACACCTTACACATGAAATTTTTAGAATTTTACCTGTGTTTTCACAATTCTAGTTTGTGAAATTTGACATTTACTTTCTCGGGCTTCCATCAGAAATAGTCGTTGGTCATTACAGGTAACTAATTAGGATCATTCTTAGCAGCTGGGCACAGAACCTATATCTATAACCCTTGAAAAAATGTATTCTGGTACAAGGTTTTTGTCCACTGAAAATTGAAATTACTCAATTGCCTGATGGACTCCGTCTTAATGCTTCATGAAATGAACGTGAATTTAAAAACCAATTTAATGGAGCGTAAATTTCCGTGACCCTACATTCCGCATTAGGCTCCATCCTCACGTATGCGGATATTTTGAAAACAGTGTTTTTTTGTTCTCAGTTTTAGCCTTCCGCTCACAAACGCAAACGCCGTTTTCGGGCACCAAAAACCGTTTGGTTCTCCACAACGGTCCCCAGAGTTAAGTGTTTTGAAACTTGCCGACTTATCGTTTTCGTGTGGAAAGAAGAAAACGGGAGGTTGTCGAAAACGATGTCATACATCGTACGCGCAGCATGCATCCCTTGTAAGCGGGTTGCTATTGCATGCATTTGTTTTAGGCCCCTTCCAAACGCATCCGTTTTTGTTTATGCGTTCTCTTAATAAAACAACTCGGTACGTTTCTTCAGTTTGCCGTTACTTCAAGATAGTGACGTGAAACATTCAGATGCGACGTTATTAGGAGGTTGACGATTTATTCTTTCTTTTTCTAAACTTGAATGCGCTCGCTGAGAATTCAAGGAAAAGAGGACTTTTCACCGCCGTCGCGTGAGTCGTGGTTTGTTAAACCCTGAAGCTCAGTCTAGAGGGGTCTGCATTATGCTCTCCCAAAAATTCCGGAGTTTAACTCCAAAAGGTTTGTTTTAATGTTAAAATGTTAAAAATCGGTCCGGATAGGCGCCTGACAGGATATTAAAATGAGAACAGATAATTATTTTATTGAACAGATATAGTATAGTTTCCAGTCACGTTTTAATACTCTCTGACAAACCTATGTTCTTCAATAAGTTACAACTCACAAGTATTTTGGCAATATTAAAAATGTAACTAAATCTCTTCCCTAACATAACAAAACCTGTCCACTCGCCTTTAAGGCGAAAATAACTTAGTTACAAACAATGCAATATTAGCTTAAAGCCTTATGGCAGCCATCCCCCCTTTTTTTCTTCGTTTACCGTCCAATGCGTTTCCTGCATGATATTGAGTCGGTTGGTCAGATTGAAAAAAAAAAAAACCAAAAATATCACAGGAAGTCTCGGAATAGTAGGCCCTGGTACCCCAGGACGACATTAAAAGTTGACATTCACATATTTGGATTAACAAAATGAACAATATACTGTGAAAAATGTTCATGTTTTTGTTCCTGTTATTCTCCATGCTGTTACTATGCTCATTTTTCAGATTAGCAGAATTATTTCAAGTGAAAAATGGTGTAACTACGTCGTTACTTTTTTTTTTTTTTTAATGCTAAAAATTTGGGTCGGTCGGACGACGGTAAATGGAGAAAAAAAGAGGATAGCCTAAGGGCAAAACAAACATCACCAACCTGGCATTTGATACCTGAAGAAGTGAATCCTTGCAAAAACAGTTTTTTTTTCAATCGGCTATATCCCTAAGCGGACAGCTATGCTCTTTTGAGTCACTTGACATATTACAGGGTTCATACAAAAAATTGTAACCATTTTTCAAGGACTTTCCAAGGATCACATTAGATTTTCAAGGACTACCTGTTAGGAATATAATTTCACAGATTGTACAAAAATGCACATTCCCAGTCTATTCTAATAAGACTTTAAGGCTTGAACTGTTTGCTTCACCAACTTCTCTATATTTTTCAGTTCACTTGTCTTAAACTGATAGTTAATTATTGCCAAAAACAAAGAGCACTTTATGTAAATAACCTTTAAATTCTCTGAGCTAAGATTTATATTCTGTCTTGGACAAGCAAAAAGCATGGGAACATTCTTTCCAGGCCACCACATTCAAAGCTGAAGAAAATTTAAGGACTCTTCAAAGAAAAATGGCATTCAAGGACTTCCCCTAAAATTCAACGACTTTTCAAGACCGTGCGAACCCTGTATGTATTAAACAAGCAAAAAATATACATACGGAAAACCTCTCAATGGTTTCTTTCACCAGGTATAGGGCAGATTTAGCAAAGACATTGAGCAACATCAAATGAGAATGCAAAAAAGCAAAGTGAACGCAACTTTCCGTGCAATTTTCCCCTCTGCCATTGGTCAAATTGGTTTTTAGATCTGTGCACATGGTCCCATGACCATTTGTGAACATTTTTGTAAAAGTGTTCATTATTAGGTCCTCTTGTTTTGGTTAGAGTAGGTTTCTTCGTTTGCTTGTTTTTTAAAAGAAAAGGTAGAATGTCATTATGACATGCAGTCAGTTCACCAATCATGTACGATTCTCTTCTATTCACTTCACCAGTAAGTTGCTCAAGTTTTATGACTTTGCCCCGCCTACTTCATAGTTGACCTCTTAGATTCCACTTTCAACAGAGGTGGAACAGCTAGGGACTATCCTGGACTATGCCAATATTCAAGTCTTGAGATTCAAACTTTCTTTGTATTAATTTATAGAGTGTTTTCATTCACGTGGTCAGCATCTATGCAAATTTATGAGAACAAAAGAAAGCATTTCCATGAAAAAAGAGTACAACTCCCAGAGGATTGGTTTGGGACACCAACATGGCCACCGTTTCATTGTTTTGGGACACCAATATGGTTGCCGTGACGTCATGTGAAAACACTCTATATACTAAGTTGAATCCTAACATAGCTGAAAACCAAATGGACTATTGCAGTGTATTTTCCTAGTCTACACCTACAGTCATGTAACTTATTTATTCTTCTAAAACAGTATTTTCATGATCTTCTTAATCCTATGGTTTTGTAACACTTAAACATATAGAGATGTGTACAGTGGATCATCTGAACCCATGCCAGTTGCAAGTGGTACAGACTGCTGAGTGCGCCTTGACACTACAATCTTCATTTTCAGAAATCTGAACTCTCCAAAAAAACTGGCCATGAATCCCAGTAGCATCAAAGCCATCAGCCACTCAGACACATCACCGACAACATGATGAATGTAGTTTTTATCTGTAGGATCCCACCTGTGTGGATATGTATTACCATTGGCATGGTAACGCACCCAGTCTTTACTTGCATATGAGGTTGCCGCAGCGCAGGCAATAAAGAAGACAGTTGCTCCTATGGTCATGATAAGTCGTAATACCAGCAGAGTGCTGGTTATCAGACCACATGACTTCATCTTGTAAGAGATGAAGGATTGAATCCAGCTGTAGACAATACCACATAAAAACACCATCAGGGCACCAATAATGTGCACAAAAGCAACTGCATCTTCCTGTTGTAAAAACAGAAAAACAAAAAACAAAAGAAGGCATTTATGTCGATCATTTTGACAAAAATATCAAGACTAAAATCATAAAGTTAACGAATAAGTTCCTGCACAAAGTGATGTCTGATACTACAATATGATAATCATTATTGATAATACTTAACTTCAAACTGTCAGAGCAGTATTGGCGACAAAAATTTTGTCAAATGGAAAGGGACATTCCCGGGGGGGGGGGGGTGCATCCTTATAAGAGGCTAATAGGGATGTGCTGCTGGATTCGGTCGCATTTTCACAACTGGATTGAATAAAATGAGGTCACTTTTTCAATAGAGTTACTAGAATAGGGTCACACATTTTTGGATTTTTTGGGGTAAGACAGTTCTTCATATTTACAGTTCATAAACATACCAGAATGTTTGTGCTGCAGAGGAAAAGTAAAGTGTTCTTCATTCAATCTAAAAAATGGGTCAATCGATAAAAATAGAAAGTGACTAAGCTGGGAGTGAGAAAATTACATATTCGCCCAATTTATCAATTGACCCATTTTTTAGATTGAATGAAGAACACTTTACTTCTAACTACAAGTCAAGGTTTGTCACCCTTTATATTCTGCTCATTTGCGGTGATATAAATCCAAACCCTGGACCTCAGTGGAAATTTCCATGCGGCGTTTGCCACAAGCCTGTAAAGTCCAACCAGCAAGGAATACAGTGCGATTATTGTGATCGATGGTATCACTCAAAATGCTGCATGAATGATCTTATTTATGATGCCTTGGCTAATAGCTCCTGCCTATGGATACGTTGCGATTGTGGTTTACCGAGTTTTGCTACCTCACTATTCGATTATTCTAGCTGTATGGAGACGTCAAATCGTTTTTCTCCACTGGCGCACACGCATTCTCAGGCACAAAATATGGATGATTCTGTATCATATCAAACACCAAGAGGACTTCCAAATTCAACATCGACTCCCAAGACGACCCCAAGTCTTCCGTCTGCACAATCTGCCCAAAAAAGCCGTCGCCTTAGGCTGCATAATGTTAACTTTCGATCTGTCGTTAACAAAATAGACCAATTCCATGCTATGGTTGACAGCGTTAAACCTGATATCATTGTTGGTACAGAATCTTGGCTTCGACCCGATATTATGAATAGTGAAATATTCCCTTCCAACTACACAGTTTATCGTCATGATAGGGATACAAGTGGCGGCGGTGTATTTATAGCAGTTACTGACGAAATATTGTCAACACGCCAACAGCATCTGGAAACATCATGTGAAATGGCTTGGGCAAAGATCAGCATAGTTGGCTACAAAGACCTCTATGTCTGTTCATACTACAGACCGAAAGCCGATGATAGAGACAGCCTGGACCTCTTGTTTAGTTCACTTGATAGGATCTGTAATTCCAAGAACTGCCACATTTGGCTTGCTGGTGATTTTAACTTCCCTGGTATTGACTGGGCAAGTAAAACCTTGAAACATAACTGTCCTTCTTCAGACTTGCACGAATTATTTGTAAAAAGTCTGGATGACTATGGTCTCACACAGATGGTTGACAAGCCAACTCGACTCAGCAATACACTTGACCTATTTACGACTAACAATCCAACACTCATCTCTGAAATCAAGGTGATACCTAGACTAGCAGACCATGATGCTGTTACAATAATTATTGAAGGAGACATATCACCGATTGTTAACAAACAAAAGCCCAGGAAAATTCACTTATACAAGAAAGCAGATTGGGAGGGTTTCAAAGAATTTATGCAAGGCTTCAGCGATGAAATTTGTGATCGCACACCTCTTTCCGGGGAAGAAAATGAAAATGATGCTGAATCACTCTGGCAAGCCTTTAAAAGCCAACTGCACCTTGGAATCAACAAATTCATTCCATCTAAAATTGCCAAAAAGAAAAATTTGTATCCATGGATAGATGCAGATCTTAGAAGATTGATCAGGAAAAGAAACAGATATTTTAAAATAAAAAACAGAACAAACAATCCAAGAGATATCAATCATTATAAATCTCTCAAGCGAGAAGTACAAAGGAGGGTCAGGAAAAGTTATTGGAGTCATGTTGAGGAGATTTTAGAACCAAGAGATGCTGAAAATAACCCCCCTACTTCTAAATGCTTTTGGTCATTTATCAAACATGCACGCAGCGATAAATCAGGAATTTCTTCGCTAATGGCTGGGTGTGACATAGTAACAGATTCGACTACTAAAGCCAAGTTACTTAATGACAAGTTTCAGAGGGCCTTTTCCAAAAGCGTACCAATGAAACTTAAACATATTGCTTAGCAAGCAACCAATGGACAAGCATCTGGGGGCTACCCTTGTATGCCACCAATAAACATCACTGTTGCAGGTGTTGAAAAGTTATTGAACAAGTTGAATCCCTATAAGGCACCTGGTCCAGACAACCTACAGCCCCGAGTCCTAAGGGAATTAAGTTGCCAGATTGCTCCAGTCCTTTGCAATATATTCAAGGTTTCCCTTAGAACAGGTACTGTTCCTGATGACTGGAAGTTAGCTTATGTAACTCCAATACACAAAAAAGGTCCTAGACAACTACCTGAAAATTACAGACCTGTTTCGCTTACATGTATATGCTGTAAATTAATGGAACACATTCTGGTCTCACATATTTCAAAGCACTTGGATCGCTACGGTATTTTAAACGATTCTCAACACGGTTTCAGGCGAGCACGATCATGTGAAACCCAATTAATTGCCTTTATAGATGACCTTGCTAAAGAAATGCAGGGAGGAGGCCAAACGGACGTCATCGTTATGGACTTTAGCAAGGCATTTGACAAGGTTCCACACAATGGCTTGCTATACAAATTGTTTAAGTGTGGCATTGATGATATTACATTGCAGTGGTTGAAAAGTTTTCTTGAGAAAAGAAGACAAAGTGTAGTTTTAGAAGGAGAGCATTCACATTCAGTTCCAGTAACATCAGGTGTACCCCAAGGATCAGTGCTGGGGCCATTAATGTTTCTTATTTTTATTAATGATCTCCCATGTTATGTTAAGTCAAGGGTCCGTCTTTTTGCCGATGACACCGTCATTTATCTTACAATAAAATCTGAGAGCGATTGCCGGCAATTACAAGATGATCTTCAAAGCTTGGAGAAAAGGGAATCCGACTGGTGTATGGAATTTAACCCAAGCAAGTGCAACGTTATATGGGTAACATGCAGACATACACCTTTCAAATTTCAGTACAAACTTCATGGCAAGGTCCTGGGAACTGTTGATACTACTAAATATTTAGGGATCAACCTCTTGCATGACTTATGCTGGAATGATCATGTAAATGAAATTACCACCAAAGCAAACAAGACTCTGTACTTTCTACGCCGCAATCTCCGCACGTGTTCGGCCAAATCCAAAGAACAAGCATATAAAGCCCTTGTGAGACCGATTGTTGAATACAGTGCCACTGTCTGGGACCCTCATGTAGCTAAGAACATACAACAGGTTGAAATGGTTCAACGCCGAGCAGCTCGCTGGGTACTCGGGCGCTACGATAGATTAGACAGTGTAACTGATATGTTATCTTCTCTTAAATGGAGATCTCTGGAGCTCAGGCGATCTGATGCACGTCTTTGTATGTTGTACAAGCAGTGTAATGGATTAGCCACTTACGAATGCGACAAGCTTCCGAGAGAACATAAGAGCGGAATGAACACCAGGCAATCGTCTCTCTGGCATCGATTTAAAGAGCCACATTGTACATGTGATTATTATAAGAACTCTTTTTACCCTAGGACAATTGCACAGTGGAACAATCTCCCACCAGAAATTGTAGCATCTACTTCGCCATGTTCATTTCGGCAATCCCTGTGTAATCTTACATATTGATTAGTAATTTTATGTTATTATTGTATTCATTGTTGGCATTTTTACTATTATTATTATTTAAAGCAGTCTGCAATACTCTGTTGAGAGTGAAGACTTAATTGGCAAATAAATAAGTGACTAAGATGGGGTCTACAATTGGCCACAGAATAGACTATAATGGGGTAGGGGCTCTGAGTGGCCAGCGGCACATACTCAGCAAAAATTAACCCTAGTAACCCCCCTGGGGGGACATTTCAGTCCTACCAACCGCGATGACCAGACCAGTCAAAGAGGACCAGCTGGTCCTGAATATTCCGGTTGGACCAAACTGAAATGGTCTGTTCCATTGACGTACCATCCGAAATTTCCTGAATTTTGGGTTGAATGGAAAGAGCCCTTGGTGTTGTCCTGGGGTGGGACATTTGCACCCTATTTTTAAGACCCACTGTGGGGTATTTGCAGCTTTTCCAAAACAAAATTCCAAATGCTCGATAAATGCCCGGGTGGGGGAAGGGCACGCTGCGAATTGCCTGAGCCATAAAACATTGAACCAAGTAAGGATAAAATAAACTTGAACTTAGAGAGAAAGAGCTGCTCAAAAAGTACCTGAAAATTAGCCACTATGCACGCTCCAAGACTCGACAAAACGCCAAAAAACATGGCCACTTTGTTAAGTCTTATGAGAAGCTGCCTGTCTCTTTCATTCCAGTCTGCATCGTGTCTAAGTTGCAGAAAACGAATAAACGTGGTCAACAGGGCTACAGCAGCGCACATGTTGAAAAGAAATCCAAACACATTGCTTTCGGGAGAATGATCGGCCGTGTCGCTTATGGCGGGGAACCATGATGTGTCATTGCGAAGAAATGAGATGATGTACGTTACTACGAACGTCGCCAAGGAAAAAAGAGCCAAAGCTACTGGGACAAATCCTAGACCACAACGACCACACATATTTGCAGATACAAAGTAGACTTGAAGCTTGAACCAAAACTTTGAGAATAAAAAAACACTGTTGATAAGTTCCCTTTGATTATGAAGGTGCAGTCATCCTAAAACTATCTTACAAGAAGTTAGAAGAGATGAAAATTACATGCGAAATCCATACACTGCTCGAAACTGTAATTTTGGGCTCGCAGTGCAAATATATTTGAGGAAGTGCTTGACATTGCATTTAGGGTGGAGAGGGTAGGGACGGGGATATCCCAGATTAAATAATTTTCGCCTACCGTGTTATGGTATATTATAGGTATCAAAGAAATATCAAAAAGCAATATATGATTAAAAAAATGCTTCTTTTAAACAATTATTCTTATTTCTGGGCAAGAGCCGCTCTAAATCTCCCGACTGTGCCAATGGCTTTTGTGGCTGTCAACTACCCGGAGCGAAAAAATTGTCACCGCTTCGTGTCAAAGCGAGGCTGAGTGAATTTCGCGCGAAGTTTGGGAACCAAAACAAGTTGTCGTTCTACCATCTTGCAAGGAAAACAGCCCAGGATTTGGAATGGAAAAGCTACAAAACGATGAAGAGAGGAAAAAAGGAATTGTAAATTATGATTTTAAACAAGCTGCATCAGATCGATTGCCTGGACGTGAATTAGCAGCAAAATACCCGATGATATTTTTCCCTTTTCCTTTCCCGCCATATGATATCCAAGAACATTTCATGACCACACTGTTTCACGTGCTCGAGGATGGTAATGTTGGAATTTTTGAAAGCCCGACGGGAACGGTAGGTGATTGTATAAGGAGGTGAATGAAATTTAACACAGACGTGTAAAATTTGTGTACAGATCGGCATAATTATAAAATAGAAAGTGTGTAATTTATCGGTGGCTTAGTCCAAGGTAGTGCCCGTTCTTTAATTATTATCTACCTGGCTTGTTATTTGCAGGGGAAATCATTAAGTTTGATTTGTGGAGCCTTAACATGGCTCAACAATTATGAGGAGAGGCGGCAGGAGGAGTTGGACAAAGCTTTGCTGAATGTAAGAAAACCTGATGATCGAAGGTAAAAATAAAGGGACAATGGGACGTTCTATTATCCCCTCACCCTAAGGATGGCAGGTTTTCATATAGGGGGATCCGAGTTTTTCTTCCAAGAAGACGACAAAATTTGGACCCTTCAGACAAATTTTTCAAAGGCATCGACAGTAAATGGACCTTTCAGATTTCATTATTCATAAGGCACAGACAAAATCTGAGGGTATGAATCACAATCATCTTTGGTGGGGGAGGGTGTAGATAATAAATAGAAAGTCCCCTTGAATGAAAGATTGTCATACTTCCACATAAAAAGAAAGTGATTGGCAGCATACTATTATCTTTTTGAATTCAATCTGCTGACATAGTGACTAGTGCCACATGCTAAAGTCACCTCTGACACCTACTTCAAAGTAATTGCTTAAGACTTAAAAAAATTAGAGCAAGAAGTGCCCCATTGTTTAGCAACACATGCGTATAAATTTTCATGTATCATTTCCCTTCACCATGGCTAAAAAGGGCAATAATATTGTAATGACAGCTGAAAACAGTAAAGACAAACCACAGAAATAAGTAATAATGTTATAAGATCTGTGATTTTAGTAATCACCACATTGAAAATGTCACTAGCAAATCTTACGAAGATTTAGATGAAAAGTACCATTATAGATACCTCAGTCAGCTCATTTGGCAGTTAAAAGGATAGTATAGGTGCCAATCCAAAAGGAAATTAACCATGACTGAAATAATTGTGGGTGACAAGAGGAAAGCACAATCCTGATCTCGAGGTTGCTATTACGCATGCGTCAGATGTATGAAGCCAGCATTCATTTGGACTTCCAACAAGAATGAACAGAACGCAATTTGATCATGCGCGTTTTGAATTTCTACTGGCCTCATTATCTGATCACACGTGTTTTGACCATCTGACACTTGAAACACAGCACAGCATTGGAGAAGCTAAAGCATTTTGACCTCTGATTGTTATCTTCCACACTCAGTTATTACTAGATTTTATTACCAGTTTATTACTATTTTTCTTCCAGGGAGAACGCTACAGCAAAGAAAGAAGCAGACTCGTGTAAGTAAATGTATAGAGTGTTTTCACATGACATCACGGCGGCCATAATTGGTGTCCCAAAACATTAAATCGGTGGCCATGTTGGTGTCCCAAACCAATCCTGTGGGAGTTGAACTCTTTTCTTATGCAAACACTTTCTTTTGTTGCAGATGCTGGCCACGTGAGTGAAAACACTCTATAATGTATTCATGAGTTTAGTTTTTATCACACTGTTTAAATAGTGACTTGGATATTGACTGTCTATATGCTGGTTGTAATTGAAGGCAATTTTTCAAATGTCCAGGGAGGGGTGGTCTCTAGAGCCAACTGGCAGACTGGAAAACATTTTTGGGTTGTGGTATGGGGTTTGAAACAAGAAAAGTCCTTCCCTAGGACAAGGTTTTCTCAAATCATATTGAATTGATGGATATGGATCAGAAGGCATAGTCTGTACCCAGCATGGAAAATTACTATTTTTTGTTTATATATGGACTTCATACATAGCATCCTCACCAGACTGGGTGACAGAGTTTGCCGAAAAACAAGCAAGGAAAGAACAAGAGGGTAAAATAAAGGTATTTGTAAAGTAATGTTGGACCAGTAAATTTGTAACTCATTGCTTTGTTTGTTTAAATGCCAGTACATATACTTACTTAACTTAATGCTTAGTGATCCCAGTGATTCTGAAATTGATCAGATGAATATTAAATTATGATTTTTTTCTCAGGAATTATTAGTCATATAATTATTTAAATTTTTGGCACATTTGTCAGAAGCATCTTAGGTATGTTATAAATGAAGGCTGCACAATTAAATCAACAGGAAGAACAAGAAAGGATTAAAAAGCAAAGAGCCGAATTGCACAAAATTAAGAATGAAATGAGGCCTGCATTTGCCATCAAAGGGAAGAGAAAGGTAGTGTTATATAATTAATTATAATGCTATGGTCAAACTTTATCCCTGCCTCAAACTGTTTGTCTCAAAAATTCATAGTCATGGTGGTGTTTTTTAAGGGCAATCTCTTTTGAGGTTAAATTATTTATAAGAGAGTTAGGAGCCTTCAGGGTTGTTTTAAAGCAGCTGTATGTAGCAAATGAAGATTCACCTGTAAAATCTCACAAAAATTTATAGCGCCACCTAATAAAGCTTTCCTCCTTGATCACCTGTAACATCAAGTGAGCTCAGCTGTAATCCCTTGTTAAGGAGGGCTCTGGAGTTATAGCATAAAGAATATTTTTTTTTCACAGTGGTCAAAGTACTAAATCCATAAGTCTGGTTTCCATCATATATCATTATGCAGATCATCTCAGTCCTTTGCATTGTCTTATAATAACATATTTCAAGCATAAATGATGATAAAAATTGCATTTGAACACCAGTCCTGTGATGATGACCTGAACATTTGTGGTGATCACCATTTTGCCTAGTTAAAAAATGTAATCACTGTCTATCATAAAGGTCGGTATTTAAGTCTATGTAATTACATGTACCTGGATGGTTTCTGTCATCCAGACTACACTGTTTCCCAAAAGTTTCAGGTGATTGACAGAGATTATTGGGACAAACTAATGCAAATGTTGTGGTTCAATTTTATCTTTAAATTTTATTTTCCTTTGTTTTGGGGTATGGTAATGTATGATCATAATGAGTTTGAAACAAAGGAAAATAAAATTTCAACCAAGGATAAAATTGAACCACAACACATACATGAATCTTATGCCCAACCTACTGATTGCAGTCTTTAATATCCCCATTCTTCAACATCTGCTTTTAAAAGCAAAGATGTTGCCTCCAAGCAAGAAAATTACTCAGCACTTGAAAAAGAGAACCTGCACTGCAGTTTATAGTGTCGAGATACCGTGCAGTGAATAATGTTGTTCTCACATTACATTTTCTCAGCACAGTGATGAAACATCAACTGATACAAAAAAAGATCAAGCGATGGAACATAAAATCGCTGATGAAATTGATGAAGTGCTAGGCAGGGCCAATCAGAAGGATCCTGATGCTGATATTATATTAACAGAGTACAACAGTGATGGGGAAGACAATGCAGACACTGCAGGGTGAGTCTTTTTGGCCTTGAGACAAATTAATACCAAGTGACATACATTGTAAAGGGCAGTGAAAAAACAGGAGCTAAGACTAGAGGTAATCATTGATTACAGATCTGTGTTCGTCACTTACAGAAACAAATCAAGTTGAAAACAGTCGAGTTTCCCAGCCGAGATGTCCCTGATAAAATCAGTGGGGGCAGCTAATCGGCAGTTGCCTCTGATACCTCAAAAATTTGTGGCTTTGTACCACAGGAACCCCAAGAGTAGGATGCGTTTTGACAAACATGATTAATTATGACTTAAACACATTGGTTTTAACCATTTCTAGACTATAGCCCTCATTTTGTGACACCACAACTTGTTTCCCACCAAAATGATGTCTGAGAAAAAACAACGCAGAAATTTCATACTGATGAAGTGTCACAATCCAGATTTGACTTGTGCTTCTGTTAATTAGAAAAATTAATTTTCTTGAACCAATAAGAATCACTACACAACAGATCTGGTCAGTGACAAGTCATTAGTATTGAATTTTTTGCTTGTTCTTTACATGCCATTTTTCAGGAAAACCATGCAATGTTAGTATTGTCCAAAAATGGCAGTATTGTAATTCTCAGGTTACTATAGACTACAGCTCAAATTACTGCTCTCATTAATGAATTTTTAATTTAGTTGATATCAGTAACAGTACTTGATACTAAAGAAGACAATAAAAAATGTTCCAAAAGTTGCAGAACTGGAGTAATAGATAAAAATTTATTCTTACACATAGGAGAGTGGGCAGTCTTTTTTTTGTAAAACTGTGAAAGGTTTGAACCCAGGAGTCATTTCAAAAGTAGGTTGAGTTTGATCGTCCGGGTGAACGTAGTCCTGAATAGGACTGTTGTTGTTGACAGTGACTGACGTTTCGACAACCTGTGCGGTAGTCATCTTCAGAGTCAAAGTGAGTTGTATCACGTCAGTAGATGGTATTATATACTCTGGTTATTGATCTGATTGGTCAATAAAGTCAAGATGTTATTGGTCGTCTGTCAGTTAAGCCGTGGTGTTATTGGCTATGAAGACTCGTAATCAGTAATTGGTGCGTTTCGATCCGTCTATTGTCACAGTTAAGCAGTCGTCTATCGTTAGTCAAATTGTCAGTTCTCCAGTCGATCTCTCGTAGTCTGTTAGTTTCTCTTCATCTCGTCAATAAGTCGTTTGTACGGCGCTGGTAACTGTTGGCTACGATTCAGTGGCGTTTGTTCTAAGTTAGTGAACCAGCTTTCCAAAGTAAGGCGTTGATGGTAGTCTGTAGAATACGTTATACATGTCGCAGAGTCCCAGTCAATTTGATGTTTCGTCTGTAAATGATGCTCAGCAATGTGATTGTTGACGTCACCATTCCTCGTTGCTCGTTTGTGTTCGGTCAGTCACGTGCTAAGGTTTCTGCCGGTTTCACCAATGTAAGAAGCCTGGCAGTCGCAGCATTTGATCTTGTATACTGCTCCCTGTCTGTCCTCCAGTTTGTCTTTGTCCTTGACATTAGTAAGCAGGCGTCGTAAAGTGGTTATGGGTTTGTGTGCAACACGTATATTGTAAGGTTGTAATATACGTGCAATAGTTTCAGAGGTACCTCTGATGTACGGTACAGTAGCTGTCGCAACAGGGCCAGAGTTGACGTTCGTCTGAGTGTCAGTGTTGCTGTGGGTGTTCCGTCTAACAAAGTCCGTGTTGTAATTGTTCTTACTAAAAACATTGTAAAGATAATCAGTCTCGTCCTGTAGGCTGTCAGGTGAATCGCAAACTAGTTGCGCTCGCCTCGTCAAAGTCCGGATAGTAGTAGCCTTGTGAGAGGTCGGGTTGTACGAAGACTGGTCTAGTAATCGGTCGGTATGTGTCGGTTTTCTGTAAACAGTTGTTTGTAGTTTGTTGTTGTCGCGAGTGACCAAGCAGTCTAGGAAAGGTATCTTACCATTTTCTTCGATCTCCTTGGTGAACTGTATGTCCGCGTTCTGTCTGTTAAGGTGTTCGTGAAAATCGTCGATTCCGTCTTTGTGTACGGCGGTGAATGTGTCGTCAACGTAACGTAACCAGATAGGTATAGTTCGCGTGTAGGTAGCTAGGGCTTGTTCCTCGATGTTTTGCATGACAATTTCTGCTACAACAACAGAAACTGGAGAGCCCATAGCTGTACCGTGTAACTGTTTGTAGTGTTTCCCGTTGTATTGAAAATACGTCGAGGTTAAACAGAGGTTTAGTAGGTCCATGATGTCGTCTGTAGGTAGTGGTAGTTCAGCAGTAGAGTTTTTAATAGCGTTCTCAGTACAGTCTAGAGCCAATTGAAGTGGAATACTGGAACACAGAAGCCCTGAACAGAGGTCATTTGAAACATTTCCTGTTCATCTTATGTGTTGAAAAAACATTTTACAAATAATGTACAGGATACAAATTTGTTGACTGAAAGGTCACAAAATTGCTAACAAAATGAAAATGAATTGATTTTAACTCACTGTTAGTTTTGATGCCCATTATAGAGATCTTGTTTTTTTTCCAGAAAAAAAAAAACAGTTAACTGAAGTACAAATTCTTGGATATAAGTACAGTGAAATCTGGCCTTATGGCCACCTCAGTAGTATGCATGGTCACCTTGTTATTACGGCCACTTGTTTTTGGCCACCCCTCTTGTAAAAAACCCTCATTAATATGGTCACCCATTAATAATTTTTTGGCCCATTGGCAACCGTATTAATGGGGTTCCACTGAAGACATGAGAGGTGACCATACGTGTATAAACACTGCTTCCACAGCAAGTTCAATGGTATCTTGTGACAATAACCAAGAAATAAAACCTGACAGCATTAGTTTGTGGCTTAGTATAAAGAATTAAAATCCCTGACCAAATGGAATGACTGCAGAGTAGGCCTAATAATAACTGGGATTTTTATCCTCAGTTCTGATCACGAGGACAATGAGAAAGAAGAAGAACCCCACTGCTTAAAGGTAAGCTATCATCTATTGTAACAAACAGTGAATCATTATAGCAATTAATTGAAACTGAGAATGGCTGTTCAATGACTGACTTTATTTTTAACAATAATATCAAAATTTATAAAAAAAATTATTAAACAGCATAAATCAGTTCAGTTTCAATGAAAAGGCAAGAACTAATGGCTATAGTCATGTCCAATACAGTGTTAAAAGCGATAAAAACTCAATAAACACAGTTGAATACATTTGTTAACAAAGTAATAATTTTAAAATAAATCAATCCATTCATTGTGTGGGGTGGACAAAAAATTTAAGTGGCACAGTAATGTTTTTATTGCTCCCTGTATTACTCTGATCCCAGACTCGGTTATTATGGAGAGGTAAATTTATTGAATGTACTGTGTTGAACTCTTGAGTCTGTGGAAGAAAACGTATGATGGAAGCCCTATTCCTTAAAGTTCCCTTTTTTATCCTTTTAGTGACTAACCTATCAAGAGCAGAAAAAAATCCTACCACTTAAAGAATTTTTTATTCTCTAAGAATATTAACTATTGCAGATTTTAACAAGTCAGTGTAAAAATGATTTATCAACTGAAGACATCTGCCATAATTGCTCCTCACTAGCTTTTCTGTTATTTTTTCCAGATTTTCTATTGTAGTCGAACTCACTCACAGTTGGCACAGTTTGTAAGAGAAGTCCAAAAGAGTCCATTTAATGACAGCACAAGAGTGGTGTCCCTGGGGTCAAGGCAGAACCTCTGCATTAATGAAGATGTCAAACGCCTGAAAAATATTAACAAAATCAACGACAGATGTTTAGAACTCCAGAAAAAGGACAAAGGTAGGGTAAAATCTATATCTGGGGAAGGAGAGCCGGCTTAAAAGACCTGTTCAGTCATAAAGAAAGCCACGGATACATGTACACATGGTACTCTTGTTTTTACATGCAATCAGTTTCTATCAAACCTGTGTTTTACGGCAACCAAGTGATTAGTGAGAACCAGTGATAAAATTTGGGGAGTTAGACCCCCATTTTAAAATGACCATGTTTAACCCAAGTTTAGAACCAACTGATCATTATATGTTTCTAGGAAACTGCCCACCTACCCCTCTCCTAAGTCAGCATTAAAATTGTATTCTGGGCAGAATATAAAAAAAGTCAGTCCATGAGGCTTTGTAAGTTTAGTGTTTGTCACAAAACATAATAACAATATTTATTATTTAATTTACGATAAACTTTATGAAATTCTTTCCAGGAAACAAGAAAAACTCCACAGGTGGGAATCCTCCGAAAAAGAAGAAAGTTGATAAGGGATGTCCATTTTATGCATACCAGCAGTTACAGACATTTAGGAATCATGTTTTGGTAAGAGAGGAATTGATATCAATAAGTAAATGCGTGATATACGTACTCCTGAACCTCAGGGGGGAATTAAAATAATTATTAAACTTCCCATAATCAGTGAGATTTAAAGGAAAACAAATTTTGATTATTCAATTGCCTTTTGATGTTCAAACAACTGCAAAAACAAATTGCACATCCTATAGGTTTTTATAATATTAGTTCTAGGAAGATATTAAGATTAATATTTTACAATTTTTAGGGATTTTTTTTATTATGTCATTTCTAGCCTGTGTAGCAGGGATCAAAAGGGAGAGGGATTGAGGAGAGAGGGTAAGAGACCCCTGCTATAAGAACCACTCGTTTGTTCATTTCTGTGGACGCCAACATCCACAGAAATTCCTGATAGGCTGAGCTGTAATGAGTAATTTTTTTGGTGTATCCTGGCTTGCATTAGTGTGGTGAGAGACAAACATGATGAAGGCATCAAGGAAAATGTGTTCTACTGGCATCCGGGGGGGGGGGGGGGGGGAGGAGGGGGTACTCTGGATTTCAAGTGACATTGATAATCAAAGGATTTTTTGAGGTTGGAAAATTTTGGCTAGTATTTTTTGGGTAGCTTGATTTAAGTAGGATTTTTTTGAGCATTCAAAACAATCTGAAGATTTGTGATAGTTCCTACATGATTGGATTTCCTACATATCCCAGCCGTGTAGTTCCGCAAATAAATTAATTTTTTATGACTCAGAAATTCCACTTGATATTTTTCTTTGATTTTTTGGGGTTTTTATTTTTTCCCCATTTGATCATCACTGTCACTTGAAATCCAGAGTACCCCACCTGGGACTGGCATAAGCTTTGGAAGATCTAAATTACTCCAATCATGTAGCTTGTTTAGCTGGCAGAGAAGCTCAGGAGGTTTTGTATACTGATTTGTCCAAACACCAAGGGGCAATTCAAATCAATTGTGATTCTTGCCAGACATTTGCAATGCTGATATTTGGATGTGAAATCTTATACTAGCTATGAATCCAGAGCGTAATTATACATTCTCTATTTAACTTGATATGAAACATCTATGTTATGGTCAATTGACAGGTGTCAAAGTAAGGTACACGATGTATCTGCTGACCAGTGTCAAATGACTGTATCGCAGACTCAGGTGTACAACTCATTGAGGTGACATGTTTTTTTAACATTCTCTGCTGGCCACATATTGTTTTCTTTGGATCGCAGGCTCAGATCCTTTTTTCAGGAAGATTTCTGTTTGCGTCTTGTTTATGGCGAAAGTTGAATCTCTTCATCCGAGTCTTAAAAAATCCCATGTGAGCTTTGCTTTGCTTTTTATACCATACATGTATTATAAAGAATCTTTTTCTATCACTTGATTACATCCATTGCAGGTTGACATAAAAGACATTGAACAGCTTGTTTCCATTGGAGAAGAGCTTCGTGCATGTCCATATTATGGAACAAGATTAGCTATTCCACCAGCCCAGGTCACCACCTTTCTAACACATTAACAAAATTATACAAAACTAACCAAAAATTAAAAGGGCAGCTGGCAATTAGTATTCTTGGGGTAACTACTGGGTGGTTCTCAATTTTCCACCTATGAAACTTGTGACTGAGTGGTAATGATATTGACGGGTTATTTGCCTCAGTCATCTTTTTCGAAAACAGTAGAACCTTAACCAATGTAATGGCCACCTCTCCACAACAACCACTTTTTTTTCTCGGCAAACAAATAATCCATACATTGACTCTTGTTTGATCCTCTCTACAACGGCCACCTCTTTATCACCACCCCTTTCGTCTGTTGCCAAGGTGGTTGTTGTGGAAAGGTTCAACTGTATTTTTTGGCATGTTGAGAAAATGTGAATAAAGATTCACTTCAGGATGCTCCTTGGCACATACTGACATTTTGCCTTAATTTTCAGCTGGTTGTTTTACCATACAACATTCTTCTTCATAAATCTACAAGAGAGGCCTGTGGAATAAAGCTTAAAGGAAATGTTGTCATTATAGATGAAGCTCACAACTTGATTGACACCATCAGTAGTGTTCACAGTGTAGAAATCTCTGGTTTGCAGGTGTGTATCAAATCAATAAGTCAACTTGTACATAATAGATCTTGGTGTGTGGTGATATTCTAGACTATAAATTAATTGTTGTCTTGTCTATAGTTGTGACAGGTGTTGTGCTCTGTTATAGTAATGTTAATTAGGTGTATGCTAATGTATCCAATTGAGGTTCAGTTAACTGACTGCAGTTTCTATGTTGTAGATTTCATGTGCACATTCTCAGCTGACACAATATCAGGATCGTTACAGGTAAGGGTCAAAGAAAAATATTAATTAATGTGTTGCGGTGAATCAATTTTTGTTTGGATTAGATATATATTATGAAAAAATTGCTTAAAATTTTGATAAAACTTTTTTTCAACAAGGTCAAGGCTAATGGCAAAGAATTTACTCTACATTCAACAGCTTCTTCATATTCTAACATGCTTTTTAAACTGTTTGGGTGGTAAGTTGAGTTTTGTTTACGGCTTTGTTTTGTCTTTTTATCAGTGTAAAGAGGTATTGATCATAATTACTTTTGTCATTTCAGTGAGTATTCAGTGAACGTTAGTATTAATTTTATATTGTTATTAATTGGGATCATTGCTTACAGTAAATGTAGTCCTTATTAAAAGAACATAAGTTCATTCTTGATGTATAGGGCTGGTTATTATGTCTTCAAACCTGTAGTGGATATTTACAACAACATAATCACTGTAACCTTAATATTAAGTTTGGACATTAACATAGTTTATATCTGCATACAGTGAAAATAGTTATTTAAAAAACTAAAACTAAATTTGAATTTTTTTTAAAATAACTATTAACTACAGGTAAATTTTAACAGGGAAGGATCAACAAACCATTTCATCGACATCGAGTACAGCAAATGCAAACAATCTGCTGACTACGAAAGAAACAAGAGTGCAAGGTTTGTTTGTTTGTTCAGACAGTGGGCACCAACCTACAATAAATTTTAATTATTTATTATTACTCCTTGTATAATATTTAGTCAATTATCAAGTCAGTTCAAATAAAGGTTAAGGATCTGATCAAAATTGAAGTCAATCAAATCTGCTCTCAATCTTACTTTTACTTTGTAAATGCATTGAACTTGTTTTTCTCTTTGTAGAAGTCAAGCTTAAAACAATAAATGACTTCTTGTTCTCTGCCCAGATGGACAATGTTAACCTTTTTAAGGTAAAAATAATGAAAACCATGTTGGTATCAAGAAATGACTGTGTGAGCTTTGTACTGGATTTTCTCCCCAATGTCAGTTTATTCTTTCCTAGATCAAAAAATACTGTGAGAAGAGCATGATTTCTAAAAAGGTAACTAAGAAAAAAATTAAAATCGCCATAATAAAGAGACACTCCTCCTAGCAGGTATACTGTAAATCCTCTATTAAGCCCCCGGGGGGGCTTAATAGAGAGGGGGGGCTTATTTAATCTACCGAAATGCATCACCTGTAGCAAAAATACCGTGGTATGAGACAGAGTAGACTCACGTGTTGTACAGAGAGCTAGAGCGCAAAATTGAGAAAGTTAAGCATAAGGAGTTGGAGGTCATGCCGCCGAAGACCAAAAACAATATGAACTTCCAGCCTGAATAAATCATAACTGATCAGTCCACGTTAATCGTTAATTTTTTTGTGAAGAATAAGGATTGGGGAAGGGGGAGGGGGGGGGGGCTTAATAGAGAGGGGGGGCTTATTAACTTTTCTCCTCTGAAAAGGGGGGGCTTATTTGAGAGGGGGGGCTTAATAGAGGATTTACGGTAGTTAGAAAACAGTGTCACAAAATGATGCATCTAGTTGCGCAGTATGTAGTGAGCCTCTCTATGGGTATTTCTGACAAAATCAAAGTCACGACAATCGCTGCTGATAAAGCGATGATTGTAGAGATTGAATTGATGATCACATTGTTTTTTTAATTAAGTTTGACAAGGTTAGCCATGCAATAAGTTTTCTTTTTTCCGAGGTTTTTGTTTAACTTGCTTATTAATTTTCTTATTTTTATCATCATTGTGGTTGCACTGAGCTTGCCAGTGGTGTGTTACCAAGCGAAAAAATTCTTGGTAGGCAACAATTTTGCCTGAAAAACCAAGGATTTCATGGAAAATGCACCACGAACTCAATGTCTGACAGGTATGCAAGTAGTGCACTGAAAATTTGAAACTTGAAACAAACTGGCACAAGAAAAAACTGAAAGGAATGTATCATCAATAATTATTGATGCAACCCTTATATAAAAGGTCCATAAGAGGATTATAATTATAATTATTATTATTTTTTTGTCCCCAAATAAAGAATACACCATTGTATGTGATAGGCCCAGACTTGAGCTTATCTACATTAGTTCTTTGAACAGTCACTGCCATGAGCTTAAGAATGCACTGCAGAATTACCCAGTATCCCATAACTGTGTAAACTTTTTTTTAATTATACAATGACAGCGTGGGATTTATGTTCAAGATTGCTGGGAAATGAAGGGGACACGTTCAGAGGGATACATTTGAATGTCTCGTCAATGTCCCATTATTGTAATTTTCTACAATATCAAATACACAAATTAAAATCTAAAGCACTTCAAAAATGGCCTTTGAAGGTGTTATGATTTTTTTAAACTTTGTTCTTCTTTTTTTGCAGCTCAATGGATTCATAGACAAATACAGTTCGTCACAAGTAGATGCAGGTTAGCATTGACAATATTAATACACTTACTTTTTTCATGTATATGCACTGAATACCATTTTTTAAAATACACTTTGATTTCTTTTATCTTGTTCAGCCGAGGGAGAAACATATCAAACCAACTCACCACTTCAGATCATTGAAAGTTTTTTGGAGGCACTCACAAATGCAGACAAAGATGGAAGGATTGTTGTCAACAAACAAGGTGTGAAAGTGTGCAATAAAATTTATCATTTCATGAAATGAAAATGATATTTTTGAGTTTATTATATATAGCTATGAGTTCTGACAAATATGCTGTCAGCTTCTGGTCCTGATCAATGTACTACATAAAAATGTTTTTTCCTTCTGGATGGATCGAATATGTTGTGGTTCAATTTTATCCTTGGATTAAATTTTATTTTCTTTTGTTTCAAACTCCTTATCATACATTACCATACACAATAACAGAAGAAAATAAAGTTCAAACTAAGGATAAATTGAACCCCAACAAATACACGTATGCGTGTATCATAAATTATTATGCATAATTATACCTTTCCACAGGTCGACTCAGTTGCTCCAGCTTAAAGTTCCTTCTGTTAAACCCAGCTGTGCATTTTACAAGTGTTGTGAGGGAAGCCAGGGCAGTTGTTGTTGCTGGAGGAACAATGCAACCTGTAAATATAAGATTCATTACCTTTAGAATTTTATAATGAGATCTGTACGGATCAATAATAAATATTGATATTAAAATATTACAGTCAACTCTCTCTCTTAATGGACACCTGGTGTTGGTGCCTGCCGTTTTTTAGTCATTTTACTGTAACTATACTCTCAATAAGACAGACAACAGACACTTTTGAAACTGTCAACAGACACTCCTTTTTGTGACTAGGAAATGTAAGGGTTTTTTTTTCTTCAGAAAAATCATATTCTGGCAACCCAGGATTTCACAGGTTTGCTTTACCATTGTAATGCATATCAGGGTATGGTCCAGATGGCACACTGTCACTATCAATCAATTTGTGATCTCACTATCCACCCAAGTATAGTGATGTAGAGTTAAAGATCATTTTTAAAACTTGTTGAAAACATGTTAATGCCCAAACTTCATTAAATCCATATACAGTCAAAGCCACAGACACTGAGGGGACTGTACAAAGTGTATGTATTAATGGGAGAAAATGGAAGGGCTTTCTTTTCCCAGGGATGAAGCAAACTGTTGGGTCATACTCTCCTAACCCTAAAAACCAATAATATGGTTTGCTGCCCTATTAAACCATAAAACAATGGAAATAATGATAAAGAATGTTGTGTTGTTTTTCTCTGTGACCAATGAGAAGACATCTTACAAGCAGCTGCCACAGTATGAAACTGTCCGCAATTGTGAGGTGTGTGTATTAAGCTGGTATCCATAAAGCGGGATCTATCAGCAGGTACAGTCATCACTAAAGAAACAGAGAACCAAACAATAGAGTTCTCCTGGGCTTTATTGTTTGGTTGTATTGTTTCTTCTGTTGTACAAAATCTGTGCCTCGGTACCTACAGAAGGAACCGTAAAGCAGGGTATGACTGTATTACAGAAGTTAAAAGTCAATACTTGAGCCAAGTCCACCTGCACCACACTCAGTGTGTTCTTCTCATACCTTTAAGATGTCAGATTTCAAAGATCAGCTATTCACTTGTGCAGGACTCCCAAGTGACAACATTGTGGAGTTTTCTTGTGGTAAGAACTTGTTTTGAAAACTTATCCTGATATTTTCTTGTTAAACGAGAAACATAAGCACCCGTTACTTCGCACCCTCTTATGTTCAAACTACTGTAATTTTCCATTATTAATAACTTTTTCAGGTCATGTTATTCCAGCAGAGAATTTACTCTCAGTAACATTGGATAAAGGACCTGCAGGAAAAGACTTTGATTTTACCTTCCAGTCCAGAGATTCGCCTGACTTGGTTAGATCAATCCGTCTTATGTTACCTTGTGTTCATTTTTCCTCGACTTCATTAGTTCATCAGGGTTGAAATGGATTTAGCCGCAAAAATTTGTCAGTTTTCAGCGTGGTAGAACAGAAAAGCCTTCCAGATTTTAACAGGGACATATTCGTTAAATTTAAATTTTGAAGTGTCCGTCTTTCCCAGTATTTTGGCTACAATTTATTGCCAAACATATGGAGACAATTTTTCACTGTTGGTCGCCATTTTGTTTTCAAGTAAACCGGAAGTTCCTCGATCAACTTTACTTCCGGTTACATCAAAGCGAGGTAACAAGACAAAACACTAGGTTAATTTTTCCCCGTTGAAGATCAGCCGGGCGTAGTGGCGCACGCCTGTAATCCAGCTGCTTGGAGGCTGGGGTCTCTGAACGGCTTGAGGGTGGGATTACTGGGGGCGGTTGTCCTATGTAGATCGGGTGTCCGCGCTAAGTTTGGCGTCAATATGGGGAACATGGAGGAATCTGAGTTCTCCAGGTTGGTTAAAGAGGAGCGAACCGGCCCAGGGTGGAAACACAGCAGGCAAAAGCTCCCGCGTCAAACAGTAGTGGGACAGCACCTGTGAATAGGCGATCGTTCACAGCCCATTCAAGATAGTCGAACTCGACTCTGTTTTTTCTTTCTTCTTCTTTAACTTTATCTTTTTTTGTAGTATTTTGTGTACCAATGTTATCCTTTTTCTAAAGCCAAAAAAATATATTATTTTGTACCTCTCATTTTTTTTCTGCTCAAAAGCCGGAATACGTGTACACTTAGAACGAATTTAATTTATCCTTTTTCCGATATTTTCTCTCAAGTTAGAAACGTGGCCGATTTTTTTGTGTTCTTCGTTTTTACAAGGTTAACATCCGTTACCTGTTTTCAATTCGAATATCGTATTCGTTTTTTGTTGACTTTCATGCATTTATTTTTTATTTTATTTTATTTCTTTTTTCAGAAAGATGAGTTAGGCCGACTTCTTATCAACATTTTTGCCGTTGTTCCTGGTGGAGTTGTATGCTTCTTCTCGTCATACGATTATGAAGAACAAGTTTACACACATTGGCAAAGCACCGGCATCCTTGACAAAATGAATGCAAGAAAAAAGGTTCAGTTATGAACAAATCATTGTTTTCTCTTTCCCTTTGTAAGCCTGACTCATCGTTGTACTCAGACCTCTTCCCGACCAACTCAACTGCAAGGATAGTACTGAGAACGAGATTAGTGCCGAGTATTTTATTGGATGAATTCTTTCGCCATTCACAGCCGAGTTGACAATAAATTAAGTGAAACAGTCAGATTTGCCATCAAATATTTCCACCCATTGCGCATGCCCAGTCCGGGAAATGCTTCTGCCAAGAAGTCTGTAAAGTTGCGCGCGATTTTCCAGCTAATCGCAAAGCTAAACGTAGCAATAAACGTAGCAATTAAAATAATTTTAACACCAATGAAGGTGATTCTATGCAAAATTCCTTGTTCCCCTTCTCATCCCATCCCGAGAAAGAGTGACAAAAGACGGAACGTAAAACTAAATATTTCCAGCAGAAGAATCTAAGAAAAACTAAAACCTTACGAGAGGAAATTGTAGACGTAGGGTCACCATAGAAGCTTTTATAAGATGTTTCAACAGACATTTAAAGGATGTGTTACTATTTTTTCCTTATAGGTATTTCGCGAACCAAGGAAAGCTAGCCAGCTTGATCAAGTTCTTTCATCATATGCTTCTTCCAATAAGGTCCGCTGTAGATTTTTTCTTTTTTGTGTATATCTTAACTTCAGTTGCAGCATATCGTTCTCGCTGTTAATCATTTCCTACTCTTTTTATACTGCAGAATTTTGCTGTGAGCAGCTCGTCTTCAAATGGTGCAGTTTTGTTCTGTGTGGTAGGGGGAAAGATGAGTGAAGGAATTAACTTTTCTGATGACCTTGGCAGGTAAAAACACAGTCAACGCTTGACAACTCGTAAGGCCTTATTTTACGCGCCGAACTCTTCATGAGCCATACATCTTCAGTCATTTTCTACCTTGGCTCTCAATAAAGCGATTCCTAGGGTCAATCCACTTTTAAGTTGAGGCAGGGGTATTTATTGAAGTGGACATAGAGCGCAGCAATTTGGGGTGATACGGTGGTCTGGTATAAAGAAAATGGAAATTACGGTTGTAGTGCGCTCGTCGATTGCCTGCGTAGCAGTCGTTTCCGTTTCCTCTCAGCCAAGCGGGAGAAGCGTGGAAGATGGAAGACACGCGAGGGTAGGAGCCAAAAAAGGGACCTTGTGTATCTTCCGTGTTTTTCTTGCTTCCAAAAGGGAACGTGAAAGACTGCTACGCAGGCCAGCTCGTTGATTGTCTGATCCCTTGGTAACTGAAAAAACAAAAACAAAAAGGCATTTTCTACAGTGTTCGTGAGACACCTACCCGATAAAAAGAGCTTCCGTTTTGCGTTGTAACGCTCTGCTGCTCTCGTTTTCTGTTTTACTCCAGGTGTATTGTGATGGTTGGTCTTCCTTACCCTAACATTTACTCGCCAGAACTAAAGGAGAAAATGGCCTATCTTGATGCTACTTTAGGGGTAAGAATGTAGATTTGTAGGTTTAAACCTTCCGGGGTGCCGTGGACAGGGAGGATGGCGGAGGGCTTCTCTGCAAGGAAAATTACGTTCCTTGCAAAGAAACCCCTCCGTTATCCTCCATTAAGGTCAAATGTCCCAGGTATATTTTCAGCCATATTTTTTGTGGTTTGTTAGTCTTCATTTTAGATGAAACTTTGTGCAAATATAGACAACATAATATAGAATAATTCGTCATATCTCAAATAAACCACTTCCTTTTCTTTTACGTTTTTTTTTAACTCAGAGGAAAATTTCTTTTTGCCAGTGTCCCCACATTTCCAGATTTTCTCGTTTTTATTTCAAGTTTTGCATTGAGATTTTTGGAAGTATTCGAACTAACCTTTGTGCCCGTAGGAGAATGTGTGCAAATTTCCTGTGTTTAACGGCCACTCACTGTAATCTATTCTGTATCATTCTATATCCAATCACTACTATAATCTCGTCCCAGTCCAATCACTTACAGTTTTTTTCTTAATTTTTTCCTCCTAGCGACCTCGTACAAGTCCGTTAACGAAAAAATAAATAAAGGTGTAAAACTGAAAAGAACATTGTCTTTATGGGAGAAATCACTGTTTACAAACATTGTTTTTGTTATTCAAAGTTATAAACGAGTAAGACAAATGAATATTTTGTTACATGAATATTGCGCTTCTGGTTGACAGTTAGAGGACAGACTGTCAGCCACTATGAATCAAAATCAAAATTCAAATGAGTTGCACAGGGAAGTTGCTTCTAGTTGAAAGGCGAGAAAAACAAAAAGCAGTTTATTTAATACCATATTTTCTTCGTTTGCTTCTTACCGTTATTTTCTTTCTTTCAGCCAAAAGCTGGTCAAACGCATTACGAAAATCTTTGCATGAAAGCTGTAAATCAGTCAATAGGTAAGCACCGTCGGTTTTGTTTAACAAAAGAAAATTTGAGACCTCCTTTTTCCATTGGCAGACCCAATATCCTGTGGTTGACATTTTAGCGGAATTTCGTGGAGTGCACAACGAATCTAAAAAATGACTTCAGTCTTGAACGCAGGACATGCACATTTTCTGACGTGTTTTTAGATTTGGGTTTTACCAGGCTAAGTAACATTTAAGACTAAAAAAATATTTAATAGGTGTTTGCTAAGAAGTCGGCTTCGTAGGGTCATTCAAAACCCTGTATAATATTCAAGAATAACATGTTCCAACCGCTCAAACCAATCAATTATAAGCCATTTTCTCGCGTTTAGTTCAGGTACTTTCATTTTCTTCCGCTTGATGTCGGTTGTCGGTTGTGTCGGTTGCTTTTTCCCCCGCGCTTTTCCCGATAGGCCATTTCCGAGTTCCAAAAAGTTTCACTTTCAAAACGAGGCTAAGTGCGAAACCTTTGTTGTGGAAATAAGTTTTAATTATGATGCAAATAAAACTCATTTCCACAACAAAGGTTTCGCACTTAGCCTCGTTTTGAAAGTGAAACTTTTTGGAACTCGGAAATGGCCTATTGCCTTCCTCCCAAACTCTGCACACGCCACAACTGAGTTCCCTATTTGCTCGTATTTCAGAGGGAATGCTTATTTCCAGCAGTTGACCAGTTTCGTTGCGCCTTTTTGCTTATTTGAACGCAATTCATATCCCTCACCTGTCTGCTACACAGCCGTTTTTAGTGTCGTCACGCAACGCTCCTCCAAGGAGCGTTGCGTGACGACTCTAAAAACGGCTGTGTAGCAGACTAATCCCTCACGCGCATTTGTCATGTTTTTTTTTCAGTTTTCTGAAACCTAAAAAGCCCCACTGTACTGATATTGGTTTTCGCTTTTCAGGTCGTGCTATCCGTCACAGGGAGGATTATGCAACAATTTTGTTGTTAGATAAGCGCTACGGATCCCCCAAAATAAGGAAAAGCTTACCAGGGTGGATCTCAGATAGACTTCAACATCACGCTAGATTCGGATCTGCATTCGCCGCTATTCGCAAGGTAAACTTGCTGTAATTATGTGGGGTATGGAATAAAGAACACCTCTCCAAGGTGCTTTTAAACAGACTTACAACCTCTATTCGCCTCTGTTCTTTGTGGTGTATTCGATAAAAGCATACTGTTGAGTACTTTTAGCTGTATGCTACAGCTTTTGAATCCGTGTGGAGTGGAAAGCTTTGTACTCGCGTGGTAACGCTATGATGTGGACTTAACTGATGTTTGAAAAAGGGACCAGGGACCCGTTTCTCGAACGTCCCGTTAACTTTTCGGGCCCGAAAAGCTGTTTATGTTTGCCGCGTTTGCATTCAAGATCAAAGTTTCAATAATTTTGAAAATGATACAATGAAACTATCACATCTTTAATGACATGAAACTATCAGTTAACAAAGCAAAATTTACTGGTTTGTGCGCCAGGAACTGTGCTACTATTCAACAGGTTTTGATTTTAAAATTTGCCTTCGGGTCCGAAAAGCTAACGGGCCTTTCGAGCAACAGTCCCGCGACGGGACCGTTGCTAATACTACTGCTAAGTGTTATTTGGGCTTTTGTAGATCATACGAATTAGGTATACCGGCAGCATTTTCGTTTCGTTTCTCACGTTCGCGCATATTGTTACTACTTGATGTTTGTTTGTTTTTGTTTCAGTTTTTCGTGGACAAGAGAATGTCAAGGGCACTCCCAGAAAACACAATCTTGCATTCGTAAACGTTTAGTTTCTGGGTGTTTTTACATAAGGTTATGCTATTATGAGGAATTGTAAAGTTCTGTGATATGATAAAACAAAAGACAAAATTCCTTGAAAAGTTTAGATCTGTTTATATATATTTTGAAAAATATATTTTCAATATGTTACAGAGACCTGCAAGTATTGTACTTGGACAATAAATAAAGCCATTATTAACTGTGTCAGTTTCCTTGTATATTGAGTTTGTAACTGATGCATAACGACCGTAATCGAGTGATTTTACTGACGCCTTGAGACACTGGGGATCTAATACAGCGTAATACACTGAGGGGGCTACAGAAAGTGTCCTTATTAAACGGGATGAATTTAGAGAAAATGTAAGGGCTTTCCTTACCCAGGGACAAAGCAAACTGTCCGTAATAATGAAGTGTCCGTATTAAACGGGATGAATTTAGAGAAAATGTAAGGGCTTTCCTTGCCCAGGGACAAAGCAAACTGTCCGTAATAATGAAGTGTCCGTATTAAACGGGTTGAATTTAGAGAAAGTGTAAGGGCTTTCCTTGCCCAGGGACAAAGCAAACTGTCCGTAATAATGAAGTGTCCGTATTAAACGGGTTGAATTTAGAGAAAGTGTAAGGGCTTTCCTTGCCCAGGGACAAAGCAAACTGTCCGTAATAATGAAGTGTCCGTATTAAACGGGTTGAATTTAGAGAAAGTGTAAGGGCTTTCCTTGCCCAGGGACAAAGCAAACTGTCCGTAATAATGAAGTGTCCGTATTAAACGGGTTGAATTTAGAGAAAATGTAAGGGCTTTCCTTGCCCAGGGACAAAGCAAACTGTCCGTAATAATGAAGTGTCCGTATTAAACGGGTTGAATTTAGAGAAAGTGTAAGGGCTTTCCTTGCCCAGGGACAAAGCAAACTGTCCGTAATAATGAAGTGTCCGTATTAAACGGGTTGAATTTAGAGAAAGTGTAAGGGCTTTCCTTGCCCAGGGACAAAGCAAACTGTCCGTAATAATGAAGTGTCCGTATTAAACGGGTTGAATTTAGAGAAAATGTAAGGGCTTTCCTTGCCCAGGGACAAAGCAAACTGTCCGTAATAATGAAGTGTCCGTATTAAACGGGTTGAATTTAGAGAAAGTGTAAGGGCTTTCCTTGCCCAGGGACAAAGCAAACTGTCCGTAATAATGAAGTGTCCGTATTAAACGGGATGAATTTAGAGAAAATGTAAGGGCTTTCCTTGCCCAGGGACAAAGCAAACTGTCCGTAATAATGAAGTGTCCGTATTAAACGGGTTGAATTTAGAGAAAGTGTAAGGGCTTTCCTTGCCCAGGGACAAAGCAAACTGTCCGTAATAATGAAGTGTCCGTATTAAACGGGTTGAATTTAGAGAAAATGTAAGGGCTTTCCTTGCCCAGGGACAAAGCAAACTGTCCGTAATAATGAAGTGTCCGTATTAAACGGGTTGAATTTAGAGAAAGTGTAAGGGCTTTCCTTGCCCAGGGACAAAGCAAACTGTCCGTAATAATGAAGTGTCCGTATTAAACGGGTTGAATTTAGAGAAAGTGTAAGGGCTTTCCTTGCCCAGGGACAAAGCAAACTGTCCGTAATAATGAAGTGTCCGTATTAAACGGGTTGAATTTAGAGAAAGTGTAAGGGCTTTCCTTGCCCAGGGACAAAGCAAACTGTCCGTAATAATGAAGTGTCCGTATTAAACGGGTTGAATTTAGAGAAAGTGTAAGGGCTTTCCTTGCCCAGGGACAAAGCAAACTGTCCGTAATAATGAAGTGTCCGTATTAAACGGGTTGAATTTAGAGAAAGTGTAAGGGCTTTCCTTGCCCAGGGACAAAGCAAACTGTCCGTAATAATGAAGTGTCCGTATTAAACGGGTTGAATTTAGAGAAAGTGTAAGGGCTTTCCTTGCCCAGGGACAAAGCAAACTGTCCGTAATAATGAAGTGTCCGTATTAAACGGGTTGAATTTAGAGAAAGTGTAAGGGCTTTCCTTGCCCAGGGACAAAGCAAACTGTCCGTAATAATGAAGTGTCCGTATTAAACGGGTTGAATTTAGAGAAAGTGTAAGGGCTTTCCTTGCCCAGGGACAAAGCAAACTGTCCGTAATAATGAAGTGTCCGTATTAAACGGGTTGAATTTAGAGAAAGTGTAAGGGCTTTCCTTGCCCAGGGACAAAGCAAACTGTCCGTAATAATGAAGTGTCCGTATTAAACGGGTTGAATTTAGAGAAAGTGTAAGGGCTTTCCTTGCCCAGGGACAAAGCAAACTGTCCGTAATAATGAAGTGTCCGTATTAAACGGGTTGAATTTAGAGAAAGTGTAAGGGCTTTCCTTGCCCAGGGACAAAGCAAACTGTCCGTAATAATGAAGTGTCCGTATTAAACGGGTTGAATTTAGAGAAAGTGTAAGGGCTTTCCTTGCCCAGGGACAAAGCAAACTGTCCGTAATAATGAAGTGTCCGTATTAAACGGGTTGAATTTAGAGAAAGTGTAAGGGCTTTCCTTGCCCAGGGACAAAGCAAACTGTCCGTAATAATGAAGTGTCCGTATTAAACGGGTTGAATTTAGAGAAAGTGTAAGGGCTTTCCTTGCCCAGGGACAAAGCAAACTGTCCGTAATAATGAAGTGTCCGTATTAAACGGGTTGAATTTAGAGAAAGTGTAAGGGCTTTCCTTGCCCAGGGACAAAGCAAACTGTCCGTAATAATGAAGTGTCCGTATTAAACGGGTTGAATTTAGAGAAAGTGTAAGGGCTTTCCTTGCCCAGGGACAAAGCAAACTGTCCGTAATAATGAAGTGTCCGTATTAAACGGGTTGAATTTAGAGAAAGTGTAAGGGCTTTCCTTGCCCAGGGACAAAGCAAACTGTCCGTAATAATGAAGTGTCCGTATTAAACGGGTTGAATTTAGAGAAAATGTAAGGGCTTTCCTTGCCCAGGGACAAAGCTGTAGAAAACACTCTCGTACAGTTTGATATTCGACTTTTTACTTCTCGATTCACTAAAACAATAACAGCAAAAGAAAAAGAGGAAAATACAGAATTAATGAAACGCTGACCGAAAACCTTCCAAGAAATAACTTAAAGTACAACAAACGACTAAGAACGAGCAAAAAATACGGGAAAAACTATACTTACAAGATCTGTACGGCACCTCCGGATACAACTAGGCGACTGATTTACATAGACCAAAAAATAAAACTTTATACTAAACTGGACTGAAAACAATAAACCTAATGAACGTGCAAAAATTGACAATAGCGATTACATAACGCAACGCCGAGACTAGAATTACAGAAAGATTATGCAAATGAAAAATGGCTAACAAAAGACTACTCCAAGCGTGATAACAAAGGTACTAAATTAAACTAACTTTTCGCAACGCAAAACATGAGAAAACACAGAACAGGAAAATCTCGTAGTCTCTCGTGGCTACAAAGCAAACTGTCCGTAATGGTGAGGTGTCCGTCAAGCGGGGTTCAATTGTAGTGAAATTAGAGTGTAAGCTATGGCCTAGCGTTTTGGGGCCACTGGGCATGCAGGATCGCGCTCCAAAATAGGCCTGCAAGCTGCTCAATCTAATCTTAATAAGATCTTGATACTACAAAAGCGTGCGCCTCGCCTAAACAATTTTGCACCGTTCAAATCCCATGCTGTCCCTTTATTTGACTTCTACAATGTCCTTCCGCTAAATTTTCTGTACTTTAAAACCATTTGCATCTCCAGTTTATTTACTCTCGCCTCTGACGCACATCATTATAACTCTAGATGTTCTCAGGCAGGCACTTTCGCCATACAAAATTCGAGAACACAGCAGAGGATTAAGTCGTTTTCTTGCTCTGGTGCTAAGGCGTGGAATTGTATTCCTCTTAACATTCGTTCATTATCAAAACATAAATTTATGGCGACAATTCATCGACAACTTTTAGATATTCTATTGTTTGAGAATTATTATGTTAAACAGATTTGAAGTCTGCGATATTTCTCATTTCTTTTAATATGAACTTATAATTTTTTTCTTACCTTTTTTTTTCTTTTCCAATCCTCTGTTAATTTTAGTATATACTTTTTGTAAATAATATAAATTAATATTTTATCTGTGCCTCGCCCGCCTCGATTAGTGTTGCGGCTACTTTGCGGGTCCGCACTATAGTACAAATATATATCTGAAGCAAATAAAGGTTGTTGTTGTTAGTGTAATATGTAACACTGCGTAGTGGCCTATTGTCGGCTATTTCAGGGGTTCGGTCACCCAAAAATTTATTAGAAAATCAGATTTTACGAAGGAGTCCGCCTTTGCTGTTGCTGTTTGTTATGCCAGGCCTCCTGTTCTTTGTCCCGTGGTGAAAAATGTACACAGCAAAACTTTCGGGTATTTTTCTCTTTTAGAACCTTCAATAAATCGATTCTCATTCTGTACTAAGCTATAAAGCCTACGTGGATGGGGCTTGAAAGAGAACAAGCTATAAAAGGAAAAATATACTCTGGCGCCTGAGCAGTTTTCCCTTTCCACACTTCGTCAGTGCACCTGCTACGCATGCGCCGGCTCATCTCAAGGAAGCGTTGACTGAAGCTGCCTCTATATAAAAGATGATAATTAACACGCTTGGCGAAAGAGAAAAAAGCCTTTACAAAAGCTAATTATGGCAATTTCAGCGCCGGATTTGCTGTTGCTGTTTTCTTGGAACAAAATCCTTTTAAACCCAAGGAATGCTCCATTCCTTGAAAGTTTTTAGAAACGATCTAAAAGCTCATCTGCCAACATCCGAAGCCTGAAAGGGACTTTCTCCTACTAGTTGTATTTTTTTTGTTTTACTTCTTTTAATTTTATCTATTTACCTATTTATTGTAGGTATTATTTACTTGCTTCTTTGCGCGTCAATTTATTTAATTAGGGTCAGAGGGTAAAACGATTAAAATTTTGGTTGGCTGCCCACAGAATGCAAATTGTTTTAATAATGCTAGTGATACATTTCGTAATACCTAATGAATGGCGTGACTTTCCTCGGAATCACACGGAAGAAGAATCGGTGTCGCTAAATCTTAAACCGCAGAGTTTTGATGGAGAAACTGATTATGGATCCAAAATGAAAGAGTGTTTTCGTCTTAAATCACAACGTTTTATGCGCAGTTTCCTTGTTTTTCGAAACTTGGTTTCGAATTCAGACAAGTCACGTTGATAAGGGGCTTAAGAAGGCCTTTGCCTTGAAACTTAAATAACTTCCGCTCTTAGGCTAAGGTCAGAGGGAAGAGCGATTTATGAAAACCTGGTTGGCTGTCTGCAGTATAATGTAAACTGTAGTCCCATATGTGGTTCAAGTTACCGGAATCACACTGAAGAAGAATAGGGCGTGTTCTGTCGTTTAGAAGCTTAAGAAGCTAATGATGGAGTCCCCGCTAAAAAACATCAAAGAACAGGTTACTTGTTCAATCTGCCTGGATACTTTTACCGATCCCAAGACAATAGCCTGCCTCCACACATTCTGCTGTGAGTGTTTGAAGAAACACGCACTGATCAGCCAAAGGAATGGCAAGTTTCTCTGCCCCGAGTGTCAAGCTGAAGTCGATCTTCCCGAAGCAAACCGTTTTGACAAACTTCCGACCAGTTTTCATCATAATAGTCTACTCAGTGTTCTCATCATACGACAGAGCGGCAAAGGAAATGATATCAGTTGCGGCATTTGCAAGAAAAAGAGTGCGGAGACAAGTTACTGCTTCGAATGCGTTAAATTCATGTGCAGTGACTGTGTAAACGCACATCAGCTGTTTAGTCACTTTACAGAAGGACACAAAGTGACGCCAGTCAAATGGTTCCAAGCTGAAGACTACGAAGCCCTGATGAAGAGGAAGTCATTATGCTCCCAGCAGAATCATGAGCGAGAAGTTACGAGGTTTTTCTGCCACAAATGCAAACTGTGTGTTTGTCAAATTTGCATCACTACGGATCACAAGGCACACGAGGGTCACGATGTGGAAATGTTGGACAAAGTGGCAGACTGCGAGAAAACTAATATCCTGATAAGAACCGAGACATTAAAAGAGAAAACCAAGGCTTTCAGCGATGCAATTTGTAAATATGAACAAACTGCATCTGAGTTGGACACAAATATCACTAACGCTAAACGTGAAGTTTCCCAAACAGCCGAACAAATGATCGCAAAGATTCGAGAACACGAACGCCATATCATTACCACACTCGACAACGCGCGTGAGTCAAGGGCGGATAAGTTAAACTCTGCACAAGTACGAGTTCAATCCTTGCTAAAGCAGTTTAACCAAGCAGTCAAGTTTGCTGAAAATCTGATTCAAAGAAGCTCCAGCTCAGATGTAATGCACAGCAAGAATGATCTAGAACAACGATTTGAACACCTCAACAACACGCCGATCCCGCAACTTCCGGTGAATTCATTTGTGAAGTTTTTCCCTGCAAAAGGGGAAAATTTGACCCTCGGTTGCTTAACAACAAGTGAACCAGTGGTGAGAGTGAACAAAGATTTCCAAGCCGGTGTTGAAACAGAGTTTGAGGTCAATCCAGGAATACATGAAATACAAGTGTGTGAAATGAAAGTGGTCGTGGAACCCGCTGATAAAGTAGGAAGTTTGATAACCTGTGAAAAAGATGGAATTTTCCTGGCGAAGTTAACACCTGAATTTCCTGGTACCTTACAAATCTCAGTGCAGATTAATGGTAAGACTGCAGCCAGTCCTTACACTGTCTATGTGAAACAACGGCTTATTCACCTTGTGAAAGAGTTGAGATTCAAAGAAGAAACGTTTCAAAGCCCACACGGGATTGCTGTGAATAGCAAAGGTCTAATCGCTGTTGCTGACCAAGAAAAACACCGTATCGTGATAATTGACATGGAAGGAAACTGTGTAAGAAAAGTAGGTTGTTATGGAAACAGTGCTGGACAGCTCAACCGTCCAACTGACGTCACATATTTAAATGATGATAACATTCTGGTGGCGGATCAATTAAATCATCGCATTCAACAATTTAACGTTCAAACAGGGAACTCTGTGAAACGCTTTGGGAAGAAAGGGACAAGAGATGGTGAGTTTAAGTATCCCGTCAGTGTTTGTGTAGATGATGTAGGACGTGTTGTTGTAGCTGATGCCTTGAACAGTACAGTCCAGGTTTTATCACAGGATGGTGAACCTTTGTTTAAACTTGAAGACAGTGGACCAGAAAAACTTGACCGTCCTGTTGCATGTATTTACCATCAGAGCAAGTACATTGTCTCTGACTGGGGTAATAATTGCTTGAAAGTTTATAACAAGTCAGGGAAGTGTTTGTACAAGATAGAGAATCAAGGCAAGGGTGATGGACAGTTGTGTGGTCCATGGGGACTGTGTGTCCAGAGGTGTGGCAATTATTACAACCTTATTGTATGCAATGCTGGCAATGGTCGTGTTGATCAGTTTACACTGGAGGGGTGTTTCACTGGAAAAACTATTCAAAAGTTACAGAGACCTGCAGCAATAACTGCAACATCAGATGGACATATTTTTGTTTCAGACTGTAAAGCCAATAAGATTCATATCCTGAAATAAGCAACAAAAATGAAACAGAGATTTCAGTATGATAGAACATAATTAACAATTATTCCTCGAGCTCGAATGGGCTCTGAGCCCATGAGGCCGAAGGCCGAATGGGCTATTGACTCGGCTCGAAGAATAACCTGTTTTAGTAAAATCCAACTAGTTGGTCAAAAATATCGAGAATGAAAAAATTTAGCTAGTTAAACGTAGACTTTAATCCTTTTTTTCCGCCAAAAAGCCCGCGCTTTCCGCTACTAGTGGGCTATCATATAGCCCAGTAGTAGCTCAACTAATCAGAACGCAACATTGATAATAGACCACCAGTTGGATTTTACTAAAAATAGATAGCCACTGAACACAATCGGTCAGCGGGATTTTTAATGACAATGTCGGACAAATGTTTCTTAGAGGGAGACCTGTGTGACAACACAATTTCAGTGAAGCAATTGCAAAGCATGAGATGACAAAGTTTACCAAAGTTGAAGGATAGTGAGTACACTATGAGTTATACTGTGCGGAAAATAAGTCACATTTTGATGATAATTTCACGAGGCTTGATACACAATGTAGTTGTGTAAGTTTGTTTCGGATAAATAAGGTGAAAGAAACCCTCTTTCTACTATTTTTTAGAGGGAGTGTGTCGCTGACAATTTTGTTTTAGTTTGGAAATCCAAAAGACAATTCAGTCGTCAAAAGCAAATGAAGCATAGCAGCAATAATTAAAAAAAAAAAATGGAAAACACAACATTTAGCACTTATTACTTCATTTATGTTTTTGGTCAAGGCGCGTGGCCAAAATTGTTTCATAATTACGCAAACTTTTCTCAGTTTATATTGTAGACTAGTTAGGTCTTTTAGGAGTGTCTCCAAGAAACCCATATAAACAATTATCACAAGACTAAGCAAAATCTGACTTTGGTCTTGTTCGAAGAAGTCAAGATCGTAATAGGCAGTTATACTTTTTCCGACTTTTAGCATGATGACTCATCTCCCATCTTTTCGATCTCTATCTATGTGGAAGAAAGTAGAACTTTGATAGTTCAATTTGATTACTATTTTGTGTGCCTCGTGTAATACACAATAAAATTGAATTTTACTTGCTTCAGTGGTGATTTTAATAGATTTTTTTCATACCACTGGATCAGAAAGGAATATTTTTATTTTAGCTGTTTTGAAAATGGAATAATCCTCCAGACATGCTGCCCCTTTATCGTCAATCTTAAGCTATATTTACATCAGAACCGCCGGTGTGGATCCATATCCCTTGTACCGCTAGCCTGCGAGGAAGCTCTCCATTCGAGTGGCGAGGGAAGCGAGCCGCGAGACAACGCGCGAGCGAGCAGTGAAGCCGCGAGGGGTGGAGAGAAAGAAGTCAGGGCCCGGTTCCTGAAAGGCCGATTAGCGCTAATCCAGAATTACAATTTTGTTCCACTTTTTGTATTTATCTTCCTATGCATTGCTTAGAGTACATTTTTTGTGTTATCGTAACTATATCTTGGAGTAAAGGCTAGGCAGTATGTTGTAAGCTCGAGTTGCATGTTCTTAGACGAGAAAACCTTACTTAAAATTTGGCTTAATCCTGGGTTAAACCTAACCATCTTTCTAGGAACCCGGCCCAGAACTCCTTTCTTTCTTCACCCCTCACACTCGCGTCTTCTTTAGTGTGCGGCTCTCGCGTGACTTCTCGCGACTCCCCCAAAAGGAGAGCTTGCTCGCAAGCTATTGTACCGCTTGTAAAGTCATCAGATTAAACGGTCATTAAAAACGTTTACACCTAACCTTTGCAAGGGAAAGAGATAACAGAAATGACTCGAATGAACACGAAGGCCAAGCCTTTTTCAATTTTTTTAAAAAGGACCCAAACGCCCACTTGCTAAAATTCGAAGCTCCTGAATATTAACTTCTTGATTATTACAAGAGTTTTTTACCTTTATACTTACTAACATATTTACGTAACTAACTTCTGGTTTTCAATTTATGATGGCAAAATAACTGAATCAAACTAATAATATAGCTTAGAAAGTGCTGGTTGACATTTGAGAGAAAAGAACTTGTGTTCCCAAAACACTGGGTTCCGGTTCATTGTATGGACTAGGTCCTCGGTAGCCGGACAACAGCGGTGAAACTCCGGCAGGCGTACACATTCTGTGCAAACGTTTAGAAGGATAATTTGAATGGTAAGGTGTTGAATGCAAACTAATGGTCTGTAAGTCATTTTGGACAAACTTGTTTTCAAATTCGAGGTAGTTTATGACTGAACACGCATCAGGTTCGTTTCTATTTGAATCTGAAGACGTGGCTGGCTTCTCAACCAAGCGAAGCGGCAACGATGAGGACGAGAAAAGCGAATGATTAGAACAAGAAAACAATGATACCGAGTTCATTTCCTGCCTGCTGGGAGACCAACCTGGGGAAGAAAATAGCTCAGGCGTTCCGCTTAAATGTTTTGAACACCAAGAACGGGATTTGCCTTTGAAGAGTCTTGGAGAAGAATATAAACCTGGCGTGTCAGGACAAACTCCTTTCGCACGAGACAGAGACTGTGAAAACAACTCGTGGGAAGTGTGCATCATCTCAAAACTAAAATAATTTAACATGTCATCCGCTGCCAACGAAAAACTGTTCCCCTGATCATGAAAAGCTGCTTCTTGGCTTCCGGCTTGGTGGATCTCCGTTTCATTCTTTTTCGATCATGAGACCAATTGTTTGGATCTTCGTGCTGCAGGGACGTGGAACAAACGACTTCCTCTTCAAGAAACTCTTCGTTTGATTCCAAGCCACACACAACCTTTCCTTGCTTTATTATTTCTTCCTGACAATGAGTCGGCTTATTGTACTTCATAAAACGTTTGTGTAAATTAACAGAAGAATGCCTCTTTTGCTTACTTCTTGTAACAACATTTTTAGGAATGAAATTTTCAGAGGACAATGTGAAAAGATTTTCACAGTTTCTAAGCAACTCAGAATCAGATAGATCAATGTCACGTTTTATTCACGACTGAATCGCTTTTAGCGAAACATTGTTGCTTTACAGAATCCGGTTGCGTGTAAAAGCCATCACAGTCAGTTAAGTTCAAAACGTTATCAGAGTGTTCAGTGTTGTTTCTTTTTGCAAAGTCTTTAGTACTGTGCTCGTTACTAGCAGCCAATGTTTTAGACACCTCTACCTTTTGATTAAGGTCGATTGCATCACCGGACCTCATAACATCAACAGGTGCCAACGATGTTTTCTGCAATATAGTTTCACAATCGAGCTCCATATCAGCCAAGAAAGCGTCTAGATCTTCAGAGGAAGGAAAATCAGTAAATTCTGTGTAATCCTCTTGCAAAAATCCATAAATGACATCACTGAAACTAACAGTCTGTGACGTAATCATCTCATCGGGTGTCTTCTCTTCTGACGTCACGCATGGTTTAGGTCTGCTTGATATTTTGGAATTTGTGATTGGCTGAGGTTGTTCTTTCGTTTTCTTTAGAGCATCCAGTTCCAAATCAGCTAGAAATGCACTAAGATCCTCTGACGAAGGGAAATCATCGTACTCTGTCCATTCACAAGAAGCTTGCTCTTCTTTGCAGATGTAAAGTTTCTCAGAATTCAGTCCAGTTGTTTGAGAAGTTAGCTGTATAAAGCGAGGCGAGTTTGAGTTATTGCTGCTGGTGTCTTTTTTCTGAGATGAAACTTGATCACTGTGATCTAAAAAAGAAAAAGGAAAACATATTTGACCAAGTAATGCTGCAACCAAACTTAATTCTGGATTTTTGTCGACACCCAAGGAACCTATAATAAAGGTAGATTTTGATTAGAAAGCGAATCTGTGTCAAGTCGTAACGCACTATTCTTCTGTCTTAATAGTTGTAGTATTATTTCATGGGCGAAGGTACCTGAGTCACAAAAAATTAAGCACGGAAAAAATCAGAGGACGTGACTTTCTTCAAGTTTCGTCGAATTGGTGACAATCCCAACAAATGGAGCAGCGGCCACTAGCAATATAAGAGACCGCTTAATGAGGAAGCTTGCATTTATAAACTCAAAAAACTACACTACCAATGTATAAAATTACATCGACAGTTCACAACTGATATAGCCAGCTAAGAAGTTTGAACTCAAAAGTTAAAGTTCTGATGAGATATTAGACTTGCCTACAAGTCGAGCTCAAATTTTTTCACGAGCGCAAAGCGCGAGCGGTAGATTTTTTTACCGGAACCGAAATGAGAAGAAAAGGACTGAGAAAGTCTACAGTAATAAGGAATTTGTGACCCTGCCAGACTGCATCACACAAAAACAGTTATTATTCAGTTAAACGACGCGGATCCAAAATCCAAGAGTTTTCCATTTGATACAAAAACTTGCCGTTATCCTCACACTATACTTTCATTCAGAAAACAAAAAATCAAAAGAATGATTGGAAATTGTGTCAACCTCTGCTCCACAATCAGAGGGTAAGTTTGGTTAGCTACCTGAAATATATAGTGTTTTCAACATGTCTTTATTGTAACACACACGGAATGAGATAATCAGGAGATATTAATCAGAATTCTTTAAAGGCTCAAGCTCAGTTACAGTATGGCCTTTCGGACTTGAACAGAACCACTTGTACTATGAATCCAAAGTGAAAGAATATTTCCTCTGTAATACAAATGTACCCGTCAGTGTGCACATTTCTAATTCTTTGTTTTTGTCAAAATAATTTCAGACAAGTCCCGCTTAAAGACCTTTAAGCTTCTTCGAAACTTCCGCTTTTAGACTAAGGTCAGAGGGTGTCTGCAGTGAAATTGTTTTTGTAATACTAGTAGTGCTTTATATAGTCCAAAATTCCCGCAATCACACTAAACATGAGTAGGGTGTGTTCAGTCGCTGTAAAAGGAAACTCGAACGATGGAGTCTTTGTTGAAGAACCTTAAAAAACATGTTACTTGTTCAATCTGTCTGGATACTTTCACCGATCCCAAGACAATAACCTGCCTACACACATTCTGCTTTGAGTGTTTGAAAAAAACACGCACTGATCAGCCAAAGGAATGGAAAGTTTCGCTGCCCCGAGTGTCAAGCTGAAGTCGATCTTCCCCAAGCAAACTGTTTCGATAAACTGCCGACCAGTTTTCATCACAATAGTCTACTCAGTGTTCTTGCCATACAACAGAGTGGTAAAGGAAATGACATCAGCTGCGGCATTTGCAAGAAAAAGAGCGCAGAGATAAGTTACTGCTTCGAATGCGCTAAATTCATGTGTAGTGACTGTGTAAACGCACATCAACTGTTTA
>JBBMOI010000005.1:30807500-30895000 GCA_038088405.1 Porites divaricata
CAAACTACTTCCTCTTCACGTGACTCTTCAGTTGATTCTAAGCCGCACAAAACTTTCTCTTTCTTTATTAATTCGTCTCGACAATGAGTGAGCTTATCGTTCTTCATAAAACTGCTTTGTAAATTAACAGAGGAATGACTCTTTTGCTTTCTTCTTGTTACATGTTTTTCAGGAATAGACGTTTCAGAGGGCTCTGTGAAAGGGTGTTCAGAGTTTTTGAGCAACTCAGAATGTGATAGATCAATCTTAAGTACCTTTTTTTTCGAGTTTGAACTTTGAAGTCTTATAGAATCCTCTTGCGCGCCCACGCCATCAACATCAGTTAAATCCAAGATATTTTTGGAGTGTTCAGTGTTGTTTCTTTTCGCGATGTATTTAATATCGTGCTGGTTACTGGCCAATGTTCTAGACACCTCTACCTTTTGTTGAAGTTCAAACGGGTCAGCGGACCTCATAGCATTAGCAGGCGCCATCGATGTTTTCTGCAGTATTTTTTCACAATCGAGCTCCATATCAGCCAAGAAAGCGTCTAGATCTTCAGAAGAAGGAAAATCAGTAAATTCTGTGTAATCCTCTTGCACAAATCCATAAACGACATCACTGAAACTAACAGTCTGTGACGTAACCATCTCACCGGGTGTCTCCTCCTCTGACGTCACACATGGTTTAGGTCTCGTTGAATTTGAAATTGGCTGAGATTCTTCTTTCGTTTTATTTATAGCATCCAGTTCCAAATCAGCTAGAAATGCACTAAGACCCTCTGAAGAAGGGAAGTCGTCGTACTCTGTCCATTCACAAGAGGCTTGCTCCTCTTTGCAGATGTCAAGTTTCTCGGAATTCAGTCCCGTTGTATGAGAGGTTAGCTGTGTAAGGAGAGGGGAATTTGAGTTATTGCTGCTGGTGTCTTCATCCTGAGATGAAACTTGATCACTCTGATCTAAAATTGAAAAAAAAAAAACACCTTTGACCAAATTATTAAAAGAGTGGGACTCGAACCCTAGACCGCCAGATTGCGAGTCCGACGCGCTGACGGCCATGCTGCCTCCTGCAAATGAGCAAAACAACAAGTCTGCCAGTGCATCTCGCTTTTTTGTACATTTCTTTGCTGTCCCTGCACTACTACGACGTGAAATGACCAAATTTTAAGTTTACTTGAGAAAGGGAATGGCGAGGCGATAAATTCTACCATCTCTGTCTGAACTCGGGCGCGGTTCCCGCTCTTCATCCCCAACCTAATTTCCCTTCTTTTTAAGTAACTGGGCGACTTGGGATAATCGCGAAAAAAAGTGAAGGGATGCGAAGTCTATTTTTCAGGGACGTTTTCATGGACGTCGCCGTTGTCGGATCGTAAGGTTCCCTAATGCCTCACGACAACAGTAAAAACGTCTCAGCTTTTTACAAAAAAAAAAAACTCGCGTTCTTTCAATACAACACTGGATGCACTTATTTTAGTTACTGACATTCATTTTTATAAGGAACGATTATTTGAAAGAAATAATAAGCTGCGTTTTATGATTTATTTTTTTAAGGTCTGAAAGTAGGATTTATTTCTGCAGTGTCCACAGAGTTTTATAGATGCAAGAGGATAAAGGGGCTAACAGAATTAATCCCCCATATGGGCCCTATACCCATCGTAATCCCTATAAAGATATTTTTGGAACGTGTCGGTTTTCCCGCGGATAATATTTCCTCGCGTGTTGCGTGGAAGTTTCGTGGAGGAATAGAAGTGCAAAAGCACGTCGCGGGAGGGCGAGAGTTGCGCTGGTTTATCCTCCTTAATGGGAAATGATAATCGTCTTTTGAGAGTTTTTTTTTTTTATTTGAGCAAGTATTAAGGTCGGCATGAGCAACGAGAAACAGAAAACGGTCAGAATTCAAGTTAAGTTTAAAATAAAGCTTTGACAGGCTAAACACAACCCATAAGCTCGTGAGCGTGAAATGTGACCGCCTTAGAGTGTCCTTCAAAACAACAACGGTTTTCCTTTTCCTTTTTTAGCTAGGTTATGCAGTGCATGTAGTATTTTAGTTTTTTACTGAGCAAATCTCAATTTGGCCGCTCTTATGAGTTTCCGTGGAGTCATACACTGACCTTGAGAGGTCATGCAGGCATTAAGTAATTGTTTTGTGGTTTCCGGTTTGGTTTTCATGGGGTAAATTAGCCTGCATGACAGGCGCTTTATGAGCCAAGCGGGGCGAACGCGATATTTTGCGCGGAGGGCGACACGAGGGGAAGAGAAAAATTTCGGCTAGGGGTAAATTTGATCAGTCAGATGCAGCTGTTAAGAAGTAATTTTCTTTGTCCTGTCCGAAAAAATCTTAAGCTTTTTCTTGCAGCGATATTAAAATGACCTTTTAGAAGTGATGTTAGTTTCTTTGGTTTCCCCAAAGTGCATGTATCTGAATAGCTAGATGCGCGTAGCTTTTTTGGTCTGTAAAGGTCTGAAAGGTGATGATTTCCTCCTACCGTACCGATATGTTCTGACGTTAGACGGTCTTCCCTGTTTGCAGGATGCCCAATTCTCACGGTAAATTATCTTCAGATCCAAATCGTTGCTTAAACCGAAGACACACCAAGAATATTCTTCAGGGGCAGATACAGTCCATTTGTTTTTCTTGGTGCAAGTGAGTCCTTAGACCACAGGGCACCCACAAAATGTACAGGATTTACCGTTTGCTTCACCTATAACGATATATCGCTAAGTTTGCCTATAAATCAATATTAAATAAACGCTGAATTACCTTACCTGTGGTATATTATCGTCCTTTTGCCTCAAAAGCGGGTTTTTGAGGGACTTTGATGGAGTTTGAGTTCGCCGTTGTCCAATGACTGTTCCTCATAACGGAAAAAGGAATTATTTTGTCATTCAATTATAAGGAACAGTCAACGCTTTTGAGGTTTTGCCTCAAAACCGCTTTATGATTGGCTGTCACCCAACCCTCTTGGGAACAACAGACCTCAAAGAAGGTCTAAAAATATCTTTAGAGGGATTACGATGGTGGGCCCTTATGGGGGATTAATTCTCTTAGCCCCTTTGTCCTCTCTTAACTAAGGCAAATATGACCTAAGATTATTTAACTCTGCATGCAATGAGTTTCTTAACCCAGTCGAGAGTTTCAAGGGTAACAGCAGAAAGGAGGGATAGCTTAAAAGCGACTACTTTAATCAAGTACCGTTAACATTGCATTTACAGTTTAGGCTAAAAGATTTTTTCAATAAAACTTAATTAGCGCTACTCGTTTGCAAGTACTAGTGGGAATAACAGACACCCCTGTGTTAGTCGTTATCACTAACTCTATTCTAAGAGCAGAGGACAATTGCATATTTGCGGGCAGCGTAAAATTTAACACAGAGTAAGTCTGTTAATAAATAAATCCTTACACGGTTTTTTTCAACTATTAACATGGACAAATTGGCGGGAAAATCCGTCGACACCACTGAAACGAGCGCCTTAAATTTAGTAAAATTGCTAAGTTTAAAGGTGATTTGTTGAAAGCTGACGAAGATACAGCACCTCAAAGTCGCGAAATTTTTACAGACGTCATTTGAAACTTGTAATAACTTCGGTTATTATTCAGAACGAGGCATGTAAATAAGCATCCTCGGAGACCCAGGGGCAGTCAGTCGGGTCGGGAGAAAGGGCGCGACGAAAGTTTTCAAGTACGGGCGAAAAAACTTTCGTCGCGCCCTTTCTCCCGACCCGACTGACTGCCCCTGGGTCTCCGAGGGTGGTAAATAAGTGGCGTTCTTGTTTCGCAGCGCTTTGACTCGTTTCATGGATTAAAGAACGAAGCATATACTTGTATACTGTCCTTGTTTCGCAGGGCAAGTCCCGTTTCATGGCTTTAGCGTGCTTGTTTTCGACTCGTGGCTTTACGCGTGCCGGGGAGTCAGGGCTTTAAGAACGAGTTATGTTACGTGTGTAGCGTGCTTGTTTCCACCCACGGTCTTAAGAACGAGTTATGTTGCATGTAAGCGTACCGTGCTTGTTTCGACTCTCCAGTCTCGACTTTATAGGACTTTAAGAATGGTACACGTGCAGTATGCTTGTTTTGACTCATGGCACGACTAGACCTCCGGAGATTCCATCGGAATCGATGTGTTTCCAATGGATCCGAGGACTTTCCAAATCTCCTCTCAAAGTATTGTTCACACTTCAGGTTTCGTCTTATGACTAGACTTCGGTAACTCAAGTGGACTTGCTGTACTAGTGGATTCATTTTTCGACCAGACTCCATCGGACTTCAGGTTTTGTCCACTGGAGTCTGGTAGAGAGTATTGATCAGTATTGGACATGTGTGGGTCAGAGGGTAGAACGATTCAAATCTGGTTGGCTGCTTGCAGTGCAATGTGGACATGTTTTGTAATTCTAGTACTACTGTATATGGTCCAAGTTTCCCGACATCTCACAGACCAAGAATTAGGGTGTGTTTCTGTCGCTGTGAACGAAGCTTCAACTATGGAGTCTCTGCTGAAAGATCTCAAAGAACACGTTACTTGTTCAATCTGTCTGCATACTTTTACCGATCCCAAGACAATAACCTGCCTCCACACATTCTGCTGTGAGTGCTTGAAGAACCATGCACTGTTCAGCAAAAAGAATGGAAAGTTTCGCTGCCCTAAGTGTCAAGCAGAAGTCGATCTTCCCGCGGAAGCAAACCGTTTTGACAAATTCCCGACCAGTTTTCATCACAATAGTCTACTCAGTGTTCTCGCCATCCGACAGAGCGGCAAAGCAAATGACATCAGTAGTTGCGTTTGCAACAAAAAGAGGGCAGAGATAAGTTATTGCTTCGAATGCGCTAAATTCATGTGCAGTGACTGTGTAAACGCACATCACAGTCACTTCACAGAAGGACACAAGGTGACGCTATTCAAAAGGTTCCAACCTCAAGACTACGAAGCCCTGATAAAGAGGCAATCCTTTTGTTCGCAGCAGTATCACGAGAAAGAGGTAACGAGGTTTTTCTGCCTTAAATGCCAAATCTGTGTCTGCCAAATATGCATCGCTACGGATCACAAGGCACATGACGTCGAACTATTGGAGAAAGCAGCTAACGGCGAGAAAGCCAACATCCTGACAAGAACCGAGGTATTAAAAGGAAGAACAAAGATTTTTAGCGATGTGATTCGTGAATTTGAACAGACAGCAGTTGATTTGGAAGCGAATACAACTGACCTTAAACGTGAAGTTTCCCAAGCAACTGAACAAATGATCGCCAAGATTCGAGAAAACGAACGGCAAATTATTACCGCCCTCGAGAACACGCGCGAGTCAAAGGAAGACAGATTAAACTCTGCAAAGGCACAAGTGCAATTCTTGCTGAAGCAAATCAACCAAGCAATCGAGTTTGCTGAAAATCTGATTCAAAGAAGCTCCAGCTCAGATGTAATGCAAACCAAGAATCATCTAGAACAACGCTTTGAACATCTTGAAAACACGCCGAACCCGGAAGTTCCGGTCAATTCATTCCTGAAGTTTTATCAAACAAAAGAAGAAAAGAATCTAACCCTTGGATACATAGCAACAAGCGAACCAGTAGTGGGACTGACAAAAGATTTCCAAGCTGGTGTTGAATCACAGATTGTAGTCCACCCACAAATACTTGGAGAAGAAGGGTATGAAGTGAAAGTGCTTGTAGAACCCGCTGATAAAATAGGAAGTTTGACAACTTGCCAAAACCAATTAGACGGAGATTACGGCGTGAAGTTTACACCTAAAGTTCCAGGCATCTTTAACATCACAATAAAGGTAAATGGCAAGGACTTTGCAGAAAGTCCTTATAATGTGCAAGTAAAACAACGACTAATTGAAGCTGTGGGAGAGGTAGAAATAAAAGGAGAAACTCTTGAAAAGCCATTTGGAATTGCCGTGAACAGCAAAGGAAAAATCGCTGTTGTTGATTCTGAAAAACATTTTATCTTGATAACTGATATAAAAGGAAACAGTGCAAGAAAAGTGGGTTGTTATGGAAACAATGTTGGACAGCTCAACCGTCCAACTGATGTCACATATCTAAATGCTGATAACATTCTAGTGGCAGATCAATTAAATCATCGTATTCAACAATTTGATGTTCAAAAAAGGAACTATGTAAAAAGCTTTGGGAAGAAAGGGAAGGGAGACGGTGAGTTTGAGAACCCTGTCAGTGTTTGTGTGGATAAAGAAGGCCGTGTTATTGTTGCTGATTTTTATAACAACAGAATACAAGTTTTATCACAGGATGGCGAACCTTTGTTTAAATTTGGAGACAGTGGACCAGAAAAACTAAACAATCCCACTTCATGTATTTACCATGAGAACAAGTTCATTGTTTCTGACTGGGATAATGATTGCTTGAAAGTGTTTGATAATACTGGAAAGTTTTTGTACAGGATAGGAGAGCCAGGAAAGGGGGATGGAAAGTTGTGGCATCCATGGGGATTGTGTGTCCAAAAATGTGGCGATCACCATAATCTTCTTGTATGCAATACTGGCAATCGCCGTGTTGATCAGTTTACAATGGAGGGTTGCTTCCTTGGAAAAACTGTGGATACATTACAAGACCCCAAAGGAATAACTACAACACCCGGTGGACTTATTTTAGTTACTGACTGGGAGACCAAACAAAAAATTCACATCCTATAAGAAGAATATGTAGCACCAGACTAGATAACCAAAAAATTATTCATCCTGAAATATGCACCAAAAAAAGAGAACTTGGAATGGTAAAGGGTACAAGAATGCTGTATAAATTGTTAAGGGTGATTCTGACAATCTATTCAGTGTTCTCCCTTGGTACTTAAAGGCTAGGTGGACCGCCTGGCTTAATTCACTGGAAAATTGTTGCCACCTCAGCGTTCTTCCTGAATTTTAGCTCAGCAGGTAAGGGACGATTCATGGCCGGTAAGGCACAGGATATGTGCCAGAGGCGCACTTTCCTGGGGGGAGGGGAGATAGTAGAGTGAGGAACATGGCTCGGCCCTTGCTTCGAAATTTTTGAGCTAAGTTCTCTGAAATGTCATTCCCTTTATTTTAAGCAAATTGGCCGTTGTTTTCATTAGACAACAATTTAAAATGTTTGATTCCAATAATTTTACTCTGTCTTCAATGTGCTCTTTCCAAAACGCGTGGCCCACAAAAAGAAAAGCTGTGTATACTTTAGTACTTTTCCATATATTCATTCATTCACTTGTAAGAAACAGATCGGATCACAAGTCATTTGCGTATTTTTTAACGCTTCTTCTTAAATTTTAGTAAACCTGCAGGCGGTAAGAGGTATTACTTCAGGAGGTAAATTTTACCGGTTACCGCCTGATAAGGAGAACACTGGTCACCTTGCTTAAAAACCAAAGATTTAACCGAATGGAAGCTTATGTTGACATTTGGAGCTATGCATTTTAAAGACAAAATCACTCATTGAGTCAATGGAGGGAATGAACCATTGTCTGGTGTCTTTATTTGTGTATTTTCTTGCAAGATATTTGTTATAAACTGAAACTGGTTTATCGTTGGATGAATATGTTTAAACCTGTGATACATTCATTTTGATGAATGACCCTTTTTTTGATTCCATTGAAAACTGTCTACAAAAAAAGAGGGGAATTGCTCTGCAGGGCAATCGCGAGTAAAAAGAATTTTATTAACTTGCATTGAGCTGCTTTTGTTACAGTTTTTGCAGTTAATTTGGTCCATGCCTACAAATTTCGCATTTTTAAAAAACTGCTTGATGAATTTTTTTATAAATTTGACAATCCTGAGATCAATTGGCAATAAATATACCCTGCAAGTTTCAAGAACATTGAAAACAGGGAAGGCTTTTAAAAAGGGCCTCAAATATAACCAATTTTTTACAAGTGTGTGTCCTCATTATTACTATGTTGCCATGGCTACTCTGATTGTCATGTAAGAAATTTTCACCTTTATATAATACAGCTGTGTTAACATTTTTCCCATATCTTTACTCATGCCGACATAGTTAATGCTCAAACTTGGGAGGTATCCCCCTAAAAAATCCAGACAAGCCACCTTAAGGAGCTTCAAACATCATGGAGTACCTAAAGAAATTCATTCACTTGCAGTCAACCCAAGACACGCGAAACAAATACGAAAAGCTTGTCAAAGCAAATTGAGTTCTTTTTTTACAACTTCAACTAAGTTCCCAAGTGAATAAATTTTCATTCCAGCTATAGAAGGATTCGTACAAACACTGTTAAAAATCACAGTCAGAATACCCCCTGGCCTCCCCAAAATCCTACAGAGAATACTGCTATTTGCAATGTAAACACACAAATGCTTCCTATTAGAGAGAGAACTCCATTTTTTCTGCAGTTGTTGACGTTAATATACATTTGTTCAGACTGCAAAGTTTATACTAACTTTTTAATTTCTGAGGTAAAACATTAGTTCCAAGAACTAACCTTCAAGGCCTAGAAAGTAATGATCCAACTTCCTTGATCCTGGTGACCTGTTTGTTGTGGAATTGCTGCCAGGGGAAGGCTGTGAGATTCCAGTTAGGACAAGAGGAGTTATCATAGCACAGAACTCTTGTGGAGTACAGTAAATGGGAGATGCCTGACCATTTCCTTGAAGAGATGTGTTACTTTTACCAAAACTTGCTTTGCAGCTCTCTTCAGTCTGAGAGCAATCAACAAGTGCTAAGTACTGACTGTGTGGCCTCCTCAGAAGAAATGACTGAGGAGTGTTTCTTTGCCTTAAATGTAGCTCCGGTAAATTTTCATTTAATATCTGTAGCACTGTGGGAGCTTGATGATCAGCAGAGATGCAGGGAAATATTTGACAGGCAAGGAGACTGGGTAATCCCTCAGAGAGACATGTTTTGTTCTCTGAACCACCAATTTTCGGAACAATGTTATTGAGATGAAAAGGAGAGTTGTGAGCAATTTGTGATGCTGTTCTTGTAGATGAAACTACTCTGAAGCCAAAGTGGAGTAAAGATCCCACAAAACACTGGTCTACTGCTTGGACAACCAGATGATTCCTGGGAATGGGAAGTGGATGAAATTGCAGATCATTCACAAACCTAAAAAAAAAATTCATTTTAATTAAACAATATTTTTGTAAGACTAATCACACAAATCCCAATAACCATTCTCATTTCCCACTCAAAGTTTTAATACTCTTTTTAACTGAAAATATATGGTTCTATGAGGTGGAATACTAGTACGGAAAAAGTATCAAAGTTAACAATTTTTGATATTCTCTCATGCAGGATCAATGATAGCCTCCCCACAGACGTCCTGTGGGGGAGAAATGAATGCGTGACGAACAAACCCCAAAGGACGTCTGCGGTGAGGCTAGATCAATGAGGGCCCCATGGCAGGGATGCTTAGAGCTGGCTACTGTCTAATAACTCGCTAATTTCACTGGCTAAAAAAAAGCCTACCACCAGCTCAAATTGCTCTGGAAATTGAAGACATGGGGTAATTTAAGAAGCAGCTGAGTTAAAAATGCCAGCCTGACTACTACAAATGTAAAAAAGCCTGCTCAGCTTTCCTACAGCTACATCCCTGCCATGGGCCCCTTCCTTTACAGCCCCTTTATAAACTTGTGGAGGGGCCTTTTCCAATAAAGAGGGCCCAAAGTATATGGACATTTTCATACTATTTGATTTGAAATTAATTTATTTTTTAGGTCTACATCAGTATTTGCTGTTAGTATAATTACATCGATGATTATCGAAAATAGAGCGCTGTGATTGGCTAGGAGCTTCGCACTATCCCGCTATAATCACCGCGCGGTGATTATAGCCTTGAAGGCTAGCAGTTTTCAAAATGGCAGCCAGATTTTCTGACGTTTTGGGGTCGGAAATTGATCAATAATTTTATTTTCTCGAATAATCATCAATGTAATTATACTAAAACAATTAGTCGCCTCAGGCGACGTGAATATTGGCGAATAGTCACCTCGACTGCGTCTCGGTGACTATTCGCCGATATTCACGTCGCCTTTGGCGACTAATTGTTAATTAATCCTCATCGTTTTTATTGACATTGTGCTGATTATTAACGCCGCTGCCAATTGACTTCTCAGTAAGTTGAACAGGATATTTGCCTGTCAACTATGATAGTAATTTCTTTCATACTGATATCTCACATTATCTGCAAACAACAAGCACCCTGCTTTGTCTTAAAGTACCATTGATATTAAATGAATTAAAGAATCAAACCTTGCAAAGCTTGTGGCAGATATTCCAAAAAACTTATCCAGACAGCTGCCAAACACCGTAATCTGAGCCAAATGTGTCCTGTCTGATGCCAACACATTGATCCTGTAACGATATTCAACTTTTTCTGCACTGTATTCTTCTTGGCATTCTTCACAGTACAAGCTATATGTATACAAACATCACACCAGACATTTTTTAAATACAATATTCGATTAGGTGCCCTGGGAGCTAATTAAATTTTTGGGCCTTGAGGGTGGGTGCTTATTTGAGGTGAGTGCTTGTTCCAGGCTGGGCCCTTAAATTAAATTTTCATTATTTTCAGCAAGTATTAAGTTAAGTTTCCAACAAAACAGTAGATAATGACAGAAGTGTGCCAGAGTCCTTGTGCCAGAGCAGAATTATCACTGTTCATTGAAAGTTTCTTTTAAAAAAAAAACTAAGAACTCAGTCTTTAGGGAATTCTCTTAGTAGTACCTAGTCAATTCTTATCTCATCGTCAGTAAAGTCATAGGCAAACTGTATGGTGTTACCTTATAGATGTCTCACAGCATAACATCTGCAAATGAGTCAGTTGATGAGAAACAGATAGGGCAGTAAAGAAATAACAACCAAAGCTCTTTTGGTCCACTTCCATTTTTTTGGGGGGAAAGGTGGTGGGTGGGGGTGGGCCTTTATTTGAGGCTGGGCACTTATTTTAACTTTCCTCACTACAGGATGGGTCCTTATTCAAGATGGGCACTAATTCAATTTTGGGTGCTTTATCGAATAAATACAAGGGTTAAAAACACAAGTACAGCCTCACACCAGGCTCGTCATTTAGAAAAAGGACTAACAATGAGGCATTGGCGCAAAGAAAGTAGAAAACCAAACAGGGATTTTTTTGTGCACTGTTCTTTATTCTTTTTCCCCACCAAGAAGCCTGGTCCCAGGATACAACAAACAATCATAGCTAAGATCTTGAGCCCAGGAGTACCAAGAAAAAATCCAGCTTAGAGAGGTGTGCATGTATGGGGGGAGGGGGTGTTTTTTTAGGTTTCAACTAAGTCCAACAAAATATGTAGATGTATCCCCTTCTACAATGTAACCCCCAAATAACTATATTTTACTCAAGAAACAGTGGATCACCTACTTCTGATTCCTCTCACACACCACCATTCCACTATCATTTTACCAGAAATATTAACGTAAAATCTGTTCCAGGCCTTTTCTCGGTGTTGTGTGAAACCTTGAATGGGCATAAGATTTTACACATTTAAGAAGCTGTTCCATGATATTGAGTTTAAAAGGGTTTCCAAAATGGCTGCCATAATAATATTGCTCCATTCTTGTAAAACACAGTTTAAGAATATCTCTTGTGAACATTTTAATTTGTGTGCTGGTTTGCAGAGTATGGCTGAACTCAACGAGATCTCGAGCACAGAAGGTCATTCTTAGGCCCTTGTTACTTACATATTGTTTAAAAAACTCGCATGTGAGCCTGCCGTTCTCTGCAGACTGGTCAGTGTTTGAGTGCTGTCTTTGAGAAATTAAATTAGTGAGTTTAAATCAAAGCTCTCCATCGAGATGAAAACACAAAAATAAAAATACTGATCTCCACCTTTGTGCAATCATAGAGAAATGTACCCCCCATTCTCAACTACTTTATAGATTATTATACCTTCCCACATCCCTCAAGGCATGCACCTGCAGGCGTGGATCCAGGGGAGGTGAAATGGGTGAATTTTCACCCCCCTTTTTCTGAGCCCCCTTCTTCTTTTTTTTTTTCTTATCCCTCAAATATTGAAATAATATTTGATTTCTCTGATTTCTCTGATTGAGGTCGGAGAATGTGCATAAGCGATGACCAGTTCTACCAATCAATTTATTCAGTTTGAGCCCACAAAACACCTCATCCAGGCTTTGGTTCTATTACATTATTACAAAAATTCACCCCCCATTTCAAAATCCTGGATCCGCGCCTGACCTGCTTAGCTATAATTAACAGCCAGCCAATAACTAAACAAAATAACTATAGTATTAAAAAGGCAAAGAAAATAGCGACATGAGTTAAAGCTTTAGCTTTAACATTTTGTTCAGAATAGTTGATGTTCTAAATCTTAGCAAGGTTACTTGCCACACTGATAAGATAAGATAATTATAATAACAGAGCCTGTAGCTCTTCAAATAACCAGCAGCAACATAGAAGCTTTACATTGAGTCTCCTAGTGTAATGCTGCTGCGATTGGAAACCATCAAACAGACGTATGTATATGTACTCACATAGTCGCTTCAGCATCTCGAAAATAGACTTTCTTGTGGCATCGCGCGCAACAAGGATAGAAAAACTTGTCCCTTATTGACACAACTGTGGCTAAAACTAACACTGTTCGTGTTGTCATCAATGATACAACCCCTCACAAAACCAGTACAAAATAACAAGTTTGTGAAAATGACCGTCGCATTCCAGCAGACTGAGAATCCAAAATGGCGCTCGTTTTATTACTAGCCAATCACGTCTCAGTTGGGCCTTGCCTAGTCCCTAGGCCTCATTATTCCCCGCGGCCAAAGCGTTTTGGGTCACGTGGTCCGACCGTTCGCCTCGGATACGTCACCGAAATGAATTGACCGAGAGGGACTGGGAAAACTCCGTACAGGGATTAGGCAAAGTTGGGCCTAGTCTAGTTGGCTCGGCAGTTGGCTTATCAGATCGTCGTACAAACGAAGGCAGTTTTCGCCCTGGTTCTTGGTTTTCGCCAGGCTTGAAGTCTATTCGCCTGAAGTGTATTTGTCGTTCTTTAAGCCTGAAAAAGAGAATAAGCGACAAAAGACACTGACTGTGGAATCCAAGCCAAATATAAATATTTCTGATAACTATGTTGACCGACTGTTGTGTTGCATGTGCTCTGGCGAATTGACTTGAGTCCGAAAACACCGTCCTGCGAATTGATTTTCGGGTTTGTGCAAAAGGTACGCGGGTTCTTTAGAGGTGATTGTTTCGAGCTAAATCTACCCACCGGTGGCCAAAGCGCCATATGAGAGTTTGTGGGGGTGAGTTGATGTATTTTATGTACGTTTTTTGATATGTCCCAAGCAAACTCTATTATGCTTTGGCCATGACCTACACTTGTAGCTGTGTATGTATACTGACTTGTTCTATAGGTGGTTTTCACGTTATGTCATCGCCGCCATGCTGGTGGACAGTAAACAAAAGATCGCTCATTAGCTCGCTTTGTTTGTCCACCAGCATTTGTTCATTTCACCATTGTTATTTGTGTCTCCTGAGATTGAATGCGAGAATGGTGGGGGGGGGGGGGGGGGGGGGGTGTCATTGATTTTGTAGAACTGTTGCAGATGACACCCCGTTACCAGACAACAAATTGGTTGAGTGTCAGTCAAGAGTCAGTAAAACATGTAATGTTTTACTGTTGGTTAAGTATCTTTTGAATGTCCATCAACAGATCAAACAGCAGCCTATCACAATAGCATTGGTAGTCAATGTTGGCAATGTATCGTTGGCAATGTATTAGTTGAGTATAATGGTAAGGTATCGTTGGTGTATCGGTTGACAATAATTGTCGACCGCTACACCATGGCTCGTACAACCTCATCCCTTGGCCTTTCCCTTTAGATACAAGGTACCTGTCAACTGACACATGGTGGACACTATTGCTTGTTACACATCAGCTGCAGCTGGTTCCCCAGAACAGTCACTAAATCACAGGCTATTTTCATGTCTTGGCAGACACCCTGGTCATTTGTTGGTCAACATATCGGTCGTTATATTGGTTGAGTGTCAGTCAAGAGTCGGTTGAGAGTCGGTCGATATACAGACTGACTTGTCAAATGACAGTCAACCAAGGTATCGGCAGTTATGTCCACCAAGTGTCAATGATATGGTGAACTGTCAGTAATTGATAGGCAAAGTAATGACCGATGGTTGTCTGACCAAAAGACTGTAGTGGCCGACTCAGCAAGACTCATCTGACACTCGACCACAACCAACCAATAAAGCAACTGATATCAGTCAATACATCTGTTGACACTCACTATAGAACACGATCCCACATCCCTACCCAATCCCAGACAAGTTATTAACCAGAAGCTTGTTTCTTCCTACCATTACAATATTTATGATGAATGATATCCCATAAATGGGACTCTAATCACTTGACCAAAAAATCTTCTGTTTATCTGTACCCTCTCCCAGACTACAATACTTGAAAATAATAACTCTCATAGCATTTTATAGTCCATGTATGGCAGTCGACCCTGTCCCCACCCCAGGTCTGTTATTCATAGTATACTAGAGCAGTGAGGATTAACTAGATGTTAATGTTATTCAGAGAAATTGCACAACATACATCCTGCAACTATTATTTTATTTTATTAATAAATTATTCTGACTGGTAAGTTTTATAGTATTGTGGTATTTCTGATGCTAAAAATGAGACGACATATAAAATTTATATGTAAATAGCAAACTATTTAGGATAAATAAGTAATTATTATTTGTATATTTTACTATTATAACTTATCTCTTGAAAACATTCATGGCCTCGATGAGCTGACCAATACTAAAGCTCATTATATATTAAGTAATTCACATATATACTCAGACCACTTTAATAAGATTATTACCATGTTCATATTCCCCTAGATCAAGTTATCAGGTGTTTATTAATTTGTGACCAATCTATTACTTTTGAATCTTAGTGGACAAAACTTTTTCATGTAACCATTCATTTTTTTCTTATCTTCAACATTTCATGTCTACATGTGTATAATGGCTTACAGGTAACTAGCCACACCCCTGCTTTTGCATACTCTTTACTTTTTTCTATTATTTAAAAAAGAAAATTGCCAATTTCCATCTTTTGTGATTTTTTTGGGCACTATAATGTGTGGTAAAATTGGGTTAGGCAAAAGTAAAACAAATAATTTCTTAATTTTTTCAACAAAAGAAATCCTGTATGGTCATGTCTGAACACATATATTTGTTAATGAATTAATCTCTATACTCTACAACAAGAAAGAGGTCCTCGTGCACAAACTGTATGTCCTCGAAGAGTGACTGATCCCGTAGAACTGCTTTCACCAGCAGCTGAAGAATCTGTTGTTTCAGTTCCCTCTATGCCTTTAATTCTTCTCTTAAGCTGTGTTGCAAGACCCATAAACAAGTTCTCTACATTGTCTGCTTCTTTTGCAGATGTTTCCATAGCAACACAATGTTCCTTCTCTGCAACTGTTTCAGCACTCCTAAACTCGATTTGTCTCTGATGAACAAGGTCACATTTGTTTCCAACAATGTACATGAGCACTTTCTTGCTGGTGAATCGGTGAATATCCTCAAGCCATTGATTTAAGTTTTCAAATGACTTCCTGCTGGTAATGTCGTAAGTGATTATAACGCCATCAGCATTATGATAATAACTGTGTGTAACTGAGCGGAAACGTTCTTGGCCCGCTGTATCCCACACTTGTAGCTACAGAAAAAAAAAGTCAGTACATAATTATGTTCATGCACAGAATTATATTATGTAGAATAAAACCTGGAATAACAGCTAAAAACCCTTTGACTTTGTCATACTCTTGGGTTTTGAATAGTTTTGGCTTTTGCGTGCCTCTTATCTTGTATGGTTAGTATTTTTGTTTATTTTCAGTAATGACTTGTAATATTTAAATTTCTTTTTAAGTAACCCTTAACAATCCACAAATTTATTTTTATTGTTTTAACATGATAAAAACAAAAAGTACAGAAAATAAATTGGATTTATACCCAATGCTTAGTTTCTAAATATTTGAATTCAGTAAATGACTCTTTCCCCGTTGGGAAAAAGTAATTACAATTAATGGAATTGAAATTAAACATAACACAGAAACCTTTGAATAGTAGACAAACTGAAAAATAATAAACAATTCATAATTTAACAATTACAGAACGGAAGTTTTCAGATAGCCCCAAGTGAGATAGAGCAAAAACGAACTCACGCTCTGCACGAAATCAAGAGGAAAGTCTGCTCTTGTGCTAAGCCTAATTATGGTTTTGCTCTAAGCATTTCAATTTAAAATATTGGCAGACAAGAATCAGAAGAATATATTGACGTTTTTATGGATACTAGCAAGAAAACGGGTATCAAATAATTTAAGAAATGATCTCACTGTTTTAAGATGACGTGAAAAGTACAATTCCAGAGAATTTTCAAAATCTGCCTGTAAAACTAAACTACCCCAACAGAACTTGACTATAATTCACCAAAAAATAGAATGATGAAATCAGTAGCTATTGCTTACGTTTTAACGAGCAGGTTCGGAGAGTTCTACATTTTAAAATTATTAATCGCTCGTTTTGGTATGCAATTCATAATATTATGTCTTCGTAAATTTCAAAACAAACTTAAAAATCACGGAAGCTAGCCAAGTGAAAAATAAAATGCCAAGTAAAAAATAAAATGCCAAAAATACTTAAGTAGTTATGAAAAATAATATCACATGAAAGAAAATTTAAAGATGGGAAAAAATCATACGCAATTTATAATCCGCAAGCCGAAAATAACATCTTCCAGCTGAGTGCAAGCGCAAAATTGCAGTGTAAGTTTTCCGGATGGCAACTCAGTTTATACCTTAACTTTTTCGCCGTCTACTTCCACTGTTCTGATCGTGAAGTCCACACCAATCGTCGGCCCTTGAGTTGGAGTAAAGAATCCTTTCGTAAATCTTTTTACCAGGCATGTTTTTCCGACGTTTGCATCGCCAATCAGTATAATTTTAAACAGGTAACTGTAGTCCTCCATCAGAGCTGTCTTTAAGCTTGAGAATAATTGAACTGTCCAGGTTATTTGCCTTTTTCTTGCAACGCAATGCTGTTGAGAAATGCTCTGCGATGGCCAGGGGAAACCCGCTCTCTTTAAACTGAAATTTTCTCAGATTAGATTGTTACATGTTTCACAATCACGCGCGAAGGAACTAGAACTATTGTTTTCGATTGTTCGGATTGGTCAAGCCTATAATGACGTCAGGCTAAAACAAGATCGCGCGTGCTTCCGGTAAGCACGATTCTTACGTTTAGTAAATTTGATTTCCGGTTTCGCTGAAGGAAGGTGAGCTATATTCGGAAGTTTGTACGTATTTATTAGCACGTTGCGAGTTCCAACTTTCCTGTAATATTTTTATAGCCTACATAAACATGCCAGAAAGCAACTCATGTCAACTCATGGCTTAAAATAAAAATATTCCCTGATCATCAGATTTGCATATAATTGACACTTTTACTTTCCCTTCTCTACTGCAAAGTTTTTTTTTCAAGCGTTTAGAATCACAAACATACTGCACTTTCATAGCACAATTATTTTCCAAAATAGATCTCAATTCTCGTCTGTTTCCGGTAAAAGTACTTCACACATTACAGAAATAGCCTGTGTACAGCCGCCCCTGTCCTTGAGGACAGGGGCGGCTGTACACAGGCTATACACAAAGTGCATTTTCTCGGCGGGAAAGTACAAAGTGCCGGAAAGGGACAGCGTCCGAATAACTGAAAGATGAGGTCATCGTGAAAGCAACAGGAAAAGGAAATGAGACAGGGAAGTTTGAGGTGGGCAAGACAGGGAGTTGTGGGTAAATACAAAGGTAAATAAAAACTGAAGTGATTTGCTCTTGGGTTGTTTTCGTCTGTATCCGTGTTTGAGATCAGTTTACTCTCAACACGAGTTTTAGTGCACTATAGTTTTTACACGCAGCGCTATGCGGTCTGTGTATAAAAAGATATTTTTAATTTAGTTCTGTTTTATTCTCGGGAGGAGCACGGGACGGAATCAAATTCTTGTTTTCTTTTAATTTCTTTCTTTTTTTAGCCACCGCCCCCGCAAAGTTTTGTACCGTGGATAGTGCTCCGAGCTCGAGCCCTTTGATAGACAAGGTCAGGACGAAGTGCCTTTTTCATTTACCCGTCCCCAGGAAATGAAAGGTTTTTAGTTAAAAACTGAGTGTTTTAAGTTTCTTTTTCCTGAGTACTTAATTAATTTATTGTATTCGTCCGCTTGTATCTTCGGGGGTGTCGCAGGAGGATGACCGAAAGTCTGAATGCTCTAATGACCCCAGCGGGGGGGGGGGGAGGTGGGAATAAGGGGATTACTTTCGATTGACAGAAGGATTTTGGGGGTTTTATGGTTACCAATAGGGGATTTTTTGGGTAAGAAAATTTGGCAAGTATTTTTTTGTGTGTGGCTTCAGATAGGCAGAGATTTTAGGGACAAATCCCGTATGTATTACGCTAGTAAAATAAGATCAAGACTTGTTTCGTGATTACTAGAATACTCTATTTACTAAAAGTATACCTGGTGTCCCGGGGTTGGTACCCATCAAGGTTTTTTGTTATTTAATTGATTCAGCTCATCCATTGTGTTCATTGCCCAGCGTACCAGTAGTGAATTGTCAGCCTCGGAATTTCAGCATGGGATTCTTTTGGTGGGGGAAGGAGAAGAGAGGTTAATTTTTTCCCATTTTTTTTTGGAGGGGGAGGGTTTGGAAGCCTTGGAGAGGAGGGGGAGGGTGATTTTTGCTTCCATTCCACCATTTCGTTTGCCTAGAGTCCGGAGTACCCCTCGGGCTGACAAGGGGGGTGTTGAGTACATTTGATGGGCTCCTGGTACATTGACGCGTCGTCCCTCTTAAACATACTTATCAAAATTAATTATTTACCACAACTCGTGTTATCCCTGCCATTCATTATATACCTTTAGTATAATTACATTGATGATTATCGAAAATAGAGCGCTGTGATTGGCTAGGAGCTTCGCTTTATCCCGCTATAATCACCACGCGGTGATTATAACATTGAAGGCTAGTAGTTTTCAAAGTGGCAGGGAGATTTTTGGATGTTTCGGAGTAGGAAATTTATCAATAATTTTATTTTCTCGAATAATCATCAATGTAATTATACTAAAGCAATTAGTCGCCTCGTCGACTTCGTCTTGGTGACTACTTGTTAATTAGCAAAGATCCTCTTGAGAGGGGTGGTATTGTAGTCCGGCCTCTTCCGGCTTTTCTATACCTCAGCCATCTCACGTTTTTGTAACACTTGTCGAGTAAGCATCACTGGAAAGTCCTCGCACACTTTTCTAAGCCGTAATTCAAGAAATCCCTAATTTTTAAATTCCTTACCCCTATTCTGAAAAAGATACCTCCTTTGGGCCGGTAGTCCACAATAAGTAGTTCCTTCCTGGGCCTAGTTGTTCGAAGGCTGATTAGCGTTAACCTGGGGTTACATTTTAATCCGGGTTTCTTTTTCTTTTGCTTCAAAGCATTTTCTCAAATAATTTTCTCTATTTCTTTTGGGCCGTCCAGTCATCAAATTGTTGACAAGAAGAAGTAAACTGAATTTTCCTTTCAAGCTTTCATAACTGATTTCAAACTTTGCTCCCTTAGTTAACCCGCTTTGAGAAACCTGGCCGAGGTTCCACCCTTCCTTTTTGCGTAAGTTGAGTAACGTTGATGAGGAGGGTTGTGTGATATGCGTGAAAGGAAAAATGATGGTAATCATAGCGTTGGGGAAGATAAAATGGGACCCAATGGGACCCATGAGCCGACACCTGCTGTTTTCACTCTTTTTCCACAAAACTTTTATACAAAATGACCTGTTCAAAGGCTCATTGAACTTACCACTTTTTTGTATTGAGGAAGTTTACTAAATTTTGTATCAAACAGTGCTCAAACTCAACGAAACTAGAATCTATCATTATCATATTTGTATAAAAGCTATTATTATTGTTTCTTTACAGTGGTATCCAATTTAATGCTAAAAATCGTCTTACTATTAACTTGTCATAAAGTACTATGTGCAATAATTCTGGAAATATAAATATCTGTATAAATTTAGTTCTTAACATCTTACATTGACATTTTATAACAAAATCACTCAATAATCTATACTATACTAATTGAAACGTTGTTATCAGGGCCTAGTCGTTTGGGGTCATGTAGCAGCTGCTCGGAAGAGAAGTCACCAATGGTGCATTTCCCTAACCCCAAACAATACCCATCCCTGTAGAGTTAAATGTAACCCAGGATTCTTTTCTTTTGTTCAAACGTTTTTTCTATGATTATTTTTTCTATTCATTTTAGAGCACCTTGTCATCAAATTATTGACAAAAATAATTAAACTGAATTTCCTTTTAACCTTTCATATCGGAATTCAAATTTTGTTCTAACCCTGGGTTAACTTAACCCCAGCTTTGAACAACCCGGCCCTGTATTACTTCTAGCTACTTCTAGCCTGTAAGCATACATGAGATTAAGAATCACATTTTTTGCAAAACTAATTCTTATGGATAGAACTGGACAGAAACTACTTATTTCTGTGTACAAATAATGAACAGTAAATGACTAAAGAGTAAACAAAACTGACCTTAAAATGGACATCTTGGTCACACAGTAGAAATTGATGTTTGCTGTTTGGCATAAATGTGATTCTAAATTTTTCTAATAATTTTAACTACTTACCGGTATTTATTACAATTCCTTAGGTTGAATTATAATGGTAAAGGATCCAATTCCAGTTCAAATTATAGCTGGCATCAAGCAAGCCATTAATGAAACAAATTTACCTGATCATGTGAGCTGACCACGATGGACATGAATCTTGTAAATGTAATTGTAGACTATTATTGTTCTGCCTAGAATAGCATTTTTGCTAATTGTGTGGACAAGACAACTGTCAATTTATTGTTGCATGAAATTCATTAAAGATTGTTCTTGTTTTTTGTTTTACATGCCAAGTCAAAGGCCAAGCAATGCTCATGGAAAAAGACTGGAATACCAGTATAGAGTATAAAAGTGGATTTCTGGTAAAAACTACTGCATGATAGAAGAATAATGTAGTGCTCTTAATCAATGCACAGGCACACCAAGATTGAGATATAAACATTAATGATGGTTACAATTGTTACAAAATTATTCAATAATCAATAAGGTTGGGGTTCCTGTAATCAACAAGGGGAATATTCACCCCTCAAAACCCAATGAAATTTAATGAGCCGTGAATAATTCTGAAGTATGCTTAAGGAATGAACATGCACATCTGAAAGTCTGATGAGCAAGAATGACTGATATAGTAGCCTGCCAGAGCATCCAGTTTTTTGGGTTTAGTCTTATCCGCTGCGAAAAACAGAGGGGAGAAGCGATGACCGGAAATACATCTGCGGTTCACAGATAGCAATCAGTATATCTGTATCATTCTTGTACTGTGAGATCTGAAAGGCCGGGATAGTCAGAAAAATACTGATTTTTGCCCTAAGCTGTTGTGTTTATACTGTAGAGTGATTTTACTTAACCTGCAAAATAGCTAGATAGAGGCCCTGCCAGGGTAAATTCCAGAGCGTAAAATGAAATTGCGACAAGAGACAACCTCCCTCGGCAAAATTGCGACAGTGACGGCAAAGCCGAGAACAAGCGACAAAGAAAGGACAAACACTGACACAAGACGTTTTAAAATCCAGACGAGCGACATTGGACCCCCCCTGGCAGGGCCTCTAGATAGTGGTCTAGTACACAGTGCTTGTCTCTTAGCCAATTTCATTATTTTCTTCCATTTACTTGTACCCATTTGACAATAATGAATTATTATTGTTATACAGGTTTTTTAAAATCACTCAATTTGTTATGTTACCAAAAACACAAAGTTCTACACAGTAGATACTCATGTTCTGTTTTAGGTAAATAACTAGTGATAGATACTTCTGAATACAATTAGTTGTAACAACTATATGCAGCCTACTGCTCATCATTGAATAAAAGCTAAAAACTGAACAACTTCATGATGACTCACAACATTTCCTTTTCTGTCTCTCTTCATGTTTGAGTTTAATCCTCTTTGAGTTTCTTCCCTTTTTTGATTTTCTTGATGTTGACCTGGTGCTATCACTGAAGGAATCAATGCTGGAATAGTTTGTTGGCCGGTCCATAAAAGATGATCTTGACCTCAAAAGTTTATGTGAAAGAGTCAGAAAAATAGACTCAATGGTCTCCAGTTCTTCATCATTTTTGGTTGAAATTTCCCACATTGGCATATTATGAAGATCAGCAAATTTTCTGGCTTGATTTGAACTGACTATTCTCTCATGAATAAGGTCACATTTGTTGCCGATCATAAGTTTCGGAACTTCTCCATCTTCAGAGATTCCATAATGATCATACTCTTGCAGCCATGTTGCAAGGGCTCTAAAAGAACTTTCCCTTGTGATGTCATACATAAAGATTACAGCACTCACATTTCTATAGTAATGTACAACCATACTTTTGCGGAACCTTTCTTGGCCAGCAGTATCCCAGATCTGCAGCTGTACAAAATAAAGATAAAATAATTTAGACATTAATTAATACTACAAATTCATGTCCTAAATCTAACAAATCATGGTAAACAGTGCATCATATACTATTAAGTTATGATTATGATTTTTCCAAGAAACTTCACCAGAAATGGACGTTAGGGTGCATTCCTCTGGGATGATTAGGATCAGTAATCTGAGATTACTTTAAATGGATCATGGTACATCAAATGAACTGACACATGCTTTCCCAGGGTAGATTCATCAGTTCTTTTAATTTGCTACGAGCTGAGGGACCTTGGATCACAAATCCTGATCCAGATCATTGAGATATCATTTGTTAATGATAATTAATTAACTAGTAAGGTTAGCAATTAGCAATTATAGTGATCTATATAATTATATTAAGCAAACGCGAAGCTCAAGCAAGTCATTTTTGTTCAGATGCGGAGCAGCAATGTAAGCTCTTACCCAACTCTTTTCTAGCATTTTGGGCACTAAATTAAGAAGATATATATTATAAAATTGAAGCAAAAGGTATGTTCAAGTCCATCAAATTGAACTTTAAATTGTGTTTTGACAGACTCTTTCTTGAATTCAATACTTCATTCCCAGCTTCAATTTAAGGAGGGAGTTGGGGGGGGGGGGGGGGTGGGGGGGGGAGGGAGTAGCTGACTTCTCTGGATAAAGTAGCTGATGCATTTCCTGGGTCTTTAGAGCTTAATTGAAACCCCTAAGTTAGTCATATTAACTGCATGCTTCCACAAAAGGCATCCACTGTGTATATGTTGTAGTTAATTTTTTATCTCAGTTAATTGTTATTTTTCATTGTTTTTGGGTATGGTAATGAATGCTAATGAATTTGGAACAAAGGAAACATAAAAATTAACTGAAATAAAAAATTAACTGCAACAAATACATCTTACCACTTCTGTGAAGTACGAGCTCATTATAAGTTTCCCAATTCCAGCTGTGCAAAATCAGCACTGGTTGCTGAAATACTATTTCAGCCCTACAAATCCTTTTAGTTTTAAGAATCAAAGGATATATATCCAAAGAGGTAATAGCTGACATAGGGAGAGGAGGCCTTAGATGCTAATAACTTATGACAGGAGAAATGAAAATACTTGTCAAAAAGCTCACAGTGAAACCTGTATTATTGGAAACAATATTAAGTGGAATCCTATACCAAGCAAATGAGTAGCTCGGTGTGTTGCAAACATTTCTTCCCAAATTTTATTAAACTGAACCTGTATTAATAGTCACCTCTATTCAACAGACACCAGTGAAGGTCCTATGGGTGTCTTTCTAATACACATTTCACTGTAGTATTTAGCAAAGCTTCAGCCCTCTCCTCACAAACCATATACATGTACTACTAACAGAAGTTTCATGGTTTCTATGATTCTACTGAAAAGTTACTTGTCCAGCTTCTAAACTTCTCTGAATATTATATTAACCAGTGCTCTTGTGGATATGGGCATTTGATGACCATGCATGGCATGAACTGCCACTTGTGTTTGGACAAATCCAGTGTATACAAAACAAGAGCATGTCTGCCTGCTAAACAAGCTTATACTGCAGCTGCAGGTTTTAATTTGGGTTTCAACATGTAGTCACTACTTGATTGGCATAACTTTGATCTTCCAAAGCTTATGCCAATAGAACACATTTCCATTGATACCTGCATCATAGTTGTTTCTCACGTAATACATGCAAATAAATTACACATTACAGCTCAGCCAATCAGAAATTTGCAGACACCAACCACTGCAGAAATTAAAAATAGAGAGTTATTAAGTACCGTAAATTCTGAAAATAAGCCCCGGGGCTTATATTTTCCAAAGGCCCTTTCTGGGGGGCCTATTTTTGGAGGGGCTTATATTCGGAGCAGCTTATCTATGGAGGGAAATTTGCGTTTCAAATCGATTGTGCTAGCCTTATAGATGGCAGGAAATTTACTGTTTTTGCTTTGTTTTACTTTGTATTTGAGGGCAATTTCCAAGTACAAGCCCCTGGGGAGGGCTTATATTTGGAGGGGCTTATACATGGATGGGGCTTATTTTCGGAATTTTACGGTATCAGACATTCCTATCCTTTTCTCACCAATCCCCTCTCCCATTTTCCTTCCCTAACCAGCCTTCTATGCAGGCTAAACCAGTCACCATTTTACATGTAGCTGGACAAACCAGAAAGGTTGTTGTCACCATTTTTTTAAATTTCTCTTTTACTACATGTACGTAAGTCTTCAGGTACAAAATGAAAGTCTTTGGCATTTGATTTGTTCAGTTTTTGTTTCCAGGTAGTATTTCACTAGTCAAAGGCAAATATTTGTTGAATATTGTCAGATGACCGACTGTTATTTGCAGCTCTGATTTATGAAATAACGCACTGTTAATAGGCAGTCTATGTGCATAGTATTGTCTGGCTATTTTGTCTTCAAAAATATTATTGTCATTTAATTAGAAGTGTAAATATTAGTCGTGGTTTTATTTGAAAAGTATGGAGTTGTGCGCAAAATTTCCCATAAGATATATCTCTTCATTTTATTAGGTACATTAAAAATATGCAAGCTCACCCGAATTTTGGTTCCGTTTAAATTCAGCCTCCTTTCCCAGAAATCGACTCCTATGGTGGCCTCCGTCTGTTCTGGGAACTTTCCCGTGGCAAACCTGTGAGCTAAGCAAGTCTTTCCAACTCCACTGTCGCCAATAATAATGATCTTGAAAACTTGTTCAGTTGCTTCACGTTCGCCATCGTCCTCTTCTTTATCATAAAACATGACAGAATCGAAGACGCAAACTTTTAGTACAGGACGAGAAATCACAATGAAGCCCGTACGTGTCAAGAATGCAGTTGGACGCTTCTCGAGGAGTTACAGTAAAAAACAAAGAAAATTTCCATCAACTATCTTCAAAATTGGCTGTGAAATGCAGATGGAAGATAATGGAGAACTGGACAAACAAATTATGTAAAGTATAGACAATTTTTGTGGCATAAAAACATCACCGAAGCCGCATACACAGACATGGGGTATCGAATGTTGCTATTTCCAAATATGGGGCATTAACCGCTGTCTCAATAAAAACTACTGTGGGCTCGGCAGAAGAGCATTGTTTTTCCCGGGGGACAGAGGAACTCCCATATAAAAGTCGGAAAAGAATGTAACTCCTAAAGGAGGAAAATCTAAAACTCAGGCTTTATTACACCCCTCGGCATTCCGTCCTGAACCCCCTATGAGAGACCAAAGATGACGAACATCCCGCATCTTCATGTGGGGAAACCCTCCCGGCCGGCCGCCTCCGGGGGAAATGGAAAAAAAGTGAGTTGGGAAACCGAATTGAAAGTGTTCAAATGTCAGCCTTTTGGTATTTGTGTGAACCAGGCTGGCTCTTAGCAGTGTGAACCAGGCTTTCTTTGTCAAACGTTACCCGTTTGAGCATTGCTACTGGGCGGAGATCATGTTAGATGACTGCTAGCCTGTCCACAGAGATCTGTCGAACGCGTATGGAAATAAAAACGGCGGGGCCAGGGTAGGGGGAATTATTGACAGCACGTGAAAAGGGGGAGGAGAGGGGGAAATAAATACAGTCAAACCCCCTTGATACGGACTCTGAAGGAGCCTTAAAAAGTGTCCATGTTAACGGAGTGTCTGTATTAAGCGGATTAAGGAAAAATGTAAGGGGCTTTCTCTCCCAAGGGGCAAAGCAAACTGTCCATAATGATTCGGTGTCCGTATTATAAGCGGGTGTCCGAAAAGCGCAGTTTGACTGAACTAGCTTGTTCTCCTATTTCCTCTTTAGAGATCGTCGAGCGCGCACACGAAAATAGAAACCGCAAGGGATTTATCAGGACCGCAAGAGCAAGGGGCCTGGGTTGGAGAAAAGAGGATTGCCGATCGACTCAATGCAAGCAAATAAAATATTGGTGGCGGCGATGGTATCTGAGAATTTCACAGTTGGTATAGCTGATTCATTGTAGAGTTATTACGTTTTGTCGGTCCGCTGTGAACTCATAATTGCTTTTAGGTAGGACTACAGGTGCTAGGTAGCCCCAGCTTGAAAGTTACGTAACCTTCCCAACCATTCCAAACATATATAATGATTTTGGAGAAAAAAGATTGTTCCTGTAACCTACGAATCGAATATGAAGGGTCTTTTCATTAACTGTCGGCTAACTATCACTTACGTTGTGTGTTTATTCTTTGCTGTATGGTCCACGAGCCGATTTATGGCCATTTTATTGATTTTATTGAAGCCGGTTTGTCTCTCTCTCAATCTTCGTCCATGGTTGGGAAACCTGTGTTAAGACGCCTATATAATATTCATGGGATGTTTTTTTAATCGATTCATGAAAGGATATGGGATTTTGTATAGCTTTGTATCATCCTCTTGTGACTGTGAAATAGCTAATTTGCAACAAGTTGCTTTATTTCTTTCATAACCAAGAACTACTGCTTACCTTTCAAGATGAATAAAAGTTTGGTTGTTTTTCATCAATAAAATAAAAAATAATTAATAGTAACTACAGGCAAGAAAAAAAAACTTGAAAAATTTAAAAACGAAACAAAATGCTATTAAAAAGATAGGAAGCAGCATGCAAGAGAAAATATAGTATTTCATTGACTCATTTTTTTTTTTTTTTTTTTTTTTTTTTTGCTCTTTTCTGGCATATAGTCATGTCAGGAGACTCCTGGTCATGTTTATGGTGCAAAATGTGTTTTTAAGTTATCACTATTGCTAGGGGGCAGGGCTCGAAATTAACGGTAGCCCGTTAACCAATGGTTAGTAGTTTCCGACGTTTGGTTACTAAAAATGAGCCTTACTATCCCGGCACGGTTAGTAAAAATTTCTGTTCTTGGAAATTTCACCCCTGGTTCTTTTTTGCATAACATTGTGTTCTATCTCGATCAATTTATTGTTCTAAAAGATAATATGCTTACAGCAAAATCGAACAACACAAAAAACGCACATTTCACAGAACTCAAGGTAACCAGGCTTTTTTTGGATGGGGAGATCTGGACACAAGTTAAGTGGCTCGTTCGCATCATGCATCCTATTTATTATACAGATCAGATACAGAGATGCTTGGATAGTTTTTTCAGAAAAAGTTCGCCGCCCAAAAGAATGACGACAAAGAAGAAGTACAGTTTCAAACCCTACAGAAGGCTCCCTCGTGGAGGGTGTATGAAGAAAGAAAGAACTTTCCACCAATTAGAGTCGAGAAAGGCATTCACCTGCCTGCAGTTCGATGAGTCTAAACAAACAATGTTTTGCAGCGTTTATGGTGGAAAAAATTAGCTCCCCGAGAGAGCGACAGAAATGGAGTCTAGGTCTAGGTCACAACTTAAAGGCGCTTGCCCTAACGTGCCTACGGAGTCAAAGTAACCGGGAAATAAATAACGCAACCACAAGTGAGTTCAGCACCTTAAAATTAACAAATCTAAACGACAATTCCTTTTACGGTTAACTCTTTGTTTACACTATTTACGGCTAACGGTTAAATTTTTTCAATTTTTACGGGTATCGATTAAATTTTTGTCCGTTTTATGCCTATCGGTTAACCCCATTAGAACCCTCCTTTACCTTTAACCTTGTTTTCAAGAACGCCTTCTTGAGCCTGCCTTGATATTGCACTTACAAAAGTTAATGACAGAGAGTTACAAATAGAAAAGGATAATAATCACTGACTGGGCTCCTACCACTGATGTTACTGGTTTTAAAAAATCTCGTCTGATTTATTGAACCCGGTATCTCTGCATCTCGTACAATGATTGTCTTAATGTTAGTTATTGAGACAACTGTTATCGTTTCCTATTTAACAAAAACTTTAGTCTCGCGTAATTTTTTCCCATTAGACACTAAAGCACGTCGAAATTGTTTATATTTCCACGTGTAAATGACAGGATTCAAGCAACTGTTTGCATATCCTATCCACAAGCCGATTAAGGCTGCTGTTTCATTTATCTTTTTACTCATTATGATGTCTAACATCAACATAAAACAAAACGGTGTCCAACAAAGAAAATAGACGCCAATAACGATAAGAAAACTTTTCGCAGTTTGAATGTCCGATGCGCGTGGAAATTGATTCTGGTTATTCCACTTGGGATTTTTTCTCGATCGCAGTTTTCTAGAGAAGTGCTTTGTTGCCGTATCCTCTATTTCTAACACGTTTAAAATGACAGTACTAGAATCATCAACTGGACGTTCTTTTTGTTCCAAATATTCGCTTGTTTCTACTCGGCTCCGTAGAGAATGTTGCACATTTATTCTCCGAATATGTGATCGAGTGATTCGAAAAATCCTCCAGTAGAACGCCACCATGACAGTCAAAGCGAGACAGTAAGATAAACCAAGAACTGCGATGGCAAAAATTAGAGCATTTTTTGATCCCGACCAGTCCTTTTCGAGATCGCAACTGTCTATATTAGGAATAAAACAGTAATATGAGCTGATTCCAAACTTGGGTGGTAAAGCACAGAGCATTGAATAAAACCATACAAATAAGCATGCAGCACTGGCTTTTTTCGGTGTTATGACTTGCAAGTATCTAAATGGCTTAGCGATTGCAAACCAGCGGTCCACAGAAAGTAGAAGCAAGTTCATGATACTACAGATACAGAACAAAAAATTGGCAAAGCCGATAAACTCTTTGAAGGAAGTTCCAAAACGAAAATGGCCATTGATTACAGTGTCGAAGGAGCTTGGAATTACCGTCAAAGAAACCAAAAGATCGGCTAAAGCTAGATTCAACACAAACCAGTTTGACTCTTTACGACGAAGTTCCTTTGTGAGCAAAATTACGAATATCACAAGCAAATTTCCAGACAGTGCCAATAAATTAATGAAAATGAGGGCGAACGATGACAAAACTAGTTCAGTAAGGGTCCAGTTTTTTGTGATTATTCCGCACTGACTCAGGCACATTGTTCTTCACACGACTTTAGGTTTGTTGAGTGTTTGAAAGTCAATACGGATCCAAATTCAATAAAGGTTAAACTGCAGTTACATATCACAGTATCGTAAATTGCAGATGTTAAGTTTATTTAATTTGAAAAGGCATGTCATTTGACAGTTGCCTAGGAAACGTCAATTTATTTTTTCGCGAAACTATCAGACACCGGTGGTATCTTGGTTGGAGTTCCTTGTTTTCATATTTTCGCGACTAATTACAAATTACAAAAATGCAAATTGATTGCATGGACGTGCACCCCATTCAGCAATACTTAATTTTCTATGTAATTTAAAATTTCAGAAGGAAAAGGGTAAGAAAATAATAGGTGACAAGCCCAGGTGTCAGTTAATTGCTCCTGGGTATTACAGCCTTCCCAAAAGAAATTGAAAACAATGCTTATGCGAAGTTTAGGGAGACCAATAAGGTGCATTAGTATAATTACATTGATTATTATTAAAAATAGAGCGCGCTATGATTGGCTAGGAGCTTTGCTTTATCCCGCTATAATCACCGCGCGGTGATTATAACATTGAAGGCTAGCAGTGTTCAAAATGGCAGCCACTTTTGTTGATGTTTCGGAGTCGGAGATTGTTCAATAATTTTATTTTCACGAATAATCATCAATGCAATTATACTAAACATTCATCTCAGTGACTATTCGCCGTTATTCACGTCGCCTTCGGCGACTAATTGTTAATTTATATGGGAGGCATGGCGTATTGTTTGCTTTGAGGCAGTCGTGGACGTGATGACGTTTAAAACAATCGATTCATATGTACAGATGTCTCGGGAACTAGACTTCTGTTTAATTACAACCTCTAAAATAACTTTAGTGAAATTCAAATATCCCGGCCAACAACCTAAGTTTCCCTAGCTCTCTGTTCTCTGTTCCATTATTTTAACTTGATATCTGTTTGACTAAACATCCTTTCTGGTCGTGGCGGATTCAGGCGGGGATCCGGGGGTCCGGGGGGCCGGGCCTCCCCTTATTTTTAGACCAAACTGAGGCCCGAAGGGCCAACAAATTGTTTTTGGAGACCGCCCCCTCCCCCTTACTTAAGGCTCTGGATGACCGGCCCCCCTCCTTATCTCAAAGTCTGGATCCGGCACTGTTTTACATCCTGGATTTGTCGAGGAACAGGGAAGTCAAGACGGGAACATCTTTTGAGGTTAGCATGTTTTTCAAGTAGGAATATTACTGGATTCGGTTTCGAATGATTCTCGGTCAGGTCATACGAATTCCAAGGCCGAATAAAAAAATTGCAGCTCTTTCCTTCTGAAGCCAGGTCGTGAGTTTGGTTTCCTGTAATTCGCTTGAAATTATAATTCGCCTTGTTACACTCGGCGCCATTGGTCGCGTTCCTGCCATCATTAAAAGTTTCTGGGAAACTCCCCACCTACCCCTCCCCTCAGCCAACATTAACACTTACTTCTCACTTAGGGAAAAATGTTGGCTTAGGGGAGGGGTAGGTGGGCAGTTTCTCAGGAACGCATAATAATCCAAAAATAGTAAGGGGGGAAATAGATCTTATTAACCATACCCGCCATCTTGGAACGCGAATAAAAGCAAGGGGCAAACAAGTGATGAAAATCTGCCAATACAAGAAATCGCTGTCAAGATTGTTTATCAACTGAAAATGAATAACATTTCATCTTAAAGATTATGCAAATAAAAAATTACGGGTGGAAGTGATCATTTTTACTTTTTTGGATAAAGTAGCAACCGTAGACGTCCTCACAGCAAGCAATAGGCTGACTTGGCAACAGAACGGGGACGTAGGTTGACGACGGCGCGCGTAAATCAAACAACTGGCTTGAACAATGGCAGAGCGGCAAATTGGGCACCGGAAGTCGAGTTTAGTCCTTTCTGCGCTCTTTCCGGTCGTCAGATTACGTTTCCGTTCTGCTGCTAAATCAGCCTAATATTAAAGTTGCAACTTGAACTGTTCATTTTGTAAGACTAAACTCGACCGCTATTTCCCTTGTTGCCAAATTTTGTTGCTTGTTTGTCCTCTGAAATACCACGTGATATTGTTTTTATCCCATCAAGAGATGGCGGCGGGTGTCAAATCAGGCCTGGATTTCCTTGATATCCGAAAAATAAAGTTGTTTGTTTCTTTTATTTCCATTCTCTGGATTTAACTTGAGGAATTTGATAAACACAAAAATATAAATGCTCCAACCTATTTTTTTCAAAAAGCTAAATTTCATTTCCCCAAATACATAATTATGTACTAAAAAATTGATAAATTCATCTCAACTCTAAACATATCTGTTCACTATTTACAGCTAACAACTGAAATCACTATGTAAACTTGGCAATTCCTGGCAACGTTTGCTTTGTCAACGTTTCCATGTACGTTCGCTTTAATGCAAATTTACAGCTGCAGTAGAATTTTTGCTATAAACACTCGCGTTAATGAACAACTGCTGCTCTCAATCGCAGATAAGTAAATTTACGGGATCAGGTCGACCCTTTGGAGTTTGACTTCGAGACATGTCACTTATATTTTACAAACAATTTGAAGTAGTCGGATAAACTCGACAGAGGTTGAAAAAAAAAAAAAGCGAAATTAACTAAATTTGTTAAGTTTTCCGCTGCCCACACCGCAGCTTAAAGGTTTCTTGTAATGTTCAACAGGGTAGAACAACTTTGTTGACCATGTTATCCGCGTTCGAACAAAGTCCCGTTGTTTCATGATAACCTGTTACTTGATTAGATAATTCCAATAAATGTCAGGCTATCGTTGACGCCATCTTCAGTTATCTTCTTGTAAACACCCAGTGACTTGCTCTTACTTTCAACCTCAGTCTCCCTGTAACTGTCCTCTGTTTCTGATCCTGATGACGTCATTTCTTCAATGCAGATATGTTCGCTGCTGACGTCTTCAGGTTTATAGCTGTGTTTTGGATTGGAAACGGCTGTAAACTGTTTCTGAATTACACTATTAACGCCATTACATTTGCAGTTTTCCACTCTGTTATTTATCTTACTGGTGTCATAACATACCGGGGAGGTGCAGTCCTTTTTAACTGGTGAAATATTCATGTTTTGCTTCTGAAAGAGAGGTCCTAGTGAACTCTCAGGCTGTTTCCGCGAGAGGCAACTAGACGGAGTCCTTTTAATGGGCATAGCTGGATGTTTCCCTGGGGTAAAATGCTTTCCTTTAGGGGGGACTGTAACACGAACGCCGGGACTCGGAGGTGATATACACCCGTTAGTTCTCCTAGCCAAAAGCAGCTGCAGCGGAGATTCGAAATAAGGCCCGGCTATCGTTGCGCGATGGGAAATCGAACGATTTACCGGTCTGAACGTCTTGGGCTCGGTGAAAGACTTGCTTCGTATCAGCGGAGGATGAACACGTCCCTGTGATTTTTCTTTTAAGCTAGGAGTACTGGATGGCGTGAGATGATTTCTAGGGGTATTTGGAGGTGACAATGAGCTGCCTTTCCTCTGGGGGGCCCTCTGGGGTACTTCATTTTTCATCGAATTGTTGCGTGTAAGAGTTTGCTGTTGAGGCATGTCAGGAATAGGCCTGGCAATTCCCATATTGCGCATGCTCGAAATTGGCCTTGAAACATGGATTGTCTGCCTGACCGGTGAATTTCGTATAATGTCTCCGTAATTCATACTCGTGCGCCTGTTCAATGTCGCGTAAGGACCGCCTTCAGTAGAAAGCTGTCTCGCGGCTTTAGTGCTCGGAGCAGAGAATGAGTTACTTCGCAAGAAAGGTACGGGTGGAATGGGACGTTTTTCCGCGGCGACGAAAGATTTGCTTCGTGCAAGCTGTCTAGGATTAGGGACACCATGTTTTATTTGGCTTTCACTGCAGTTCTGCAGCTCCTGTTTAAAAGTTCTCAACTGTAGGGAAGGGCTCCCTGCAGGGGCTGATAAAGTCCGTTGATGCCGAAACCGTACACCTCTCAAAAGAGAAGGTGACACGCCCTCTTGGACCGCGAGAGGCGCGGGTTTCTGGGTAGGCGTGCTTTGAGGGGGAGGGGAAGGTTCTTTTGGCGTCTGCTCCTCTTTCACTTCCTCTATGTCTGAATTTGGAAATGACTTGCCTTTAATAAAACAGGATAACTGTTCAAGCACGCCCTTTTTCTGCTTTTTCACCTTTTTGGTGGAAGTTTCACTAGAGCCGCTTTCGCTCGCAGTTTCAGTCGGAGTCTTGTTCGCTTTGTCCTCTCTACTAGGTGGCTCGAGTATCGCGGACTTTTCTTCAACTTGATCTACCGCACGTTTCAACCTCTCACTATCAACTGAATCTTTTCTGTCAGCTTTTTCCGTCTCCTTCCCGGGTCTATTTCCCTTGCTATTATCTTTTCCTTTGACCTTCTTCTTTGCTGCTTTATCAGTTTTAGTAGTCTTCCTTTTGGAGGTAGCCTCGCATGTGGCAGAATTCGAGTCTTTGCAAATGGAATCTTTACCGTCATTTATGTTGCCATTTTCCTGTTTTTCCTTTGCAGAGTCTGCAGTTTTCTCAAGCGGACTCTGTGTGTAAACAAAGTATCCATTCCCTGTGTAATAAATCCTCCGTTCTTTGATGAGAATCCCCAAGCAGTCGTGAATCACGTTCATTTTGGGCATGTGAACGTACTGATAGGTTTTTGCCAGATATTCTGCAATCGACTCCTGTGTCGCGACCAGCTGCATTCCATTCAGCGCCGAGATGGTTTCCACTAATGACTTTGTTAATGGCAGAAATGGTGCTTGCTGGATAATCTCCATACCAACAGAACTGACCACACCTGTTGACAACAATGTATGAGAGAGTCAGACCTTTTTTTCCATTGAGGAGAATAATTTTGACTTATTTAGCTCTAATATGCATAGTAAAAATAAAGTCAATTTCACCTTGTCTCTTTGGTGATTTTCTCATGACCTGTACCTTTGATAAAGCAAAGGTGTTTTAAGGAGAAATAAGATACTGGTCACAAGTAAAGTTTAAGGCCGCCAAGGATTGAAGGGGCTGTGTTGCGGGAATTAAGATCATTTTGTTTAGATTTATCAATCACCAGTTTGCCAGGAAACTTAGCGTTGGGAACCACATATAAAATCAGGAATATGTCGCGAGTGGTGTCATTCTAATTCATGACAAAAAAAATAACTTACTTACCAAACAAACAAACAAAAAACTGCAGAGGTCAACTCAGTTTAAAAGGCTGCCCACTGAATTTTTAAACCCATTTACAATCCGTTATATCATGAGTCCCTCTTTAATTTTGCTCCATTCGTGCCTTCATTTGTATTTGCTATGCTGACTTAATGTTCCTTCATCAGTTTTAAACGGTTGTATTTTATAATTTTTTTATTTATGTGTTTTAGGCAAATCCACCTTCCGGTAGTCCCTATAACACTAAACTGAATTTTACTAAATTAGATGACACAGCTCCTTTAAAACTGAAGCCGTTAATATACAACAACTTTATAGCGCTAGCAACCCTATTTTGGTAACATTATTGTAAGCATCGTAATGTAAGGGATGTAAGTCCTGTATTCTGGAATCCACTTCGCGGATTCGGAATTCCAGGTTCTGGATTCCGCATCCCTTGTCTGTGGAACTTGAATTCCTACGTTAGTTACAACAACGACGACGACGGTGGCGAAAACTTCTCTTAAAAAGCCAATTCACGCTGTTTCAAAATTCACCACTCTTATTCCTTGGCGTTCAATTTTTCAAATGCTGGTGAATTTTAGTTTCTGGAGTTGAATTCTAAAAGATTGTATCTAAGTTTTAAAAAAGATGCTAAAAGAAGTTAGCTATAATAGAAAATCGTGAAGAAAGAAAACGTGAAATCAGGCAGGTTTACGTCGTGGTATTGCAACGACGACAAAACGAAAATGAGCAAAAAGTGTGACGAACGTGCAAAGTTGTTGCCAGTCTTCTTTTTTGCCGTTCTCGTTCCCGTCGTCGCTGCTTAAGTTCCCCAATTGTAAGCAGGCAGGGTGGTGTAGTTGACAGAAAAAAATTGAACTCAGAGGTTAACAGGATTTGTATTTGCTGAAATACATATACAAAAAGGAAGTGACCCCTCTTACTAAGTTAAGAACCTTTTGAATAACCTAAATATCTTGCATTCTCTCTTAGGTAAAACTGAATCTATATAGGTTGTTCATTTCTCTGCCAATATAAACTTGAAGGTGATTTATATATCTCAACGCTGGAATATAAATATGTGTTCAAACAAGAGGTTACGATAAAAACTGATTGTTATTAATAGTGCTCTCAGCTCGTGTTTCTTGCAAAAGTAATTTTCACTGTTCGTGTCATTCAGCGTTTCTATCCTGCTTTTGCTTAAAAAACTGTGTTCCGGACGGCCTTTTTTCAAGAAAGAAATAAGTGAAAATGATGATGTCATATTAGCCACTTGGGAAAACCAAAATGATATTTGAATAGTTCAGTGGCATTTCAATATTCGTTCGGAAAATTCTAACAACGTTTGAACTTCCTTCTAAAAAGCCTTTCAGTGTATTTATTTCTAAACCTTCTTTGCATTATTTTATAGGCCTATGAAATGTTCATCGACGTAAAGTTAACCCTATCGAAATAATAACACAAATTAAATTATCAAAGAAACATCAAAACAAAAAAAACTGGGAAAAACAGATTACATAAAAGAGTAGGAAATCAATGATCTTATTTCCCGTTTTTTTTTTTCAATTTTTCAAGTTATCGTTATTATTATTGCATCAGACATGATAAAATGATTTTTTTTCTCCGACTCTGTCTCTCTGCTTTACGGTGTTGCTTATAAGTGATTCATAGTTTACTTAATGCTGTTGTTGTTCCAGTTCAAATGACAGTTTATTTTTTATAACACAAAAGGTCCGCCCGTGCCTTCTCACCGAGCTAGAAAATTAGCAAATCACATCTGTTTAACGTTTTTCAAAGTCTTGGTCCTCTTAATATGAAAAAATCTCGTTGATAACCTCGGTGTAGGAAGAAGCACGTTGTCAATGAAAATAGAACCAACGAAACGTATGTCAAGAAATCAGCAAAACTAATTTGAAATGCATGTCATGTTCGATGGTATAAGCTATGACGCAGTGGATTTTTTCTTTGTACTTTTTTGAAAAGATTTGCATGTATACTCAAGAGGAAGGAAAATATGTTATCGTTTACATGCCCTGTGTGAAAACAACAAGATTGGATTGATAGAAAAGCCACGTTAAGCCTTCGAGAAAGCGCTTTCAAAAGCACATCCGGTCCTAAATAAGCTGCTTTTTTCAAGTTGAATAGCTTGCAGTTCTCTCTCTATAACAAAGCTATAGCTCTAGACTTCACTGAGGCAATTCATTATAAACCAAGAGTAATCAAAATACCAGGAAAAAAAAACAAAGCTATTGCGTGTTATCACAAAATTCACAAGTAAAAAACGGAATAAAAAGTGTTTGTATTAAGTCGTGTGAGTCTATTGTTCCAGGGATTGGTGGCTGCCTTTTGGAACCGGTTATCGCAGCAAGGAACATTTTAAACGGTTTATTCTCTGCCGCTTTTAAAAAATAAAAGACATCAACAAAAGACAGATCACAATGAACAAAATAACTACAATTTTGGCCTCAGGGGATGAAGTTATGTTGAGCAAATGGACACAAGATCTGGTCCGCGAATGTTGCACTTGTCAAAAGTACGCCAATAGTTTCGCATGAGCACTTTTTTCAGTTGTTTAAAGTCCTATCTGGTTAGATTTAGAGGACATAAGACATTATCTACTAATTGAGGCAAGGCTATTCATTATCATCCAACCCTGACCTTTGACAATCTGTTTTAATGGAAAATTCAAATGAGGGAAATAAAAGTAAACTTGCATTAAATACTTGGGATTAACTCAGGGTACTGTATTCAAGTTCATGTTTGAATGTTCCTTGTTGTGGTCTTTAGATAAATCATTTTGTAACAAAAAAGATGAAATGTTAGAGACGATACAAAAGTTCCCACGCGCATAACAATCGATCGATCGGTCGAAATCGTCTGGGTATGCCGGTGGCTGAATATTGATTTAAGAGTTTTCTAGAGCAGAGAAAATTCTGGTCTTTGCTGCTGAAGTCTGGCTATGGAACACTGGCCTCTGTTCTATTTTGCCAATAGCATGCATGGCGTCATATAAAATACACCTGTCTGAAAACTCAACTTGTTTACCACAAACCAAAACTACAATACAGCCTCCGATCGCATCCAGAAAGCAAGTGGTTATTTTTAAAATTCAGGTTGTAAACGTTGCGAATTCGAAGGAGCAGAGAGTCATTCTTGCGAGGGACTTAAAAGAGTTGAAATGATTGTGGGCACCACAGTCGAAAATCACACATGAAACCGCGAGATTGTCTCTACTTCATAACGGGAAAATGTGTTAAGGGTTTTTTATTCAAATAATCTCATTTGGAAGGCCAGACTTCCAGCACTGACTGACCTCGATACTTCGATATACTTAAATAAAACCCTTATCGCGGCGATCATAAAATCTAAAGAGACTATCTACAACTATTGCGAGTAATAATTGAGCTTACCTATATCTTTGATGATAAAATTATCGGGACTGCGTAAAAAGTGTCGCCTCCATGCTTCCTTGATGACTTCAACATCTTCATTCGGTCCTTTGATCAACAAGGTAAAAGGAAAAACCCAACCTTTCAGCCGAATCTCGTCCAAACTTTCCGTCAACCTTGTTAGCATTGTCGATCGATTTGCTTCCTTAAACGCATCGAACAACTCGAGCCCAGAGAGTTGGTGCGGCAGTTTAGAATTTTCCTTCTCGACCTTCTCGCAGTTCTCATTTTGAGGAAGGTTTTTGACCTGCACCACTGTTGAAGTCGGTCTTAATACGACTGCCAAAACATTGTTAAGAACAATAGAACATTTCGGCGCCCTATCCCGTATAGATTTGCCGATTGAACTCATCCCATAGAGGAAATACTCGAATGTGCAAGTTGTCGGTTCCCGTTCTTCAGTAGATGATGTTCGAATTGAACCACAGCGACCTTGTTAGTTTTGTAATTCGCGTTCGGTTGGTGGTTTACACGATCCATCAATAAGAGCCCACGATGGAGCAAACAAATGCAAATTTTACGACAATGAACGCAGCGAAGAAGAACATTTTTTCCAATCACAAAAGCTTGCCGACTGATAAGGGCATGAATATATTCATCATTAGATTTTAGTTGCGATATGCGATCGGCGACGAAAGGGACTTAATTCCGGCCAAACGGTCAAGTGGCCTGGCCCATGATCAAATTAATTTATCATTTGATAATATATTATTATTTTTTTAATTTTCTATGCGCTTTTAAGTGTCAGTGAAGAGTTCAGTTCGCTATCATACATGGAAAGTCTAACTCTTGGTTGTCGCAGTTTTCAGTTTACTGGGACATCTATTTTTCTTTCTTTTTTATCTGTTTAATTAAAGAACATATCAAAAAATTAAAAATAATAAATAATAAATAAAAGCTAACAGGTAGTTCAAGTTTCCGCTAATTATAAAAGGTATACTGTAAAATGACTTTGTAAACTCGCGCAAAATCCTCATTTTGGAAAAGACCACCATCTGTAAAATTTATTAAAGTTCTAAAGTTCTATTGTATGTCATTCCAACTCTTAGATACCGGAAACATAAAAGGAATATCTCTACCGCTTAGACGAAATGTTTGTAAAATTTTAATCAAAGGAAAGAAAGAAAGAAAAAAAAAAGACATAACCAAACTAATAAAAAGAAATGGAAGAAGAAAAAGAAAACAGAGTCGAGTTCGACTATCTTGAATGGGCTGTGAACAACCGCCTATTCACAGGTGCTGTCCCACTACTGTTTGACGCGGGAGCTTTTGCCTGCTGTGTTTCCACCCTGGGCCGGTTCGCTCCTCATTAACCAACCTGGAGAATTCAGATTCCTCCATGTTCCCCATATTGACGCCAAACTTAGCGCGGACACCCGATCTACATAGGACAACCGCCCCCAGTAATCCCATCCTCAAGCCGTTCAGAGACCCCAGCCTCCAAGTAGCTGGATTACAGGCGTGCGCCACTACGCCCGGCTGATGAAATTGGGGAAAAATTAACCTAGTGTTTTGTCTCTTTGCCTCGCTTTGATGTGACCGGAACTAAAAGTGAGCATCAAACTTCCGGTACACATAAAAATAAAATGGCGGACAAAGCCTTGAGGAAATATTCAATTTCCAACTGGATTTCTTTATCATTTTCAGATCAAAATTTACAAGTGGGAGATAATTTATTATCCCCTGAACTGGAGCGCAAATTATGATGTTATTATCAAGCCGGTGATAAATCGCTGTTCTATTCTCCCAAGATCTCGTAAAGAGATCGAGGAAAAGTGATCGAACGGAAATTCGACAGTAGCCAAACATAATAGTTGCTGGTTGATTTGCCCACATCACCGGTTTTATCTCTTTCGAGGTTTAGTTCCAATGGTAGCTGCTGAGGCGGGAATTTCTACTACAAGCACTCCTCGTTCCTGCAGTTCTGCCATGCTCTTGGTCTTAAAATGGCTCTTATTCTTCTGCTTAGATATTTTTTTTTTGAACCTTAAACTTTTCGAGTTTCAAACAGCGAAAGGGAAAAAGATTTATAAATTAACGCGAACGTGAAATAGCGAGTTGTAGTTCCTACAAGTAACGTATGTGGCAGAGAACGGATGTCCTAACTTTGGGTTTGTTTACAACAAAGGTCATCAAAAGTCACGTGAAACTACACGTGAAATCTGACGCTCAGAAGGTGAATTGAAAGTGTCAATTTCGCCGACACAAGGGGAGATACGTTATCTCAACAAAACCTTTAAAATACACGAGCATAGAACGAGGCATACGATGGCTGACCCCGGTTGTTCAAACGTTGGATAGCGCTATCCACCGGATAAATCACTATCCAGCGGATAAGTATTGGGAAGACAAATTGCACTATTCACTGGATAGAGATTTATCCGGTCGATAGCGCTACCCAGACTTTGAAAAACCGAGACCTGGACAAAAGTCATTGGGACAGTAGTTGCGTCCTTTTCGAAATTTTCTTGCAGTTCTCCCTCCCCCACCCTATACAAAGTTGAAACTCGGAAAAATTCTTGATACACGTGCACGCGTCCAACATTGTTTGTTGAGTGAGAGGATCGAGGGGGTTGGACCTGTGTGAATTGGAAAACGCCCCAGAAACGCAAAAGTGTCCCAAGACTTTTGTCCTTGATTGTAAGTTTTGTACCTGAAAACTATAATAAACAATTATTGGGTGAGGGTTTTGTGATATCCGGAATAATCAATGTGGACAGACGCCCCCCCCCCCCCCCCCCCACCCTCTCTTCCCGATTTTATCTGAAGAGAGAGGGGCGTCTGTACACAGGCTAAAGGCCAGAGTCCATGATAACACTTACCGAGACCTTGATTTTTCCGGATATCACAAAAGCCGAATCTAATAGTTGTTTCATGAAACACTGTTGACAAACACAGTATCCGGATGGAACAGAGTTTGACATTGCTCTCGGAAATCATGCATTGCGCCCGCAACCTACAGATTCGTCAGTTATCTGCTAGCAGATAACTAACTAATCTGTAATTCGCCCTGATTTCCAAAATTAACTATAGGCTCTTAGCCAATGAGGAGACAGTTAGTGAGTACTATATTAAAGAGCTGAAAGTTTGCAGCCATGGTTGTCACCCTTACATCTACGGAAAAACTTATTTTTTCGGATTATTGTCGATTGATTTAGGGTTAAAATAGAGAGAAGAGAAGCGATACTTAATATATAATATAACAAGTCACTGATAGTTGAGAGTGATAAGTGCTTAAGTCGCAAGTTCGTGTGGAAAATCTTAATTTTCAATGCAGGTAATCCGTAACTAATCCATACATACACTGGGGAACGTTTCACGCTTTCAGGTTATCCGGCAGCTACATGGAAACGCACCAAGGACTCCTTGGTGCGTTTCCATGTAGCTGCCGGAGGACAATATATCTCCGGACGATCACTATCTGACTCGGCAGTATTAGCTAAGTTGTGTTATGTTTTGTATTGTTTTGTTTTTGTCGCGTGATGTCTCCTACTTACCCCAGTCTAGGTTGTATAACTCTTATAGGCCAATTTTATTTAAAAAACAGAAAAGCTCAAAATAGCATAGCCTAGTAAAAAGCTTTTAAATAAACAACATTGATTCTCAGTGTCGACAGGAAGTAATTTGCACGCGAGCGCCGATCTGGATTGCTGACTTATGTTCACTTACGTGTTGAACTTTACACAAGTCAAAGCAACAACACGGAAAACACTACTTGAAAGAGACCGAAAAGATTTTTCAATTAGTCTGAACATGCTTGGCGATATTTTCAAAATCTTTCACTGTTTTGTTTCATAGAGCGTTCGAAGGGTCTTTCTACAAACTTCATGTAAGAGACTCTGAAGGTTTTCGTCAAGTTGAAGCCGGGTATCTCTTCCTCACTGTCTGATTTTTATAATTTTTTTTTTTTTTATCAAAGAGTCGTTTTCATTCTCGAGGGTCTCGTAATTTAAAAATTAAAAAGTCTGGGGCAAGCGAAATAACTAGTCTCGCCGTCTCGGAAAGTTTCTGCAACAGGGAAATCACGTTGTCAGTTCTCTGAAGAGGCCAGTGCGGGTAATAAAATGCAGAACGCACTTGCTAAAATATTGTTTTGATTATCAATCAGTACGTCCTCGACTCGACAATAGTGGGTTGAACTGGCGGAGGGAAACTTTATTATTTCATCTAAAGCCTTCGAGGACATTTTACAAAAACGATGAACTTTAACACAATTCTAAACAGAACCTATAAGTGGAAAGTGCTTGTGAGCAGCTAATAAATAAAAACAGACTCAATACTTTTTATTGTTGATTTTGTCGACATCGGAACGTTACTAGTCCTTCTTGTATATTGCTTTTTATTACGTAAAGGTTCGGTTATCAACCACAATAATATTGTTGGGTCATAACTGAAAGTACCCCAGAATGTTAGGCATAAAAAGGACGCGCAGAGTCGGTACTGAATTTTGACAGCAGTGGTAGAGACTTTTAACAACCATTTAAACCTTATTATTAGATAGCACATTAATTGGAAACGGATTTGGATTACGGCTGAAACGAAGGGTCAATGCAGGTGTCTAATCCTTTAAACACATACGATCACCGAGGGTTAAGGGGTCTTATTCCGTTCGGCGCTTCGCAAAGCAGAAACTGTGGCAATGTAAAATTGATCGCGGAAAATTGCTATCACTTAGAGTAAAGGACGAAATTACAGCGTTCTTTAAAAAGTGCACGAGGCACCATACTGGAGAAATTATTGTAAAACGGTTTTCTTACTTGACATGACCTGGCTACAGTTTCACTCAACAGTTACGCGATAATCGCTTTTCTTAGTCGGCCTACAAAAGCATGGTCAACATTCAAAGACAAATAAATCGCGTCAAAGCGCTTTTGAGAAAACAAATTTCTAAAAGGAAAACTAAATACTTAGATAAGCCTGTTCTATCTTTAGCAAATTTACGGGATTTTTTTGTCATCGTCACCGTCATCATCATCATCACTATCACCATCATCATTGTGAACCGTTAACATCATTGTCGTTGAGTCATCGTTGTCTCGTTTTCATGAACTTTCCACCAATATTTTTCTTAGGGGGGGGGGGGGGGGGGACAAAGACATTCTCAACAAAAACTCAAAAGATAAAAAAAAGAAAATAACGCCTTTTCCTTCTAAGACGGAAGGATTTTTGTGACTGAATGGCGTCTACCACTGCAGAAATCACGAAAGTCGTTACCCCAGTATTAAAGGTGAGGAATTCGCGATCCGTCGAGCGGAATGTGGTGAAAGACATTTCCTTTACCTCAACAAAGGCCAATTTTAATTCCTGTTTCAAGCCAAGTATTGCTGGTTTTCAGTGTCACGCCATTCAAAATAGATCAAAATAAAAATCAAAACCGTCCAATAGATAAAGTCCAGAATCTGAGAAATAAAAGGAGGTACATATACAAAGACCCTCGCCAAGATTCAGGTCAAAGGAATATTTCGTATACGAGATATCCGAAGAAATGTTTTACCCAAATTTATAGAGATTTGTATGGAGACGCCATGCTGGTGCTCACCTGGATGAGCTCCAACATGGCGGACGGAAACCAACAGAAACATCTGTTACCGAGTTTTGCTACAAAAGCGTGAAATAATTCCTCAAGAAACTCATAAACATTAAAGTAATATTTTTCTAATACATGAACTGTTTAAATAGCAAAATTTCCTGAAATAAGCCATTTTTTTAACCTACATGACAGCTCTCTTGGCCGTCATGAATATATCGCGTCACGCAAAAACTTAGAAATTCAAGCGTCCTCTATCACAAAACCAAGAACCCTTTTGAAGCGAAAATTTGTATGAAAATTAGTTTTCAGCTGCTCTAATGCATCGTGAAAGTAAAATCTCGGTAGGATCGATAGTTTTTTAGTTTGAATTTTAGTGACGTCATGTGAAAACCAACAATTTATTCATCTATCTGTAAGAGTGTTGAATTCTCCGCGTTGGTGTTGTAGATCGGATTCTTGGGCAAATTGCGCTGCGTCTTTAATTCAACATCAAAAGACCGGCCAGCATTTTCTTCAAGTTCAGGTAGAGTGCAACAACAACAACAACAACAAATTTATTTTTTGCCCTAAATATTACAAAGTGATATAATACTAATATAGAAAGAATAAATAAATAGGGGTCTGGCTGCCTGAAATAACTTTAGGGTTAAAAAGGGCAGGCAGCCAGTATTAGAATTTTGCAAATACAAATTAAGGTCGGTAAAAAACTAACAAAGACAAAAAGCAAAGTCAAAACACAAACAACACAGACAATAGTATATATATAAGAAGAGAGAAGAAAAATTGAAGAATAAATAGAATTAAAGAATTTCTATGGTATTCAGGTCTATTTCTAATGGATCAAGTTAATTGCTAGTGTGTTCTGTGTTAGGCAAATCAATCTTTAAAAGTAGACTTCAATAAGATATTAGCCAACATTAGCTGGTAGTGATTGCATCGTTTCGCAAAGAGTTAACCAAGCGTTCCCCCACCCCAAATCCATTTGATGTTTTGGTAGAATTCGAATGGAAGAGGAAGCTACTAGGACAAGCTCATGACTGGTTTGAATTCTAAAATTACGAAATGAAACAGAAAAAAGAAGTGGTCATTTGTGATTTGCGCAGCTCAAGTCCCCCCAAACCGGCAGCGACGAAAACTCTCAATTAATTTTAAAACTTCTGATAAAACATTTCAAGAAGCCGCTAAAATGGTCAACACGGGCCGACAAACACATTTTTAAGCCATGTTTTTAGACTAAACATGTAACCTAAGGCCCGGCTTCACTGAGGTTTTCGTTTTAGATTGCTATCTGCGAGCCCCTCTGCGCGCCGCGCGACGAGTGCAAAACGCGCCAATACTGACATGACTGACACGCGTTCACGCGCGGGAATGGCAAAGAAGGAAAAAAACCAAGTACAAAAACTTTACACACATACCAGGGTAAATAATTTTTTTGACCTAGGATTTATCTGTTAGAGAAATGCACAAATGATATTTTTATATATATAACGAACTTGCCACTGCATGTAGACATCGACGTAAGTTCGTCCTAAGGTATTTATGAACATGTCAAAGCCAGAGATTGTAGCGCGAGCATTTAGTGTGACTTCGGTTTCGTGAAAGAGTTGTAGGCGATTGAGAGCAAGCGCCTGCTTTTCATTCTAACATTTTTTAAAATTTAAACTTCAAACGTTATATGTAACCGTTTTCATCACGCTATCATTTTCTTGATGTAGACCCTAACGCTTCATTGTTATAATGGAATTCAGCTGAAGAGTGGGTCACCTTTTCGGTGGCCTACGAAACAAGCTTGTATTAAACACCCATGCACTCAGGATTTGAGTTTTTCATCTAATGGTCTAGATATATATATATATATATATATCTGTCTGATTTCGTTAAAACGGGGTCACTAGGTTTTCGCCTGGCGCCTGCGTCCAAAAAAGTAGGGGGCTTGGCGTCTTGGTCGGTACAGCTGGATAGCCCAGGGACTGCCCTAACAGCTGGTGGGTGGATCAGGCCTGAGGGTCAAAACTAGTGGGGTAGGGAGGGGGCTGTTTTGACACAACCCCTTCAGTAAGCAGCAGTGTTCGGTACAGGCTTTGAGGAGCAGCTACCTTGGTCTTGGCCCTAGCCAGCCTCACTTGATTATTGTAGGAGCACTCCATACTACTAAGAGAATGAGTTTGTCTATATTCATTACGAAGATATATCGATGTACAGAGCTAAATCTGTTAATAGTATTTTATGCTTGGAGCATAAATATGTCTAGTATTTGCACCTCGGATAATGATCAGTGCTATTTTTTCAGAAAATTTAGAGCTAAATAAGCAAAATCAAAGGTTAGAAAAACACCGTTTAGCCAGCCGGTCACTGGTAAATCGGCTTCTGGTATACATAGTTTGAATTGAGGTCAGAAGGCAAGACTTAGGTCTGCAACTGGTAATCTGATTTTGCGAGCTTAAATTTAAATCTTAGCAAGTGAGGATATCTTAGCCACTGCATGACACAGTCTGAGTAAACTTTGTAGATAATGCAGTTATGTGCACGAGTATGGTTAACATGGCTAAGTCAAAGTGACACAGCACTGCGCCTCTAAACCATACATAAAAAAGTTGTCAAGCTAGAACTTGCCGGTTTATTTTTAGAAACATTTTAGAGCTTTTTTTGCTGACAAAATGGAAGCTCCGCTCCGTTCATGAGCGCATTATAAAATTAATATTAGACGTCACAAAAGAAAAATAAATATCATTTAAAGGTAAAAGATGCCATTTTCAGGGGTTTTGGTCTTGAGCTGAAAGATATTTCTAATTAGCGCCAAAGCAGTTTTAACTGAATAAAGTGGTCAGTGAAAACGCCGTGACGCGAGTACAGGTCACTCTTGGTGGTAGTCTGAACAGGTGTTCACACCGTACAATGTACCAGGCCGGGTCAAGTGATATTTCTTGTCGACATAAGCTATTCGCTATTGTGAAGACATAGCCACTAATGTCAGGCCGTCCGGCTTGGAGGTAAAAGAAGAGAAGAGATTTTATGCAAGTAAGGGGAAAGGGGAGTATTAAACTGCCGCTGTCTCTCCTGTTCGGTTCTCTCTTCCCCATTACCACCCCCCCCCCCCCTAAACGCCTGATGTCTTAGCGCTCAGAGAACAGGGGAGATGTTTAAGTAAAAAGGCAGTGAAGGGGAGTATTAACCTCTTCGCTCTCTTCCCTAGATTTTGAAAATTTGTGCACAGTGAAGATCTCTTTTAGGCACAGACATCGTTCAGTAAATCCTGGATCAAGATCTAGAGACAATAAGAATAAAAAAATAAGAGTAGTCAGAACTAGATCCAGACCTTCAGATAAGGGGGGGGGGGGGAGGGGGGGCGCTCTCCCAAAACATTTTTTCATAGTAGTATATCAGATAATATCACCTAAGATTTTTTGAACTCTCAGTCTTCCAAAGCAACTTTTCCAAGTAAAAACGGGGTATCATAGATCGGGACTAAATAGTAACATGTAACTATGTGCGCTTTTGTACATTTATTGGTTAAATGAGATTAAAATTATCTTATTACGTTACGTACTTGTCAAAAAGGATAACAATACCTATTAGAGGTCAATTAGATTTGGATTGCGCCCAAAAGTCGACGCCACGGTTTAAGCGCTTCTTATTACTCCTTCTTGGATCACTCGAAACATGTACAAGTTTTCAAATATTCTTTAATTGCAAGGCAAGTAAAAATTTAAAAAAGTAATCTCTCAGGTTTCAGTTAAGAGACTTGTTTGTGATGAATTTAATTCAGTTTTTTGGGTTGCTTCGTGATTCATGTAATCTTATTATCATGATATGACTTGCCATTTTTCAAAGGCCATCACCTGAGTCGTATGTAGGCAAATGGGCTTAACTGACTTACCATGGGCCACCCAACACAACCCAACTCCACCCAATGCACATCCTGTTTAAATCCAATCACCAGCACTGAGAGAGTGAGCTTTGTCTCTACCTCAAGCAGTCTAGGGGGCGAAAGTAAGTCGAAATCCTGTTATTTGGCTTCCGACCACTGGAAAGCTAACATTATCATCTCAATATTTCGAAAGAAACATCTTAAAAAATACATATGTAACAGGTTTTATTTATCTTCCACACGCAGAGGTTGTAACGTGAACCGTTTTACACATTGGTCGTGGATAGTAATGGAAAACAGTTCCACGTCAACTAGACGATTGCAGAGGAACTTTCAACAGATTAATTGCCTTATTTAAGGCTGGAGCGACTTTGTATCTTTTGTAAAGCATAGTGCGTAAGGCGTAAACTGCACTTGAAAGGTCACAAAAAAGGACTGTGACTACTAATCTTACGTGCATGAGAATTCATCACCCCTCTCCCGTTTCCCCGAGTGTGCTGTGTTCTTTTTACCCTTCTTGGCCCCATCGAGACAATCACATTATCATATCTAAGGGCAGAATCATTCCTCCTACCCCTAGCTTTAGTCAGATAAGAAGTTTAATCAGTAAAGAATGGTTCATTCAACCTCAACCACAATTACGTCCTATTTCAAGGAGTCATTGGGTTGCCTTGTTTCATAATACGTTGGTCATGACGAGAAGCCATTAATTAGAAAAACAAATTCACACCCCAAAAACGAATGGAATCATATAGTAAATGCAGATTTTAAATTGGTCTAATTAATTCATACTACAGCTGTAGTGTCTGCAGACGTTATATGTTGAAAGAATAGCGGTGAAAATGAAAACCATTAAAGGATTTAATAGAAGCAGGCGATACACTTGTAATGCAATGGCCAATTGGAAGGGCCTGTTAAGGCCAAGAGGATGCGTGAAATAAATTAGGTCGGATGCCTTTATGTCGAGGAATGCACTGAGAACTGTGACCCTTTGAAGTGTTAGTTTAAGTGCTAAGAGCTTTTTTCCGGTTCAGCTTTTCATGCGATGAAAGAGAAGCCATTAAGACCGAGCTTGTTCTTTTCTTTTTTAATGCAGCATGCATGAAGGTTATGAGGCCACCAGCGAGGTATTTTACCGTAATGGTATTGTTATTTTCTCGAGCTGAACTTTTTACAAGTCATCAACATCGTTTTGGACAATAGATGATTACAAAATAAAATAACTACAGTACAGGTTATAAAATGTGTGTGGTGGTCAAAGTAGCGAAAGCTCTCTAGTTGACCACCACTACTTTTAAATAAAACGAAGAAATGACACTGAACTTTTATTATATATAGTAGAGAATGTTTTTAGGGCCTGGGATTAATGTACAGGGCCGAGTTGTTCAAAGCTGAGTTAAGATAACCCAGGGTTAGTGCGAGATTTGAATTCAGATTTGAAAGCTTAAAAAGCACTTCAATTTTAATTCTTTTTGTCTACAAGTTGACGATTGGAAGCTCTAAAAATAACAGAGAAAATTAACCGACAAAATGCTTTTGAACAAGAAAAAGAAACTGGGTTGAATTAAACCTCGGGTTAAGCGCTAATCGGCCTTCGAACAACTGGGCCCTGGGCAATACTACACGTATATAAAGGTGCGTTAGAGATATGCTGAATCAGAAGAGAAATCAATGCAAGCAAAACAAACAAGCAAAAAAAAGAAAAAGAAAAGAAAACAACAACATCAACAGCTGCAAGCAACAGCAGCGCCAGCAAAGACAAAATACAAGCAGACAATTATTATTATTTTTAAGATTATTGTTATTATTAGATAGTTATAAGGCATACATTTGATTATTAAACAGTACCAATGTTATTTGATTGACAAGAGATCAGGTGGCCTTGTTAAATTTTTAAAGCTTGTTTCAGTGCCAAGGGGACAGTTTCCCCACATGACAGAAGCATAACACTCCCGTCATTGGCAGCAAAGAAAGCTGCATGTGTTCTATTCAGAGGTATTTTACCGGGTATTTTACTATGGTTTTTCCCACTCAAACTGCTCAGGCCGCGCTTTCAGATTTCAATTGGAGTCATCAAGTGAAGTAAATTTCAGTGCATTGAGAATGGTCACGCCATCCGTGACGCTTGAATCTCGATCCGATTTAACTGTGGCAAGCCATTTCACGTTTCTGTTGTACTGAGAGGTTTTTTATTTTCTGTTTGTGGTGCGTTGCATTGGCACTTCATGATAACTATGAAGGTCGACGGCTCACCGTGAGGAGAAAGATAAAAGGTTCTGAAACTTTCTGTAATGAGTAGTTAATTAGTATGCCGGTGATGCTGAAAAGATGACCATCATTTGAACAAGTTTGGAATGTTATAAAATGCGTGTTTGTGAACGCTTCAATAAAATCATCGGCTGACCTTTTTTCGGCTTAAAAGCGTGTAGTACAAGGACATAAAGGATGTCTTTACAGAATTATGTTATAATTAAAAGATACATAACTAATGAACATGACTTAAGACTGATTCCTGACGTGTCACTATTTAGTAATAGCGGCTTTACTAATTAATGACTGAATTCTAGCTTTCAAGTCTCCCGATGAAATCCTATGTGATAGCAGTTTCCTGAGGCACTTCTATTAATGTGAGAAGATGCCTGGGTAAACCGAAGGGTGAGGGCAGCTTTTAGCGTAACAGCGGGTTAAACTACAAACTCAGTGGATACAAGCAGATTCCTGGAACATATTCTGGGCATATTTTGTCTTTGTACTTTAAAAAACAACGTCATATGTACAGATTCAGGTATTTTGAAGAGAGCATGAGCTGAGCGTATGGCGAATTGTGAATGACTACAGACTGTCCCCACGGATTCTTTTCTATCAAAAAAAGGAAACTTTCCAATACGGATCCAAGTCACATTTCCCCGCGCGTGTTACTACAACATGACTTCAACATTCTCTTTACTACGAGGCAGGTCAGGGGCACCCAACGAGAAAATAGTTCAAAACCACTTAAACATAGCATTGTTAAGCGTATTCTAGTATTTAAATGGTAGTTATAGGCATATTTTTATCCCCTACAAATTTTTCATCTGTTCGGATTTCCTAGCTGAAAGTCTAGTGATCCGAAAATTATAGGGATCAAAACTTACCTTTTCAAAAATTTCAGCCAGAAAAAAGGCTCCCGAAAATTCTAGGTAACCTTTTTAGGGTAAAAATCCGTTAAAAACGGGCAATTATACCATCTTTTAGATGTTCGAAAGTCTTAGGAGAGGTAGGTAAGCAACAAATTTTACAACAAATGTTCCGAAAATTCTAGATCTCAAATCGTCTTCCGAACAGATATTTTCCGAAAATTGACGTTGGGTGCCCCTGGCAGGTCTTAAAAATGTTTGTATGTAGATCTAAGCTTTTAGGCTGTGGATAGAATCTATGGTGAAGCCATGGAAGTGAAAGCTCAAGGTAAGGTTTTATCGCATGTGAATGAAACGAAGTAAGATCACATTTTGTAGACATCTATCAGCTATGTGCAGTAACCGAACCTTATCGACCACAATAGGTCCTTGTTAAAGTTAAAGGTCATAGCATTCGCATCTAATATTTGTTTAAGTGATTATGGTGTTGATGACCTTTAAGAACTATGTCTGATAACTAACTTAAATCTAATCCTTATAAACATTCCATTCTAAAAACCGCGCAAAATCCCGTAAAAATTATTTGTATCCCGACAACTTGTAAATAAGAAGGAACCTTATGGTCTTTTTAAAAAAAGCACTGGAAGCCGGCGCCCTTCTTTCCCGGAGGGAGACGATAGGAATTTTCTCAATTTTCCGCGAGATAGGCCATCATAGGCAGGAAAAAGGATAATGACTCTTTGGGACCCTCATGGAGGTCGGGGCATTCTTCCGGTGTCAGCTGAAAATCTCGACATTCTGCTGGGACCTTTAGCAGAGGCTCAGATACCAAGCAAAACGTACCCAGTTTACTACTGACTACAGCTATACAAGCTGAAACTGACGCTCAATATTACTAAGAAAAGTCCTCTCATAGCGCTGCAAGCCATCTTGTATTAGTGTCATAATTGTTTACCCGCAGGGGGCTTACACTTGGTCTGGTTTTTGGCCGGCTTTGCTAAACACCCTCCCCCGGACCGCCACACAAGGCGATTATTACCGAACCTGATCTGATGGCCCGGTTATAGTAGCAGGGTTAGATGTAAGTTTTGAAGAAAGTAATAACACAAAGACGTATTATTAATATTGAATAGACTGTACTTTGATGTTTGTGATAGAATGGCCTCCCCACAGGTAAATAACTCGTATTCAGCTAACCGCCTGCCCCAGTATCAAAGCCCCTGGGGGGGAGGTACTTCCTAGTAAATAGACTAATGGGGATGTGCCGCTTGATGAGGTCGCATTTTTCATGACTGGATTGACTATAATGGAGCTGCATTTTCATTAGAGTTACTTTTGATGGGATGGCACATTTTCGGGATTTGGTGGATCAGAAAATTCAGATAGGTGGGATTTCAAGATGGGAAGATATTTACTTCATTAAGTTAAACAATGTGTCAAGTCATTTCATGATGACCTAGTTAAAAGGCTTTATAAGGTAGATGCAAAAACAGAAAGTTATTAAATTGGGGTCGCGAAAATTACATTTTCCCAAAAGTGACTAAGATGGCGTCTGTATTTGGCCACAGAATAGACTATAATGGGCTAGGGGTTCTGAGAGGCCAGCGGCACATACTCTACAAAATTTAATTCAAATAACCCCCCGGGTATCAAAGCGTTGATGGTTTCAACGCCCAGCTGAGGAATGTTTTTTAAAAAAGTAATCTTGGCAAACAGATTAGTGTTTGTGGTTCCACACACCTTTCCTCGCTATTCGACTAAAAGGGTAATTGAATTAGCAAGTATTTCGATATTTTAAAAACGAAAACTGAGTTTAAAGATATTTTAGCGTCGCGAATTTTGTGACGGAAAGCACTTAGCGGAAAGCAGTCACTTAAAAGTACGTTTCATGGGAGAAAACTAATGCAAACAAAGATCTCCATTTAATTATTTAACGGAGGAAAATCAATGTTTGAGAATTTGTGTCGCAGATATCAGTTTTTATAATTTATCGATATACAGATTCCATCCGTCATATATTTTTCACGTTGTACTTAATGCTGCACAAGTCATGAACAGGGTGCACGATTTATTAAAGGTCCTATCTAGCGGACACGGGTTCGCCGCAACACCTATCTTTGATTTGATCGCAAATATCAGATTGTATTTTTGAGATTTTTGATCTTGCATATTATTTGAAATCGTTGCGTGTTTCGCATCCACCTTGTCTAGGGAATCAACGTTTTATAGGTCAGCGAGATTTAAAGAAAAAAAGATCCCATCTTGAATTCACACCAGAAACTCCACCTTCTTAATCTCTGCTGCTCACAGCCGCAAAACACGTCAACAGAAATCAGCCGCGTACGACACTTGTCTTGACCCTGAGTCAGGGATTTATCGCACTGTGTTTTTATCAACAAAAAGCATACTGTCAGTAACATATATCACAGTGAAAATCTTGAATTCCACTATGTTGTAGTTGATTATAAGTTATACTCACGCACCAAGTTGTTTTCCTAGACGCTTTGCCGAACCGCTGGCATTTGGAATATCTAGACTTAAGTGCGTGTCGCGCGCGTGCTTCCGTTCGCTGGTAGAAATTGTAACACACTGCACCCTTAGCTACGGCCGGCATCATTGTAGCCGGCAGAAACAATCGAACCTTTTAACTGGTGCACCAATAGGGTGGGGGCACAGCTCACGACAACTTCCGCTGTGCAATAGTCTGCGGTGCGTTTAGTAACACATTATCCAATATCTCCTTTACATCCGCAGGCAAACACGGTGTGATAAGTAACGAGCAGCCATCAATTGGAAGTGCTTCGAGTGAAGGTGTTCTGCCTCCAGTTTTCGAGGAAAGACCATATAATGGCTTTCACTTCACTCTCCAACAGAAGGGTTTTGATAGGGCTGTTACTCCTGCTGTTTGCAATGAATGCGGTAAGTCTTCGCGCACTTTTCATCGCCTGTGAAAGCCAGCGCGCGCGTTTTTCCTCTGTAGAATTATTTAGTTTTAAAAAAAGAGAGGCGTTATTATCGTGAAAGGATATCTAAATGAAGCAATGGTTTATCTTGGCATCAGGGTAGATATTTTCCCCTCGAAGCCAAAGATTTGTTTTTTAATTGGCACTAGATTGCTCTTTAGATATGCAAGAGGATTATCCGTTGACTTTGCAAACGTTACAACACCACCATTGGAATATTACAATCACTTGAGTTTGGAAAGTCTTGGTGGGAACCCGGCGACATTTCAATCGAATTTTCTTCCAGGAATTAATGCTAGAGTCGCAAAAATTCCATTGGACATACGAGACGGGCTCTCGAAGCACACGTGCAGATCTGTCTGCCGGAGAGAAACTAATCCTCGCGGTGCTGAGATATTTCGAATGGAGACCGACGCAAAGTCCCTTAATTAGGATCAATGTTGAGAACTGTCGAGCTAACTAGAATTAACGAGAATCGAATCTTGTTTAGTTTACATCCCAAGTGCTTGGAAACGACGGCCTTAAGCTGGAGAATTTTCCTAAGTTTATACCAGACACTTTTAAGGAAAAAAATGCCACCTTATTTTGAACGAAGAAAAACAACTCCAGCCGGGGACGTTCCCGAAATATTTTCGCATCATTCAGTGTCTAAATTTCTCATGCATAAATCTTTTAAAGCCTTTTTTACCACGAAAAGTCATTGTTTTTTAATCTCTTGATTATTTCGCTCTTCATTACACTGACTTGTTACTGAGTGAATTGGCAGTAATGATATCCTCACTAGATATTTGAAGAGCAGTTGAGGAAACCGCCATATGCCCAATCAGCATTTTGAAAATGGCGATTTCCTGCGAAGAGGTCAACTAGAATTTCGCTAGTATGGAGTTTTGTTTTGCCTTGTTCGTAGATCAGAGTTCATAGACTTCAGCGGTAGACTTCCATTCAAACAAGGCCAGTATTCTTCCACCGGAAATTGCTTTGTTTGGCGTGGCTAAAACTATTTATTTATGAAACACCTAATTGGTGCCAAATTCTCATGAGCGATCAACTATTAACTTCTCTTGTTGATATAATAACAACATCTTTTATAGCAGAAACATTTAGGAGAATAGAGAAACCAATCAACTACCAAAACTGTCCGGATATGAATTGGCGAGGAGACAATTACATGTCGAGTCATGATAAGTCGTGAAATTTTCCAATCTAAAGATGCATTAACAAAAATTTCAGTCATAACAGTCATCAGAGAGAAAAATGAATCAAATGCTTTTGAGATGTCGCACAGCGGGGAACAGGTTTATTGACAAATCTTCTTCGGCGCGCGGCAGTGCACACCAAAAAATGACACCACTCATGAAAAACAACATCATGGGGATTCTTTCCGGTTTTTTAAAACAAGAAAATCGTTTCCGCACCTAATACACCCCTGAAACCGCAGTGACAAGAAAATAGTAAACCTTTGAAGCCTGTGAGAGCTTGTACCACGAAGACAGGTCATCCCTTTTCGTCTCGTTTGAACGAGGGTCGAAATATAACTCTGATATAACCGCAAGACATTAACAATCGGTCCTTCTGTTATCGAATATGCCCCTCTTGTGATGGCGCGAAAACACTCAGTCCTTTGCGAATTGCGCTGTTTAAACCAAGGCTTTGTTTACTCTATCACATACAAGAATGGAGATTTCTGTAACGAACCGAAGTTGCGCCCCACGGATCTATAAAGTGGAGAGATCTGGAGACACAAGCACCATTTTGTCCACTCAAAGATGGATAAATAGTATTGCAACTTCCCACTCCAAGATAGGCGTCTTACTTGTGTTAATGAAAGTTGCTTTGTCATCGAAAAAAGCCGTTATCCTTGTGTTTAATAATAATAAAAAGGGTTAAAGGCCTGATTTTAGTGGAAAGTGCTCCACCCAAATACTTAGAAACAAATAATTCAAATACAAAATAACGGGATTGATCCCCCCAACTAACTGGCAGGAGGTAATCAGTTGACTATTTACAAGCGTGGCCGAGGATTTGAATTCGGGACGACCGTGAACAAATCCAGCAAGTCGCCAGAGCGGGACTCGTACTCGGGATCGCCGGATTGCGAGTCCGACAGATTACAGATTTACAGATTTTATTGTTTTTGCACTATATACATATTGTTTACATTGGAATTTTAATTTGTATAAGTACTTACGGAACAATGTCAGAAATAATGCTTCCGGGTTGGTCACTGCCACGTTAAGCTAGCTGGCATAGACAATAAGCGTAGTGAAAAATAATTATACAAAGAGAAAAGGTGCTAAAGTAACAATATCGGCGTATATTAAACAAAAAACAAAAAGAAAACAAAGAACAAAACAACAACAACAAAAAGAAAAAACAACAAAAAATGCCTGGCTAAAAGTGGTCAAACTAAAGTAAACTAACTCAATATATTCTAGGAAACAGATTGCGAATTTAGCAGATATAACTTGAAGTGTTTAGAGAAGCGGTAGTAACATATTTTTTTTAAGCTCCAGTGGAATAGTCTCCCATATTTTCGACGCGATGACAGAAAAAGAAAAAGTGGTAGCTCCATAATATTATAATATTATTTATCTGTGGCGACGCGCCCATCACTCGGCCACTTTGCCACAAGTTGAAGAGTAAGGAAATGACTGTTGCAACATTTGAATGAAATAACATTGACACAAGCACCATTTTGTCCACTCAAGGATGGATAAATAGTATTGCAACTTCCCACTCAAAGATGCGCTCGGTATTAAAAGTGTGAATAAAGCCTAAGATGACAACGGCGCCAGCGCGGGTAAAATTGACACGCGTTTCAACTTCTTTACCGCCAACAATGGTAGAATAATTATCTTAAAAATTAATGCAGGTGGTGTTATAATAAAATACCGTCCAACAAAAACAAACCCTAAATATTTCGCACCGTAGAATTGTCATTTGAACGGTCCAATTAGCCGGTTAATCCGCGAGTAATGCAAGCCGTGGAGAGGCGCTACTCAACAGCTTTCACCCACGACAAGATTTTTCTCATCCACAAACACGAACACCTTAGAACATAATTAAGATAATTTAATATGAAACAAAAATGTACCGTGTATGGAAGCCTTCAGGCAGGCACGTAAATAAGGCCTGTTCAATTGGTCTTATAAGTGTAATTTAAACCAATTCATGTTCCTCGTATATCAAGAAGCATTGTCCAAATAAATGACCAATTCAGTATTTCATCTAAGCACTTTTGTTAGGGCAAATTTCTTTTAAAATAACTTGGCTAAAATGGGAATTCAGTCTCGTCAATCATGCATATTTCGTTTTATTCGTTTCAATATCTTTGTAACAAGACAGGTACGTGACTCAAAAATAACATTGCTTTTCACGCGGTTTCCGTTGTTGACTAAACAGTGGTTGACCAGGCGAGAAACGATAGAACTAGGAGTTGCGCGTGCGTTGAGCAAAAAGGGCAACATGGCACCAGGGTATTTAATACACATATAAAGATCTTGAAAAACTGCTGTCAAAATTATAGCCTGTGAACGGGCTCTTTTGTTGGTATAAGACGAAGAGAAAGTTATTCTTGGGCCGGAAGCCTCTTCGGACCCCGTAAAATAAGAGAGTGACGCACAGTACTCAGAAATAATACCTAGCGAATCCGAATTAAGAAACAAAAATACGAAACCTTTCGTATGTAAAAAATGTAACTAAAAAACTGGGATCCGTTCAGATTTAACGATAACCTGTGTAACAGTCGTTTTCGGCAAAAGTGCACGAGTCGCTCTTCAGGAAAAGAGCTGGAAAAAAACCAGTGCGCGCACCGTTCTTTGCCATGAGATTTGTCTTTTGATCCATATGTTGCGTATCATTTGAAATTGTTGTGAATGTAAATACACGTCTCCCCATAACGGAAACGTTTTCAGAGGAACTTTTTCTTGCATCCCACTACTACGGACTTGCGGACCCTTCTGGAGGTCTCGACAGTGCACCTTTATCGTTATTAATCTCGCACCACGCGATTATGGACTCTAAATCGCAATCTCAAGGGTGTTTACAATGAGGGGTGTTGATTCTATTATCTTAAAAGGCCCCACCCTTTGGAATCGCGAGTTTCTTAAGAAGAAAACGTATAGGATAGATAAAAAGAACTAACAGAATCTTGTACACTTATGAAAGCGTGCCCAATTTTGTTCATTGCTTCGCTCAAGGGTAGCTAATCGACTGTTAAGGGAAAAAAAATGACGTTTTATATCCTACTAAAGTGAGGAGATCGTGCGAGAGACTTATTTAACTTAACGTAATACCTGCGAGCCGAAGTCTCTTCTTCCCGCAATGTTCCGGATTACAAAAAGTGGCCTCTTCCGATGACACCGAGCCCGCGTATTTGTTCAGTTTTCGTACACTCCAGGGCTTACACTAAACTTACTAAACAAAAGAAAAGAAATCACCGACCATTACAACAGATAATGAACTTGTTGTAAAGCTGAAATTCCGTCCCCCGCAAAGTGTTCTCTCATTGGTCACTTCAAAGTCACATGACTTTTAAAAATTACACTGTTTCCCGCCAAACGTTTCTGAGCGAACGTTACAAAATCTGTTACGTCTAGCAGCGCGAATGTTAACCGCTGCCAGAGATTTCCTTCCATAAATTTTTCCCTCGGAATTCCATGTTTCCCTTGAAACGCTGAAAATCTCGGGAAACAAAAGTACCTGTTTTCGCCGGTAACTGTTCTATTTCTAGTCTGAAGTGTACAAAATGCGGCATGTCGCAGACTCCCAATCGATTTTACGTTTTGCCAAGAGGGAAAAATGGAACAGAGAGCTGAGAGGGGATCTCGTCAAGAGAGCATAATATACCATTATTCCCTCTTAACAACGGAGATTAAAAGACCGTTAAATTGTGACAAAAGTCGGATCGAAAGGCACCAATCTTATCTAGAGTCTTTGTTAAGGATCGAAATATTGTAACAATTTAGCCATTTAATGATTGACCCGTTGCCCCGGTGATTTTGACGAATTTAACGCTTAATTGTACCGCGGTTGCATTTTTTTGACATGTATAAGGGAAGATATGTTGATTTTGTGAGACAATTCTAACGTGAGATTAAAAAGGTAAAATCTATTGCTCTGTGACTACTCCTTTGGATATTGACCGTTCTACCGATTGGGAACAGTCTTCATAGCGAACAGCAGAATCACAGCTTAACTGACAGATGACCAATATCATAACAAGTTAATTAAATGACCATTAAGGTCAATGACCAGAGGTCACTACCATCAACTGACGTGACACAACTAACTTTGACACTGAAAATACCGGACTACCGCACCTGAGGTTGTCGAAACGCCAGTCAGTATCAAAAACAGTCCTATTCAGCACTACAATCACTCGGACGATCATACTTCACCCACGTATTAAGTAACAGCTGCAGCATATCTACAAATCAAGTGCCTTGTTTACCTAAAAGTAACTATTTACATATTGCTACCAATTACTCTAACTACTGTTTGTATGTAAATAGATATATACTGGAGACAAATTATCTATTTACACGAATTATCCGTCAGACGACTTACTCGTCGAGGTATAAATTTCCAGAGACGACCTTACACGGATCTTTAGTTTGAGGAAGGGACTGGACAAAAAAAAGCCCTCATACTCTTTTTATAAAGGTCACGTTAAATGTAGTTAGACTGAGGGCGGTGCGGCCAATGCGTTTCGGGTCACGGGGTCCGAGCGAACTTTTTATACGCTACCGAAATGCATTGACTGATAAGGCCTGGGAAGCCGCCATACCGGGAACAGGCAAACTGAGGGGTGAATAATTGGCTAGCAAAGTGTAGATTGTACTGGAAACAATGAACACCGATTTTATATTATCAGCTTGTCTGTAATTCCAGAGAAAAAACAAAGATGGCAAGACAAAGAAGAAGCGACCATGATTTAAAATGGAAAAAAAAAAATGAATAGAAACCTTCCGATGAGTAAGAGATACCAGTCCTTCTCAAGTCAAAAGAACAGATAGACGAATAATTCGTCAGTCAGCACGTCTAATAGACCTGCTGACAGGCAGAAGAATTTTGGCCCAAAACTCGTCAAAAACCGGTTTCTGCGACGGATAATTCGTCTCTAGTATAAATTCGGCAAATATGTATCAATAATAAGGTGATGATTAAAATATAAGTTAATTAATCTACTTCGGACTTGGCTTTTATGGTAAAACTTTCCTCAAGTTTGATGGATTGACGCTCGGAATTTTGGAATAGCTCTTTTTACCGATACGGCGGCCATATTTAAGGAGTATTATGGGATGCTCAGGGGGCACTCGCTCAGTATTTACGCGCGCTTTGCGGGTAAAAAGAGAACTTCAATGTATATTTCTCGGCAAAAAGGCGATCATTATTACATCCACACACGGCACAACAAGAATATACACAACGATCCATAATAACCTTTTTCTTTGGTCCGAAAAGCGCGCGTAAATACTGATGCGAGTACATAGGCGTACGGGCCGGGGGGGCGAGGGGGGCTGCAGCCCCCCCAAATTTTGGGCAACTCAGATTTTTTGGGCAGCAAGAGAAAATTTGCGCAAAGACATTTTTAAAGACGTTTCTGTGTTTTTTTTTTTTAGTTTAAAGAGACAAATATTTTCTATTTTAATCTGAAAAAATCCTGAAGTCAGCGTAATAATCCAGTCACTTTCTCTCGAGACACTCACAGTGGTTGCTTAGCACGTGATGAGTTTCTGGTTATAGGGAAGGGTATCATTTGTTGAGTTACATATTTATAGTTTTTTATTGTTGAGCACTGTACTGCTCTGCACTGCACTGACTGGAATGCGCTCTTTCCAGTTGTGAATTAATTAGAATAAACTTCCGCATATCTTTCTAGAATCATCTCCGCCCGTAGAACAGTGTATGGCAGATAGCATCAGCAACAGTGAGTGTGAAAATGAAGAAGTGTCTGACTAGTACTCAGCTCGAATTACGAGAAGAATATTAAATTTTTTTAATAATCTATCAAACAATAATTTATAAAAGTAGACCGAAATGTTTACAAAACCGCTAACAAGAGCGCCTCGTTGCATACTAATGAAATGGAATCCTTCTCTCTAGCGATCGGCCGGAGCTATCTCCATGGTCTTTTACACACGTTTTTAAAAAGATTGAAGCTACTATGAGGTGAAATTCCATGTCAAAAGAGATTCGTTTTCTACAGATAACGGCCAAACATCAAGATTTTTTTAAGCATATTTCTAAAACTTCATCCCAAAATATCCCGATAACTCTTTTATAGATTCCGTTTTAACTTCACGAACATCGACGCGACTATTGGAAAAAAAAGTTCCCGTGAACGATTCCCAGTGCCAAGAAATATTGCTGCAATTAAGGGTGCGTTCGATTGGGAAATCCGAAAACGGATTTCACCTCCGAGAAATCCGTCCTCAGGGTGGATTTCAATTAAGAAATCCAAATCCGAAATTTTTTATGCGTCGCATAATTAGCACAATATAGTCCGCAGTTCACGAGAACAGTTTAGCAAATCCTTTTTCGGATTTCCCAATCGAATGACAAAAAGGGAAATCCAAAAAATCCGGATTTAGATTTCTTAATTGAAATCCACCCTGAGAACGGATTTCTCGGAGGTGAAATCCGTTTTCGCGTTTGATTGAAAATCTAAATCCGGATTTCCTAATCGAACGCACCCTATAGACAATGGCGTCATTTCGTTGCTATGACAACTCCGATGTCATTAAAACCCTATGATAAATTTTCATCTATATCTAATAAAACTATGGTAGCAATTTTTCCAAATGTTTGTCTATGGCGACGTAGTTATGCTCAAAATTGGGAGGTATTGACCCTGAAAAACTGTTACAGTATCGAGCCACCTTCATATGCCAGTACGGGCTACGTTATTGCATCGTTTGCCCTCGTTTCTTTTCTACTTTTTCGTAAAAATTTGGGCAACTTGCGAGAATTTTTTGGGCAAATAGTTTACCGCCCCCCCTGGCAAAAAATTGCCCGTACGCCTATGTGCGAGTATATCGGATCGGATCGTGCTCATGCCCCCTATACATCCCATAATACTCCTTGAATCTAATTAATTCAATATGGCCGCCGTATCGGTAAAAGGGTCTATTCCTGATTTCAGAGGCACGACCAGATGAGGAGTACTACTTGAGCGTAGTTTCCTCACAGTTTGACGTCACTGTAGCGTTAAGTAACAACGTTGAGTAAGAAGGACAATACATTTCTTATGCCTAACAGTTTATTACTGTACTTACTGTTTTGAGACTTCAAATCGCGAAAAATGAGAAAGTGAAGTCCTGACTAAGCCTCGAACAGAAAAGAAGTTTTTTTATAAAAAAGAAGAAGAATGAGTGTGTCACTAACTGTTACAATTCTGATCTGTCACCACAGGAACCGAGAGCTTTTCCAAAACTGCCAGAGTTTAATGCAGAGGAGGAATTTTATGACGACTGGGAACCTGTATATAATGGTAAATAAATAATACATTAGGGAGCTAATAAGCAACGATGACGGCGAGGGCAACGAGAACGACAAAAAAGCAATAGCTTTATATTAGCAAAACAACAACTTTGCACGTGCGTGCTTCACTCTTTTTTTGTACATTTATTAGCCGTCATTGCTCGACTACAACGTGAAAGGACCTAATTTCACGTTCTGTCAAGGACGGGAACATAAGACAACAACTTTCTTATTCTTTTCTTGAGCTTTGATACATGTACAGTCCTTTAGAATTCAGCTCCAAAATAATATGTCAACATTTGACGAATGAAAGGAAATGGTTTGAGGCAGCGCGAATTCACTTTTTAAGTGACGTTTTCTAGCCGTAGCCGTAGTCGTCGTTGTTGCTTAAGCTCTCTTAAGGGTTGGGATGTGACATGGCTGACTACTTCATTTTCTGTATAATGCCAGTGACGCGTCCTTATCTGCTATGAAACTTGAGAACTTACTTGTTAATGACAAAATCACTGCTTTGTGTCAAACAAATATGCCTCCCAAGCATTATAAAAAACAACGAAAAAGAACTTTGAAAAACTGTTAGACTAAAAACCACAATTTCAATCCGCATCAATCTTGTTCATGTTTGTTCCTCCGTGCTTTCTTTTGTAGCTGCTGTGTTATTTGTACCTTCTTTTAACGTTTTGAGCGATTATTTTTTTGTTTCACTCAATTCAATGGTAGTCCCCAGTTCCCACAGTTTGAATTTTGATAAACTTCGCGACGCAGAAGATGACTTCGTAGTATGTGCGTAAACGAACTTCACGGGATTTCGCCCAGATTTCTGAGATTTCCTCGCTCTTTTAGTAGCATGACATTTTGAAACTATCAAGTTACGTTAAAAAGAAGTATTAAAATGCCGAGAAACAAAAGGACGCATGATCCATTCTCGATCCAGCGACATTACCTTCAGGACATGAGGTTATGTACGTTTAGCTACCAGAGAATTATGTGCTTAAATGATTCTGGAATGCCCTGAAACGTTTTTTCTAAACAGTAGACAGTTATCTCAGTTTAAGATTTTCAACCGTAGAATAGTGATGTTTGAGAAAACGGCCCGCGAGCTAAAGAAAATAGGATCTAAATATGTTGCATTCAGGATTGTGGATGATAACGTTTACAAAGGGAGAATTTTCCGAACGCCCTGCAGCAATCCATTGTAAAACCCTAGTAGATTACGACAATAAAGAAAGACGTCAGTAACAAATACTTGTATTACTACGATCGTAGCATCTTCCTCTTTTCGTGACACACCAGTAGACAAACACCACAAGAACTAGATATACCGCCGACGTCTTGTAACAAGTACGTACGATACATCTACGATCGAGGAGTGGCTGGTCTTATCGCAGATGAAATGGCTGCATGTTTAAATCAACAACAGAGGGTTGGGATTAGTATAACCCATTAAACACTGCATAAAAGCGAGGCTCGGTAGAAGACTTCAGTTTAACAACACCCAAGGTTTCGCGGCTGGCAAAACGCAACCATCCGTCCGTCAAGAGAGGGATTGCGTACCCGTGCAATTAAAGCATCTGCAGTAATTAATCTAACCAAAATAACTTTAACTTTCCATAACTTTTCTGAACAGATTATTAAATTCCATGACTTTTAAGCTCTGGGACATGAAATTCTGAAATTTCATTACTTTCCAGGTTATCAGTAAACCGTAAAGACACAGTAGAACCTCTCAGTGTTGATCAAATTGTGCAGCTTACTAACATTGCTATTCCATGCTTTTATCTCTAGAAGGCATGTTAATTGGACACGCACCACCCGAAGACGGTTCAACCATTGACATACAGGAGATCACGTCAACACCTTTAAATCAAACAGACAATAACGTACAAGTTATTGAGGCTACTAAATTGCCCACCCCGTTAGGCGCTCGAGTTGAAAGTGAGACACCACCGCCAAACCTTGCACAAATTGGAAGTGAACAAACTACAAGAGAGTCACCACCTATGAAACCCACAACAAAATCACCATCTAAAGAGGCCACTAATGAGTCACCATCTGAAAGAACAACAAGTGAATCACCATCTAAAGAGGCTACGAGTGAATCACAATCTGAAGAGGCCACAAGTAAGTCGCCATCCGAAAAGCCCACAACTAAATTACCATCTCAAGAGGCCACAAGTGACTCACCATCTCAAAACGCCATAAGTAAATCACCATCTGAGAACGCCACAAGTGAGTCCCCATGCGAAGAGGCCATAAGTGAATCACCATCTGAAGACGCCCCAATTGAGTCGCCATCTGAGGCCAGAAGTGAGTCACCATCTGAAGAGGACCCAGGCAAATCAACAACTGAGGAGGCAGCAAGTGAATCACCCTCAGAAAAAGCCACAAGTGAGTCGCCTTCTGAGGAGGCAACAAGACAATCACAATCTGATGAAGCCACGAGTGCATCACCATCTGAGAATACCAAAACTAAGTCATCAAATAAAGAAACAACAGATGAATCACCTTCTGAAGAGGCAACAAGAGAGTCAAAATCTAACGAAGCCACAAGTGAGTCGCCATCTGAGGAGGCAACAAGTAAGTTAGCATCTGAAGAGGCCACAAGTGAATCACCATACGAGGACACAACAAGTGAGTCGCCATCTGAAGAGGCCACAAGTGAATCACCATCTGAAGAGGCAAGAAGTGAGTCACCATCTAAAGAGGTCACAAGTCAATCACCATCTGAAGAGGCCACGAGTAAACCACCATCTGTGGAGGCAAGAAGTGAGTCACCATCTCAAGAGGCCACAAGTGAATCACCACCTGACGAGGCAACAAGTGAGTCAATATCTAAGGAGGTCACTGGTCAATCACCATCTGAAGAGGCTATAAGTGAGTCACCATTTGAAGAGGCTACAAGTAAATCTCCATCTGAGGAGGCAACAAGTGAATCACCATCTGATGAGACAACAAGTGAGTACACCTCTAAAGAGGTCACAACTGAATCACCATCTCATGAGGAAACAAGTGAGTCACCATCTGAAGAGGCCACAAGTCAATCACTATCTGAAGAGGTCACAAGTATATCACCATCTCTAGAGGCCACAAGTGAATCACCATCTCAAGAGGCCACAAGTGAATCACCACCTGACGAGGCAACAAGTGAGTCACTATCTAAGGAGGTCACTGGTCAATCACCATCTGAAGAGGCTACAAGTGAGTCACCATTTGAAGAGGCTACAAGTAAATCTCCATCTGAGGAGGCAACAAGTGAATCACCATCTGATGAGACAACAAGTGAGTACACCTCTAAAGAGGTCACAACTGAATCACCATCTCATGAGGAAACAAGTGAGTCACCATCTGAAGAGGCCACAAGTCAATCACTATCTGAAGAGGTCACAAGTATATCACCATCTCTAGAGGCCACAAGTGAATCACCATCTCAAGAGGCCACAAGTGAATCACCATCTGGGGAGGCAACAAGTGAATCACCATCTGCAGAGGTCACAAGTGAATCACCATCTCAAGACGCCACAAGTGAATCACTATCTGATGGGGCAACCACTGAGTCACCATCTGAAGAAGTCACCAGTGAATCACCATCTCAAGAGGCCACAAGTGAATCACTATCTGATAGAGCAACAAGTGAGTCACCATCTGGAGATGCGACAAGTAAATTACCATCTGAAGAGGCCACAAGTGAATCACCATCTGAAGAGGTCAAAAGTGAATCACCATCTGGAGATGCCACAAGTGAATTACCATCTGAAGAGGTGAGAAGTGAATCACCATCTGAGGAGGCCACAAGTGAATCACCATCTGAAGAGGCCACAAGTCAATCACCATCTGAAGAGGTCACAAGCGAATCACCATCTCTAGAGGCCACAAGTGAGTCACCATCACAAGAGCTCACAAGTGAGTCTCCATCCGAGAAGGCAATAAGTGAATCACTATCTGATGGGGCAACAAGTGAGTCACCATCTGAAGAAGTCACTAGTGAATCACCAACTGAGGAGGCAACAAGTGAGTCACCATCTGGAGATGCCACAAGTGAATTACCATCTGAAGAGGCCACAAGTGAATCACCATCTGAAGAGGTCACAAGTGAATCACCATCTCAAGAGGCCACAAGTAAATCATCATCTGAAGAGGCCACAAGTGAATCAACGCCTGAAGAGACTACAAGTGAGTCACCATCGGAAGGGGCTACAAGTGAATCACCATCTGAAGAGGCCACAAGTGAAACACTATCTGACGGGGCTACAAGTGGGTCACCAGCTGAAGAAGCCACAAGTGAATCACCATCTGAAGAGGCCACAAGTGAATCAATATCTGAAGAGTCTACAAGCGAGTCACCATCGGAAGAGGCTACAAGTGAATCACCATATAAAGAGGCTACGAGTGGATCGCCATCTGAAGAGGCCACAAGCAAATCGATATCTAAAGAGGCTACAAGTGAAACACCACCTGAAGTGGCTACAAGTGAATCACCACCTGAAGAGGCCACAAAGGAAACACCATCTGACGAGGCTACAAGTGGGTCACCACCTGAAGAGGCCACAAGTGAATCACTATCTGAAGAGGCCACAAGTGAGTCACCATCTGGAGAGGCCACAAGTGAATCAACACCTGAAGAGGCTACAAGCGAGTCACCATCGGAAGGGGCTACAAGTGAATCACCATCTGAAGAGGCCACAAGTGAGTCTTTATCTGAAGAGGCCACAAGTGAGTCACCATCTGGAGAGACCACAAGTGAATCACCATCTGAAGAGGCCACAAGTGAATCAATATCTGAAGAGGCTACAAGCGAGTCACCATCGGAAGGGGCTACAAGTGAGTCACCATATGAAGAGGCTACGACTGGATCCCCATCTGAAGAGGCCACCACCGAATCGATAACAGAAGAGGAAACAGGTGAGTCACCATTTGAAGAGGCTACAAGCGAAACACCATCTGAAGAGGCTACAAGTGAATCACCATCTAAAGAGGCCACAAGTGAAACACCATCTGACGAGGCTACAAGTGAGTCACCACCTGAAGAAGCCACAAGTGAATCAGCATCTGAAGAGGCCACAAGTGAAACACCATCTGACGAGGCCACCAGCGAATCGATAACAGAAGAGGAAACAAGTGAGGCACCATTTGAAGAGGCTACAAGTGAAACACCATCTGAAGAGGCCACAAGTGGGGCACCAGCTGTAGAAGCCACAGGTGAATCACCATCTGAAGAGGCCACAAGTGAATCAACACCTGAAGAGGCTACAAACGAGTCACCATCGGAAGGGGCTACAAGTGAATCACCATCTGATGAGGCCGCAAGTGAGTCTTTATCTAAAGAGACCACAAGTGAGTCACCATCTGGAGAGACCACAAGTGAATCACCATCTGAAGAGGCCACAAGTGAATCTTCACCTGAAGAGGCTACAAGCGAGGCACCATCGGAAGGCGCTACAAGTGAATCACCATCTGAAGAGGCCACAAGTGAAACACCATCTGACGAGGCTACAAGTTGGTCACCATCTGAAGAAGCAACAAGTGAATCACCATCTGAAGAGGCCACAAGTGAATCACCATCTGAGGGGGCAACAAGTGAATCACCATCTGGAGATGCCACAAGTGAATTACCATCTGAAGAGGTCACAAGTGAATCACCATCTCTAGAGGCCACAAGTGAGTCACCATCTGAAGAGCTCACAAGTGAATCTCCATCCGAAAAGGCAACAAGTGAATCACTATCTGGAGATGCCACAAGTGAATTACCATCTGAAGAGGTCACAAGTGAATCACCATCTCTAGAGGCCACAAGTGAATCGCTATCTGATGGGGCAACAAGTGAGTCACCATCTGAAGAAGTCACTAGTGAATCACCATCTGAGGAGGCAACAAGTGAGTCACCATCTGGAGATGCCACAAGTGAATTACCATCTGAAGAGGTGTCACCATCTGAAGAGGTCACAAGTGAATTGCCATCTGAAGAGGTCACAAGTGAATCACCATCTCTGGAGGGCACAAGTGAGTCACCATCTGAAGAGGTCACAAGTGAATCACCATCTGAGGAGGCAACAAGAGAGCCACCACCTGGAAATGCCACAAGTGAATTACCATCTGAAGAGCCCACAAGTGAATCACCATCTGAAGAGGTCACAAGTCAATCACCATCTGAAGAGGTCACAAGTCAATCACCATCTCTAGAGGCCACAAGTGAGTTATCATCTGAAGAGGTCACAAGTGAATCACCATCTCAAGACGCTACAAGTGAATCACCATCTGAGCAGAAAACAAGTGAGTCACCAACTGAAGAGGTCACAAGTGAATCACCATCTGAGGAGACAACAAGTGGGTCATCAATTCCGGCACATGAAAGTGAATCATCTTCGCCAGAGGTCCCCACTGAGGTCCCTCTCAAGACACCAGCAAGTGAGTCACCTTTTAAAGTGTCTACCCAGAAATTCCTTTCCGAAGCCGTTAGTGAAGTACCTTCTATGGGTTTATCGAGTGAATCACCTGCTGAAGAAGGAAAAACGGAATCACCATCTTCAGGAGTCAGAAGTAAAAATCCTCCATCACGGGGAACACCTGAATTACCTGTTAGAACATTACAAGTTCAAACTGAGAACCCTACTGATGTAGCGGCTCAAAAGAAATTCACGACACCAGTATCTGCACAGGCCTCAAGTCAGTCACCATCTGAAAAGGCTACAAGTGAATCACCATCTGTAGAAGCGACAAGTGAGTCACAATCTAAGGAAAGTGCAAGTGTATCACCATCGAAAGAGGCCACAACTGAATCACAATCTCACAAGCCCTTAAGTGAATTACCATTTGAAGAGACAAGTGAATCGCCATCTGAAGACACATCAAGTGCGTCACCATTTGAGGCGACAAGTAAATCAACATCTGAAGATGCCAAAAGTGAATCACCATCTGAAAAGGCCACAAGTGAATCAACATCTGAGGAGGCTACAAGTGACTCACCCTCTGAAGATGCCACAAGTGAATCACCATCTAAAGAGGCCACAAGTGGAACACCATCAGACGAGGCTACAAGTGAGTCACAATCTGAAGAGGCTACAAGTGAGTCACCATTTAAAAAGGCTACAAGTGAAACACCATCTGAAGAGGTCACAAGTGAAACTTTATCAGACGAGGCTACAGCTGGGTCACCACCGGAAGAGGCTACAAGTGAGTCACCATTTGAAGGAGCCACAAGTGAGTCAAAATCTAAAGAGGTCACAAGAAAATCACCATCTGATGAGGCCACAAGTGAGTCACCACCTGAGGATGCCACAAGTGAATCGCCATCTGAAGAGAGCACAAGTGAATCAACATCTGAAGAGGCTACAAGCGAGTCACCATCGGAAGGGGCTACAAGTGAGTCACCATCTGAAGAGGCTGCTGAAGAGGCTACAAGTGAGTCACCATTTGAAGAGGCTACAAGTGAAACACCATCTAAAGAGGCTACAAGTGAATCACCATCTGAAGAGGCCACAAGTGAGTCTTCATCTGAAGAGGCGACAAGTGAGACACCATCTGAAGATGCCACAAGTGAATCAACATCTGAAGAGGCCACAAGTGAGTCATCATGGGAATGGGCTACAAGTAAGTCACCACTTGAAGAGGCCACAGGTGAATTACCATCTGAAGAGGTCACAAGTGAGTCACCATCTGGACAGACCACAAGCGAATCACCATTTGAAGAGGCTACAAGTGAAACACCATCTGAAGAGGCTACAAGTCAATCACCACATGAAGAGGCCACAAGTGAAACACCATCTGACGAGGCTACAAGTGGGTCACCACCTGAAGAAGCCACAAGTGAATCACCATCTGAAGAGGCCACAAGTGAGTCTTTATCTGAAGAGGCCACAAGTGAGTCACCATCTGGAGAGACCACAAGTGAATCACCATCTGAAGAGGCCACAAGTGAGTCTTTATCCGAAGAGGCCACAGGTGAGTCACCATCTGGAGAGACCACAAGTGAATCACCATCTGAAGAGGCCACAAGTGAATCAACATCTGAAGAGGCTACAAGCGAGTCACCATCGGAAGGGGCTACAAGTGAGTCACCATATGAAGAGGCTACGACTGGATCCCCATCCGAAGAGGCCACCAGCGAATCGATTACAGAAGAGGAAACAAGTGAGTCACCATTTGAAGAGGCTACAAGCGAAACACCATCTGAAGAGGCTACAAGTGAATCACCATCTAAAGAGGCCACAAGTGAAACACCATCTGACGAGGCTACAAGTGAGTCACCACCTGAAGAAGCCACAAGTGAATCAGCATCTGAAGATGCCACAAGTAAGTCTTCATCTGAAGAGGCCACAAGTGAAACACCATCTGACGAGGCCACCAGCGAGTCGATAACAGAAGAGGAAACAAGTGAGGCACCATTTGAAGAGGCCACAAGTGAAACACCATCTGACGAGGCTACAAGTGGGTCACCAGCTGTAGAAGCCACAAGTCAATCACCATCTGAAGAGGCCACAAGTGAATCAACACCTGAAGAGGCCACAAGTGAATCTTCACCTGAAGAGGCTACAAGCGAGGCACCATCGGAAGCGGCTACAAGTGAATCACCATCTGAAGAGGCCACAAGTGAAACACCATCTGACGAGGCTACAAGTGGGTCACCATCTGAAGAAGCAACAAGTGAATCACCGTCTGAAGAGGCCACAAATGAATCAACATCTGAAGAGGCTACAAGCGAGTCACCATCGGAAGGGGCTACAAGTGGATCGCCATCTGAAGAGGCCACAAGCGAATCGATATCTGAAGAGGCCACAAATGAAACACCATCTGACGAGGCTACAAGTGAGTCACCACCTGAAGAAGCCACAAGTGAATCAGCATCTGAAGATGCCACAAGTAAGTCTTCATCTGAAGAGGCCACAAGTGAAACACCATCTGACGAGGCCACCAGCGAGTCGATAACAGAAGAGGAAACAAGTGAGGCACCATTTGAAGAGGCTACAAGTGAAACACCATCTGAAGTGGCTACAAGTGAATCACCATCTGAAGAGGCCACAAGTGAAACACCATCTGACGAGGCTACAAGTGGGTCACCAGCTGTAGAAGCCACAAGTGAATCGCCATCTGAAGAGGCCACAAGTGAATCAACACCTGAAGAGGCTACAAACGAGTCACCATCGGAAGGGGCTACAAGTGAATTACCATCTGATGAGGCCGCAAGTGAGTCTTTATCTGAAGAGACCACAAGTGAGTCACCATCTGGAGAGACCACAAGTGAATCACCATCTGAAGAGGCCGCAAGTGAATCTTCACCTGAAGAGGCTACAAGCGAGGCACCATCGGAAGCGGCTACAAGTGAAACACCATCTGACGAGGCTACAAGTGGGTCACCATCTGAAGAAGCAACAAGTGAATCACCGTCTGAAGAGGCCACAAATGAATCAACATCTGAAGAGGCTACAAGCGAGTCACCATCGGAAGGGGCTACAAGTGGATCGCCATCTGAAGAGGCCACAAGCGAATCGATATCTGAAGAGGCCACAAGTGAAACACCATCTGACGAGGCTACAAGTGGGTCACCACCTGAAGAAGCCACAAGTGAATCACCATCTGAAGGTGCCACAAATGAATCAAGATCTGAAGAGGCTACAAGCGAGTCACCATCTGAAGGAGCTACAAGTGAGTCACCAAATGAAGAGGCTACGAGTGGATCGCTATCTGAAGAGGCCACAAGCGAATCGATATCTGAAGAGGCTACAAGTGAGTCACCATTTGAAGAGGCTACAAGTGAATCACCATCGGAAGAGTTTACAAGTGAGTCACCATCTGAAGAGGCCACAAGTGAATCAACATCTGAAGAGGCTACAAGTGAGTCACCATCGGAAAGCGCTACAAGCGAGTCACCATCTGAGGAGGCCACAATTGGATCGCCATCTGAAAAGGCCACAAGTGTATCTCCGTCTGAAGACAGTAAGAAAGAAGCAACATCAGTACGGGTCACAACTGAAACACGATCGACGGATCCCATAACGGAATCTCCATCTAGTTCTATTACTACAAAAATACCTGTGAGAACCCTGGAACCCGTAACAGAATCTACCCCTCACGGTGTTGCTCAGGTTAAAGTCTCAACTGTATCAACATCTGAGAAGCTCCCTACTGAAAGACCCTCTACAGCGTCAACTGAAATACACTCAGCGCACACAACAGCTGTGGCTGGAAGTGAGATGACGGCGACGAGGACGTCGCTTTATTTGGAGTCTACCACGCAATCGGTTACTTTGACAACCGCTGAATTTACTGAAGTTTTTACAGTTCCTACACCGACAAAAACGACACCAACGCCGACTTCAGTGGATGGGCATTGTAGCGACAATGGTAATGGTATCGAAAACTGCAATGATACTGCCGTCATTGGCAGAACTAAGGATAATAACGGTAAGGCATAGTCATGACCGTGCAAAGCTTCCTTTTAGAATAAGCTTGATAGACTCGTGTTTTATCGAGAAAACACAAAAAATGCAGCGTTTTTAACTGACGTACGTATTAAGCGGGCTAGTTTTAAAGAAAATATTCGCGCGTTTCGTCGAGATAATAGAACCGTCTGTTATAGGCGTGTGTCCGTGTGGAGGGTACAATTGTACAAGTAAAGCCGTCGCAAACCTAAAATGTTGCGATGCCTTGTTTCTGGTATACATTCACAAACAATTGTCCCGGTGAAACATAACACGGCTGAAAACTGCAGAGACCTGTGATTACCGATTGAGCTAGTAGAAAGAGCCGTCAGACCGGACTCACTTGCTATTGGCTTCTCTCAAACCTCTTCTTGTCCAAACACTGTGATGATTTATAGTGGCACACTGCCATAGAATGAGCACCATATTTAAGGGAAAAAATATTAGCAAGCGGCTTACCTGAATAAGGGCCGCACCCTCCGTGCTTATTGTCTGGTATGTTTTTTTATTTTTTTTTTACTTTTTTAATGTTGATTATTATGGCAATAGATGTTATTTACTTGGATTTGGTGGATGACATAGACCTCTTTCATACGCTATGAAGATCGCGCTACTGCTATTTGCAAGTAGGAAGTTTTAAGTGGCACCGCAGTGAAAGGTCGGGTAACTTAACAAGCGCTATGGCGCTTCTTTTTCGAGTAAATATGGTAAATGGCAAAGGGTACTAATACAGAGAGTTATGTTAGGCACCATTCCTTCAAGGGAGGACACAGCAGTGACATAAATGTTATCTCCTTTGTTTGCCAGAAACATGCGATCCTAGTTGCACGCAAGGTAAAATGTGCATTAAAGTGGACAATGACTACATCTGTGACTGCCCCACTGAGTGCGACGAGGAGGTAGAGCCCCACTGTTCTGTGTTCCTCAAGGACTATGAAAACCTCTGCGAAGTACATCGCCACGCCTGCAGAATGCAAATTAACGTTGCTGTCAAGCACAAAGGGAAATGCGGTACTGATGGTTTCTATACTCTAACCCTTTCTAGTACTGATGAATTTCCTTACATATTGTGACCTAGCCACTGAAGGTAGCAGATTGTCCTGACACTTAATTAAGCACATCAATATAAAAACGCAGCAAATTCGTACTGTTTTGTCAACGAAAGACATCAGGCTTGTTAAGGGAGAATTGTCTTCCTGTTTTCATATTTTTTTGAACATCATTTACATTTTCCTATACGAAAGCAGCAGCACGTCTCCTGTGAACTAAACAGTTAATTAGCAATGTTTAGTTGGTCCTTCAGGGAAGAGATTCTTGGGTCTTCTCTGGCAACAAATTTAACATGTTTGCGACCTCATTTTGCCAAGGAATAAATATCAAGCTACAACACATCAAATACAGCACCATTACCTCTATCGAACTGAAACTGGTAGTTTTCCTTCTGGGTACTTTCTCAATACAATTTCAACCAAATCCCATGAAAGCTCGGTTCTTTTCTGGACTCTCTATCTCATCAATGGGAGGAAAGTCTTGATGCTTTTAAATACTAAACATTAGTAACGCTCAAGTCCTTCAGGTTTTCCGGGTCCTAAGTTTTGTAGTCCAGTCGAATTACATTTAAAGGGTCTGTCACGCTATTTGCCATCTTTTTAAAAAGCTAGCTTTTTGGCATTAATTGAATTCCAAAAATAATGGTCCAGTTTTGTTATTCAAGAGACTTTATTTTGGTAATGAAACTGTTTCCTGTTGTCTGTTGCAAAGGATTGAAAGAATGGACATGGATTGAAACTTGAAAAAGTTGGGCAAACCTTTTCAAGTTTTCATGCTATGCCTACAAAAATCACCGAAAAAATTATCATGGTTAGTGCTGCCTGATGAAATTTGTGTGATGTCCACTTTATCCAGGTGATCTGTGACGTCATTGCGGGGGCCTTGGGAAAGAAATTTTAATGCCGTATCCCATAAACCAACGCGCGCACCAATTCAATTCAATCTGTTCCCGTCAGCTTTGGTTTATGGGATACGGCATTAAAATTTCTTTCCCCAGGCCCCCGCAATGACGTCACAGATCACCTGGCAGGGCATAATTGACATAAAACAGCCCCTTTAACCACTATATTATGGAAAGACTGCTTGGAAAGCCTGAGTAAGAGGAATATTTTGTTGAAATCGCATCTTTTTGTAGACGATGCAAGTGGCGAGCAGATTTCAAAACTGGCCGATGAGTCCTTGGTTCCAACGGACCAGTGTCTTGAAGATGAAGTGTTACAGTTCGCAGAGCGCTTCCTGGAATGGGCTCTAATCAACAAAGCACTTCATGACAGCGATAATCCAGATTCACTTGACCTGAATGCTGTCGTACTTCAAGCACGCGACTTTGGAATCTCTGAAGTGGAAAAGAAAACTATTTTGGAGGTAAAAATTTTACTTTTAATTTAATTCTCAACACTGTACAAATGTTGGTCTCCGTCATGAATGCTAGCAGGCCGTTCTTCTACGTTTTTGGCGGCTGCATATGTTGCGCCGTGGGAAGGGCACGAAGTTCCGTAACGTCGTAGGTTGAGTCAACATCTTAAGCATTAAGATTCTGAATTGTCCCTTGAAGTCGTAAAAATCTGGAGCGAAATCTTGCATAAGTTACATTATTAAAAACTGAATCATTGGATAATGTAATTCTAGAACTATGATTGGCTTAGCCATCATGGTATCTGAGCCATTATACTATGCTCTCCAAATATGGCAACGGTACGCGTCTGCTCAAAATTAAAAGCAACCTTACAATCGGCAGAATTCTCGATATTTTGTGGGCGTTTTTAATAAAACAATTATTCCAATTAAGCTTGTTGGATCTGAGATGATCATAGCCAACTCATATCCAACGCGCACTCATGGAATAATTGCTAAAAATACCAGTCTTCGAAAGTCTTTTAAAAACTCTTTTAATTGCATGGTTTGACACAGATTTAAGTTCAAAAAACATGTACCAAAGGCGTCTGCTTGGCTTCATATCCATTCCACTCTCTTACCTATCTTTTGATTTTCTTGTAGCATCCTTTTTGAAAACATTTATTGTATGGGACTCAACACGCACTGCACGCTACTTCGAGACAGTTGCACTTAAATGGTGTTGACAAATGTTTTCCTTTTGTTTTCATTTTCTCATACTTACATGTTATCGTGTATTATTTTTCTTTTCGCTCTCCGGTATTTTATTAATTACGCTCCTTTGTTATGTGCTGTATGTAAATTCGGTTATTGTTTGTTATCTCGCCCTTTTTTTACCAGAGTTTTACGTGTTTATCAGTGTAACAGTGTTCTTGCCAGTAGATTTTTTTCTCGGTTTCCCTAACCACCGACCCTTGTTATCCTCAGCGTTCATTTTCATCGTTTTCTTTCATTTCGTTTTTCAGTGACCTCTAGGTAGTTTGTCTGTATTGTAACTATTATTTTTTCGCACTTTGTAGGAATTTACTTTTTTGGTACGCTAATAGTAAAACATTTGCTGAGATATCGTGTTCGTGTTGTGTTTCCTCGAATTGGCCCTTGTTTGTTCAAATGGGTTCGTTCATTTAAGCCTCTCACATCGGGGGTTGGGTCTATTAGCCTTTTCACTTCCAGAATTGGCTAGAGTCAAAATTCGACAAAAATTCCAAATTTCAATAAAATACTGAAGAACAAAGAGTACCATGTGAAAGTACTGCTTAAGAAGTTTCATTTCATTTTGGATGGTCACATCATAAGATTTTATCCACAGACTCAAAAGTTAGAATTACATACTGAATAAATAGTACCATGTTAAAGTACTGATGAAGAGGTTTGATTTGAATGACCACACCACAGATTTGGTCCACAGACACAAAAGTTAGACCCAGATTACATGAATCCATCATTCACTATGGGAGCGGAATATCCTGTCGTTCGATTGAGTCTGTAATCGTGTAGCGTTACCTCTCTTATGATTGCAGTCTTAAGTGGTCGTAACTTTGAGCTGCTACCAACTGTTTCAACTTTGATTTTGAGGTTCATGTCCCAGTTAGAACATACGGGCACATAGTAGCTCACAGTATTTTCATTTTCATCTCGTTTTCTTAGTTCCAGTTTGACCAAATGGATCACAACAAGGATAATCTTCTTCAAAAGTCTGAGGTGGACGGAATCTTGACGCATGTCCCTCATGAGGAATGCTTGTTTGGTTTTATAATTTCAAGTGACGCGAACAAAGATCACGTCCTAGACAGAACTGAGTGGGAAGAAGGCTTTGCGCATGTCGGTGAGTATAATCAACTTGAGTGGATGCAGCGTTGCCGAGCGGTTAGATCCCTGATGGCCGCTAGCTGAATTTTCCCCCCCAACCAGTTGGGATTCTTCGCCTTGTTACGTTCCATTTGAATTATTGGCTTAACCCTTTAAGCCCCAGTATCCACATACAAATTCTTCAAACTGATCTCCATACATTTCCTTTAAGAATTAGTTGAGAGAATTTGTTCAAAGATCAAAGAATTTTCTCTTGGATGATCATTTTATTGATTCTCATAACTTATCTTTTTACAGTGTACGGATAATTGTAAGGAGAAAATTGATCTTGGACACTATTGGGACTTAAAGGTTAATTTTCCCCGAAAAACCTCACAAGACGAGAAGATAATCGAGTATTTATTTGTTTTCTTACTTATTTAGCTAGTTAGTTATTTTAACTTCCTTTGATCTTTTAGTGCGATTTTACTTAACCCTTAAAAAAACAGTAGACTAGCACAAGCTATCACTCTCTAATTTCTTGTTTTCTTTTGTTTACTTGGCACTGTTACATACTGTTTCTCGGGTTTGTTAAAAACACTCTAAAATGCATACCTATTTCTTGGTTATCCTGCGATCATGCCAGCCTCTCTCTATGTAACTCTACAATGTCTATCTCCCCTCCTCTCAGAAAGAAAAATATCCGGGCGTGATATAACAGAACATGGCTTTCCCTAAGAAGTAACAAAATTAAACAACTCGTTAAAATTAACATCTACCATCTAATGCCCACAAGTTGTTTGCCCTTGAAAAGATTTCGTAATTTAATTTGGGGAAGTTCCGAAGGGACCATGTTTTACGAGAAGGAAAATATCCAGACTTTTCAGTTTTTTACATCTCAAAATATGAGTAGCACCCGGTTTGAAAAGTTGCTTAAAACTGAACATGATTCGTTGCGGTAGTGCCATGCTAACTTCACCTTAACTCGGGGCACGCTTAGGCCAGGTCAGCCGAGTTCGTTGAACAGCTTTACAAGCGACGAACTTAATGCTATGGGCAAACTCCCCTACTTTCGCTCATTAGCTTTAGGTTCGTCACATTTGTTCCGTACCTTACACATGAAATAGCCTGAGAAAATGGCCGGCATATCGTGACGCCACCACTGGTTTTCCCGCGAAATGCCGTCTGAGGAACGAGCGTAGAAATTCCACACTGATGATTGGTCGTGCCGCGAGAGAAATTTGATTCAACAAATCAGAAGCAGAGTCAGATCTGGGTAGACAAACGTCATCAGTATGGAATTTCTGCGCTCGTTTCTCAGACGTCATTTCGCACGGAAACCAGAGGTTGCGTCGCGCAATGTCGGTTTTCTGCTCAGGCTACACATCATTGAACTCGGACCGGGATGACAGACTCAACCTACCCACGGTGTACCACTTTGTATTGAAGTCATGTGATCATAGGGGGTCACACAATTTCTACTACCTTCTCAAAAAGCCGGCGACGCATTTGGCTGAAGGGACTCAGTCCGGTTTACTGTCAAGTCGCCCGACATTTCTAGTCAAGTCGCCCGAAATGCTGAGTTCAGCATTTCGGGCGACATAACTTCGGGTGAGATGACTTGACCGGCTACCCTCAGTCCAAATATGTTAAGTGTGTTCAGTGCCTCAATACCCTCTGAGTGGGGAAATATGGTGAGCAATCCATGCACGATTCCAAATTCCACGTCAACTAACACTAATTTATATTTTTTCCAGAAAGCGTAGCCGAGGATGTGCTTATTCCCTAAACACTTATCGCCTTCCACCGTCATCTTCCTCAGGAATTTTTCCAAAACACGGGTTACGTTGGTGAACAAGAACAGAAGGACTGTACATTTAATTAAACCGTAGTAAATAAGACTTTTGCAAATAGTTATTAAAGAATGGTTTAAGTGTTTTGAAAACTCTTCACCAGCATATAATATATATAAATTTCAAGCCTACAAAGTTGGCGCGATTTAGATAAGAAAAAAAAACAAAGAATCGCGCACATATTACATGATGGCTTAGAAGAAGGCTTTGCAATATCTGTAAAATTTTAAAAATCTGAATTAGATAACTAATACAACTAAAGAATAATGTTGGCTCATTTTTGGCGTTAGAAGACGTACTAGATTAGTAGTGTGTTCTGTGTTCACCGGTCTGACTAGCTACGATATTGCTGTCGATGGATTCTAAGAGAAGTCTCTTTTACTCCGATCATAGTCAAACAGAACTGTATAAAGGTGAAGCACAGACTAAAGAACTTGATACATGGATTATTATTCATCTGAGGAAAAGCTAGACAGGCAATTCACCTTTGCTATAAATTCTGTACTTTTGCTTCAAAGGGTGGATTTCCACTGTCGTGTACTTCTACATGCGTACGCGCGTAAATAGAGTAGAGGCAATGTAAGAAAGGCCGCGCGAAAACGTAAAATTTGTACGAGGTACGTTCAACTTTTACGTTTAAGCGCGACCTTGTTACACTGCCTCTATTTTGTTCACGCGCGAACGCACGTAAAAAATTAAGCGACAGTGGCAATCCACTTAAAGACGGACAGTGTCTATCTATAGTACTAGATTTAGTAGAATTGTGTGGCAAAATTCGTCTTCTGTGTTGACAAAAAGATCAGCCGAGGGTGGATAATATATCTATGGTATTCTGTTCGCAGATTAATCCTTGAGTATTAATAACCGAAGAAATATAGCCAATGAAACGTTAATCCGGCTGATTTGCCTTAACGGTGTATTAACTGCATCCAGCTTGCTTTGGAAATTGTTGTTGCCATTAAAGGTGGAGTACATAGAGAGAACGTCCTTTGAGTTAGAAGTAATGTACCTTGTAATAGCAAATTCCAAAGACAGTTGCATGGTCGATTTTGTTCATTTTCCACACAAACTTAATTATTGCATCAGAATGTAAGCATGTTTCCTGAAAGGGTAGTTCACACCAACTTGTTTATCAATATTCTTTATTTTAAAACTCTAAACTTAAATTGGCAACACAATAGTCCTCTGTTGATTAAGTATCAGCCAAATAACTAAAAAATATATATCTGATTCGCAATAGAATTAATAACAATCTGAGACAAACTTTTAATAATGGGAGGAACCATTTTCAACGTCACTCCACTCAGTTTTGCCTGGTTAAATATTGATATTGTAAAACCCAGCGCTATGATCAGATAGTGCCAAAACCACCTCAGTAAAATTGTGGGTAACCACGACATTTAAGAGACTATTAGATAAAAAAAAAATTAAACAAAGCATGCATGTGTGATATAATATTTATGTCAAAGGCGTGCATGAGAGTATGCTCTCTCTTTATTTAAGAGTTATCTGTAGCATTTTTTTACTGCTTGCCTGCAATCTGCACAACTGAAAGCTTTAAGATTTAGAAGGTCATTGCATTTTAGAAGGTCATTGAGGGGTGCACCCTCAATAGATTTCTAATATATTATAGTATAAAATAAAAGTAAAGTAAACTTTTGCAAAACTACTAGTCTTCTTATAAGAGTATACATGCCAAACCATCTGCTACTGGATTTTTGCCTAATTTTGTATGATCTCGTTGGCTAGGATGGGAGAGAGTTCCAGTTGCTTTTAAGCTTACAGTATTAAACTGTCCGAGTGCCTGAGACCAGGTGCTAAGTAAGATGCCAGTAGGCTAGATGTCAAAATGATAAGTACACAGGTGTGTACCCAGTTGTGTTGAACTAGGTAGTGTGAACAAAATTTAAAAATGGTAATAAAACTGCTATTTATCTCCAATGTGACGATTTTTTGTTTTTAAAAAACTGAAATTAGTGTTTGCCACTGTGATATAATAATCTGATTGGCTTTAAAAAGCTTTGTGTCATTGCCAATTTGTCACAATTGGAGTCATATCTGGGAGTAATTTTTGCACAAATGACATCATGTGCCATGCGTTATGAGGTGATCATCATTCCTTCCCTATCAATTCTCAATATTTAAAGACATGGGGGGTTGACAGCCCTTGTTGAGCACTTGTCTTGTACATACTATAAGAGTGTGATCAGCCAAGTGCTGTGAGATGGAGCCCTCAATTTTATATCCCTTTTCTGAGAAGGGATATCTTTGCAGTAGGTTTATTTGGAAGAAATGCCACAACAAAGGTTTTTAAGGATAGGGAAGTACCAGTCTCCATGTTCTTTGACACTAATTTTGCTGTTTCTCTCACTGAGTTGACTGAGTCTGCCCCTGACTCTCCAAGTGATGAAGTCTGGAATGTCTAACCATTACATGAATACCCTGAGTGCCTGGCAGGGAAACAAATCCTGGTCCTGTGGATACAAAGCCTGAAACTCAACAAACTGTTTCTGAGCAGTACCTAATTTGCATGTGCCGTTGTTCTTCACTTTGATGAATGTAAAACCAGTTTAGTATTTTTCAGACTTGCTAGCAAAAAAGACACCAACTCTCCCCCCCCCCCCCCCCCCACCCACTCTTTTAGAACCATTTCTACAGATTTGACATCAACATCCACCCCTGAGGCAGATCCCAGTCATGTGACTCAGCACAGGGGGGATGGAGAGGATGAGACCTTGATTGCAATGGTTGTTACTGGGGTGGGGCCAACATATGGGAGGGGTGGAGGTTTATAACTGACTTTGATGATCTCGGATGGAGACGATGGAGGTCTTAAAGAAGTTCCCCCCTTTAAGAAGAATTAACTAGGAAGCCATGTTCCTTCCCCACATAATCAGAGGGGCCTGCAAAAGGATTAAGTACAAGTTTTGAAAGCGACTAAACCAGGTTGCTCATGAATATCTATCAAATTTCCCACTGATCACTGGCTGGGGGCATTGGAATGTCATTTGTACAAAATTTCTTGCTCTTTTTTGCCAAGTAAGAAGTATCTGAGGATATAGATTATAATAATAATTATATAATATAATTGTTATTATTGTATATATTATGGGCATTAAAATGACATTTTTGGTCTGGAAGATGAAAAAACACTCAAATTCCAACACAGCAGTTTAAACTAGCAGGGTTTCCAAAGCCTGTCTGCCTTACCTTTTCTCCAAGTCTATTCTCTTCTCAAGCAACAGGTCGAAGTAGTAACTGAAGTATAGCTGCTCTTGCTTTCTCCCTTTTGTGGACCATTACTATTCACCTGAGAACCGCTGGTTCAATGAACTAAGGACCCTCACGCCACAGCCTTCCGCGTGCTTCCGCGTGCTTCCGCGTGCGAGTCGTTCACGACACCTGGTTCACGACTATAATTTCCGGGAGACGAGCGTTTCGACAGAAAACTTGGACCATCTTTTGATTTAACTGTGGAGGAAAAACAATCTAACTTTGTTCCTGACGAAAAGGAAGTTGACAACGAAACGTATGAACAGTGTATCAGCATGTCTTTTTTTATGCTGTTCTATAAATTTGTGAGAAAGATGGGGGAATACGCCGAAAGATAGGTGAATATCTCTGCCCAATTCTGAGTCAATAATAAGAATACAATAGTGAAAAAAAGAAGGAAAAGAAAATTAAGTGACCCCGACGTGATTTGAACACGCAGCCTTCTGATCTGGAGTCAGACGCGCTACCATTGCGCCACGGAGTCCCGGATAAGAGAGCCGACTTTACTTTAGGATCTTTAATTTTTTTTTCTTAACATGGCTTTTCCTTTCCAATCGTAAAAAACGAGAAGGGAATGGTCCTCATATGTTTATCTGAGTAACTGTCTGCAAAGGTTCAGATAAAATCTGAACTCATTTAAAAATCAGATATAAAACAAAAAATATAAGAACTTGTCACGGTAAATTTCACTTCCGGTTGTCGCCCTCGATTGCACAACATGGAGGGAAATATCGACAGCTATCTCTATCAATCAGTCTTGTCCAAAAGGCCAAGCTGGTCTCGTGAACGCGACAGTTAGCTGTCGAAAATTTGGTGAAAGCTTTCGATTTTGTCTCTCGCTGCTGATGACAAGTCAGCTGAAAAAGAATTCCTAACACTAGTACTTCCAAGACATTTGTATTGCCACGTTCTATCTTCCTCTAGTTAAAAATGAAAGAAACAACCAATAGACGCAACAATAGCTACAAGGAACGTATTTTAGTATTAGAATTATATATTTATTAGAATCGTTTTGAAATACATCATTAGAACAGAAATTTTAGCTGTATCTTAATGTAATTATAACGGTTATGTGCTTTAATGTAACGTTTTCAAAAATTTCAAGATTTCACTAAATCCTCAGCTTGCAGCTGTCTGTGGCCACGGCCTGTTACTCGCTCCCCGTTGTTGTCTCAGCGAGGAGTAGTGATGTTCGTAGGCCTACAAAATCCTTCGTTTCCTGGCTGACTGGGTGCTGCAGAAACTCTACTTTTTCCCCGGCCCCACCATCTGTGGGTCCTTAGGTTCGACCGCGGACAAATACCCGCAGGTCTCGCAGGTGACCGATGTTAGGTTAAACAAAGAGCAAGCAACTGAAGGGAAGATATTCAGTTTAACGGTACTGAAATGAGCTGAGGAAGTAAGTTGAAAACCGTGGATTCGTATGAGAATTAGACGCACTGTAAATACACCAGAGCCTAGTGAGGTTTTGGAAAATCACCTGACAAACAACTTAGATGCAATTTCAGTTTTAAGCCTTAAATTTGTTTAGTCAAACAGTATGTTTAGTTTTCTTGTAGTATAGCCAGTTTCAGACGGTGTTTCCCTCGGGGAAATTTCTTCATTTAATTTGGTATTGCTTGATGTCAACAGATAAATTTTATTCTACCTGCCAAAAAAACTTCAGCTGTAATGACAAAAATAGCAAGCGAGCTAATCAATATGCTACTAAGCCAGCTTCAATGGCGCTCATTAAATATGAAACTGTGTTCAAAAACTACACATTCAAGTTCTAACCTGCTTTGTGGCGTCCTGAGCTGTCTTTCAATTCACAAACACTATATAAGTATTTGCGACAAAACAAAGAACACCGCATGAGGTAAGGGACACTCCTTTGCGTGTTCACCGATAACTAAACAATCTAAAACGTCGCTGTATGTGTCAACTTTTCCGTCAAGGTAGGAGAACGCACAATTAATAGGGGAGAAATTTTTTCATCTTAGTGTCGTTACCTAGAAGCCAGAAACTAATTTACAAGTCGATTTTAGTGCTGTGGCAAGCAAACAAAATTGTGTTGTCTACCATACATATCCAGGGAGCGCTTGGACAGATGAAATATCATTCGACTTGTTGTCCTAGCTATTAACCATTTCGTCCAAAATTCCGTGTATTCAGAGACACCAGTGAGCGTCTGCTAAACTCAATATCTCTACACTGTACTGTGTAGCGAGTTGATTCTGCATTACCTTACAGTTCGTGGAGGAAAAAATTTACCATGAGTTATTACCAACAAACGTCTTTTCAACCAGCTCATTACTATCCAGCAAACGATCCTGTAGCTGGTGGCACTTTTCAAAGGGAATTCCCTCCGCCAAATTCAAGGGTGTACCTGGATCAGCCCTACCACCCGTATCCCATGGTAGCCCCGCAAACTACAGTCTTCGTTTACGACGATCATCCAGATTTTCGTCAAAGGGACCAAGGCTTGTTAGCTGCCTTGTGTGCCGCATGCTTGTGCTGTTGGCTGCTACCACCTTTTCCAACATGGCATTGTTAAACCGTACATTGTTTATGGTTCCTTGATCGGTGAAACCCAGCTATCTCATACGATATGAGATACAACGCTGAAGAGATTTCGCTTGAGGTTAGATCGTATTGAGTATGTCTAAGGAAACCACGCAGATAATTGACAGCACAGGATTGACTCGGCTGGACTGAATAAAATCACTCTTCTTCTGATGACGAATTCCGAACTATCACAACTTCCTCTTAAAAATTAGCAGTGTCCTTGTGTATAGATCGAAGTCCAAATCGAGGAAAGCGTCAATTAATTTAAAAGTTCAAAAGGGAAACAGAAACATTTTTTTGAACTCGTTTTAAAATTTTTAGATACTATGCTACTAATTGAAATTTTATTGAATTTGCATATTTATTAAACTCAGCAAAATTTTACCTATTAAAATTTTTTAAGCGTTGTGTCAATCATGGATGTACATTTAACGCTACTAATAGCCCGTAATTATGACTCTCTTTTTTAAAAAAATCCACATTATTAACAAAGGCAACGTACAGCAAAAGTCAAAATAGAAAATAAACTACATTTTAATTTAAGCTTTACTGCGTGTTGCCACCAGTAAAGACTTATTTAGCAAAATATAGAGTGCGCGAGTAATAAGTTTTTCTTCGCCCAGTCAGAGATCAGAATTAATAGCTCGGATCGTCATCAACTGATTCATTATGACTCTGTTAAGAACCTTTCTTCCTCGTTTTTTTGTGCTTCTCCCGTCAGTTGAGTTGGTTTTTGCACGACGATATTTTTTCTGGTAGCCCTATTGTAGTTGTTTTAGTACATTAATTAAAATGCCGCCTTAACTACAATTAATCTTTGCTCATGTACTGTTACGTATTTACTGGATGTATGTTTTGTTATAATCGCATGATGATGTAAACGAGGACCACACATTTTACAATAGATCAAACTCTCATCATTCAAAAACAGAACAGAGATTGTAATGAAGCTGATACCGAGAACAAAAGGGAACCAAAGTAAAGTCGTTTTTGAGTGACGCACGGTCCATCGAAAGTAACGGACTATTTACAGTCTTGGGCAGTGGTTTTGCCGATTTTTTTGAATAGTTGTCTCTATAAGAGCGAAGACACTTAAAAATACCATTTTTGTAGCGTAACGGGTATATTAAATTGGAACCCCATGTTCCGGCATGTTGACTTCCGTCGCTCAAAAACGCCCGCTATACTCCATATAAAATCAGTAGTTAGGTTGAAAAGGACTAAATTAAAAACTCGGATCCGTAGATGCTAAAACTGTCATTCACCAACTAGGGGCGCATTAACTGATCATGTTAAAGAAAGGTAAAGAATAAAATAACGAAGAAAAACTCATATAAGTGATGGTGAACTACGTTAAGAGAATAAAGACTATTAAAACACGCGTCTGAGATACTAGGGCCATCACTGGTTCTCAACATTCAGTATACATCTTCATTTGCTGCCGTACAATACAGATGAACGTGACTGGCCTCATTTTTTGAGGTGAAAACCTATTCCAAGGTGCATATGCTGAATCTGAATCCTAAGAATCAGGAATTAAATTTGTGATCCAATGAATCCACTCCTAACGAGATGCGTTTCTGTAAGAAAATCCAAATCCCCCTGCCCTGGTTCTTGAATACAACCAAAAATGGATTTTTCGTTTCTTTACTCTAACCCAAAAATAGATTTTGAATCTAAAGCCGGGATCTACTGACTTCGAGTGGATTCATTATAGTACGGGCATGGTGCTAGTCATATCCCTCCATATTGACGAAAGCCACACATGCACGCTGTGATCTCACCAGGAAAGTATCTACATGCATTCCCTGTAAATATTTGTAGAAACACTCGTGAACGGAAAACACAAAATAAAAGAAGTGGTTCCACGAATACATTTGTCGCTGCCCTCTCCTTCCCTCAATGTTGGTTTTCAGGGTTTTGCTTCCGAGTGGCCGAAAAAGTCTGCCAAATCAACATTGAAAGGAGACGAAGCAAAGAAATCGGCAAGTGTTTCAACAATTATGGCTGGGAATGTAGTTAAAAAACCAATTAAAATCACGACGTGCTACAGTCGAACCTCGCGTATACGTACTAGTAAGCGACCACGCGATGAATTAGTGGTTGGTTGAAAGAGTCGAACAAAAGGTGGTCTTTTCCCGAGTTGAGGTCCAGACACTTATCCGTTTTGGTAAATAACTTTTTGTGGCAAATTTCAAAGTTACGGTATATATAATGGCGATTCATCTCGTCACTTAAAGTTCTTCGTATCCTCTGAGAAGTGTACAAACAGCGAACATGAAGATCAGACCATTCATCAGGCGGTCACTTACAAGAGTTTGAAAACAACTTAAAAAAATTTCAAAATCGTCGATCACCACAAAAAGTGCTCGCGGCCGCATATGAGAGGTGGTCCTTTTCGAGCAGCAGAGATTTTAAGACTGAACGGCGCCTGCAGCCCGTAAACACTTAGTCGTGAAACTCAGAAGAACTATCATTTGACGAGATCGATCCCCTTTTGATGACGTCACAAAATGCGTTTCTTAAAATTGGGCACATATGAACCACATATGGACATTAACAATCACGTGACCTTAGCTTTTCACTTAATTAATTGATGATTTGCGTTAACGCGACATGATTAAAAGGCTGAATTCTTAGCGATAACAAAAGATGAATACTGTTTGACTAAGTATTCCCTATTTACAGTGGTAAATGAGTCACGTGACTAAGACTGATAACAACAAAGTTCATTGAATGCCTGCAAAGATGGATAGGAAACTGCTTGCCAAGTTTCACCAACAATACACATGAGACCTGAATAGCCGCAGTCATCTTAACCCCACACTGATCAGGCGGTTGTTCAATGATCTGTGACCATTACTATTGAAGGCAACTCCCGCATACGATGACGAAGTTGACGCTGACCGGAAGTAGGGGGAGCTAAGGTCATTACACCAACTATGACAGTGTTTAAAGCAGTTGCTGGTATATCCGGAAATGAAAAAGCCGGAGTAGAAAGATATATCGCAGACCAGAAGCTGGTACTTATAGCTTGTATCTGCTATTCCGCCACCTTGAAACAATCCTGGCAATTGTGTCCCATAATTCCCTTGCGCGACAAGCATGGAATTTTCCTCATAAGTGAAAGAGGCTTGTTGTCTCGTTGTTTCGTCCACGAAAAGAATCTCACGAAACTGTAGGATAAAAAAAAAAGAAAAACGATGAACAGAATGATCTCGAATGATATGACTGAACTTAAGAAAACGGTAGT
>JBBMOI010000005.1:30900000-31072500 GCA_038088405.1 Porites divaricata
GCTGCCTTCATGTTTTCATGCATATACTTTTATCATTGCGTTTGTTAATCTAAATGGTTGTTTCTGGGCTGTAATTAGTTTTGATAACGGCTGTAAGAGATATACATGTATTTTAAGACTTTTAGCTGGCTTTAAAGTAAGGCCCTTTTTCAAACGTCGTGCTACTGCCTTGCCGAACTCAATTCATAAATTGTAAATACATTAGAATCATTTAAAAGTTTGCTAAACCGTTTCTTTAATTTTTGTGTTTTGTTTTCGGCAACAGCCGTTCTATTCGACTGAATTAAATTCGACGTCTGAAACCAAGTCGTGCTAGTGTCGTACTACAGTCGAGCTACAGTCGAGCCAGCTTAGCACGGCAGTAGCACGACGTTTGAAACAGGCCTAGGGGAGAATTGTGTTTTTCACGCATTCCGATTCAGCTGTTATTGTGGCAACAAGAACACAATGTCTATTAACAACAAAAGTGTGCTTACTTTATCATATTTTTCTTTATAAACTAAAAATTAAGACTGAGAATATAATATTTAGCCGAGTTTCCTTGTCGCCATATAACGTAACAAAAACGTCAATTACAAAGTGACTTCTCCCAATTTTTTCAAACTTTTCGCGATTTTTATCTCCATCAATTTTAGAGACGACTCTTGAGGACCTTATCTAAAAAGCAGAAAACTTCTTCGTCCTTTATTTACGTCCTCCATAAGACTTCGCTTTAAGAAATTGCCGTTGTTGTTGTCCGGCAAAGAACTCGGGAGCTGCACGTGCCGAGTTGTTGTTTTTTTTCTTATTTCAGTTTCTTTGCCGTAGCTGTTGTGACATCTCTTTAATAAACCCTCACTATGAAAAAAGAAAACACCTTACCATTGCTTTCAACATCCGAGAGCAAGAGCCTTAACAGGAAAAACATCATGGGCATAACTACCTTCATGGTAAAAAATCTCAGCGGAGAAGTCTAGCCACGATAACAACAATGATCGGCTGTAGCTACTAAAACCTAAGCCTTTCTAAACTCAATGAGAATCAGTGTGGCTGTCAAGAGTTACGGCGATGTATAAACCCCCGAGTGGGGGCGAGAGACCAATAAAAAAAACTTTATAAGGTTCCCTTATTATTTATGTATAGAGTGTGTGAAATGAGGTGGAATTTTAGGTGTAATGACAGGCTGCAAGTTTGTGGCAGCAGGATAGCCGTTGGAAGGAGCGGGTTGGATACTGTTTTACCACGTTTTTTTATTGTTTTAACGTTTTGTCAAAGACAACAATAATTCAGTTTGCCTTTCCAAGATATTCCACTGATTTTTGCAAAAAATCTGAAGGCACACTATGGTTAAGTGGTTTTCAAATGGGTTGTTTGAAAAGAAACTAGTCAGTCGTGCCATAAAATTTACATTTAAATTGCATCTTTATTTTTAGTATTAAGATTTAAATTTTATCCTCCAAAAAACATTTGCATAATTCACAGATTTTGGTGTTTTGATCCTACTTTCAATAGGGGCAGTAGAGCATCCTCTCTTTATATGTCTGTTTTAAAATATTTCTACTGTTCTCAAATCAACAAGATGCATACTAAAAAAAGGAAAATACACAGTAATTTTTAAGGAGTTATAATAACTCCTCTAGTGGGGCTAATTTAACTCCTTACAGTGGAGTTATTTTTTAGGGAGTTATTTTAACTTCAAAAAGGAGTTTAAAGAACTCTTTTTCAGTAGTAAAAGTGACCCCAGATATTGAGGAGTTAAAATGACCCCAAAAAAGGAGTTATCCTGTACCTAACATTTTTACTCCACTTTCAGAGTTAAATTAACTCCAAAAGGAGTAAAAACAACCCATGTAAGGAGTAAAAACAACCCCATTTCGGAGTTATTTTAACTCCAGACTGGGAGAAAAAAGAACTCTTTTTCAGGAGTAAAAATGACCCCAAATTCGGAGTTAAATTAGGAGTTAAAGTAACTCCTAAAAAGGGTTATCCTGTACCTAAAATTTTTACTCCATTTTTGGAGTTAAACAGGATATCCTCTTTGTTTTAAGTAAAACAATTTCTGTTTCCATTTACTAAGCGTGGGTCATGTACAATCAGAAATGGTCCTTCAGCGCGGCCTTCTTCGGGCCGGCAGCGTTTGATATTTTACTAAAAACACCAAGCTTGCTCTGACCGGAACGAAACGAGGTTACGGTGTGCGACAAACGCAGACTGCAGACTTGCAGGTAAACGAGGAAAACTTTGTTGTGGAATGCTTTAACAGAGTCCCTATCCCTAAAGTTTAAGTCATTTAAAAGTCTAATTTAGGGATAGGGAATCCTTTAGAGCATTCTACGACAATGTTTACTTCGTTTATCTGCCACTCTGCAGTCTATGTTTGTCGCACACCGACGAGGTCATGCTTTAAAGCCGTGTCATTCAGAGAAAACTCTTCAGTAATTGCATGTGATTTTTCACAAACTTACCCTGCACAATATGAAGCTGTTTTTGGCCATATGATCCAAGGTTTTTCTGTCAAGATGACAGGATATCAATCTCGTTCCCAGAGGCCGCTATCCTTTTGGTCAGCGACGGGGATGGGACAAAAGGGACCCCTGGGGACGAGGTTGACAGGATATTGGTCTCGTTCTTTTTTTGCGCATGCGTTTTTATCAACCTCGACTTCGTAAGGGCTAAAAAAAATGAAAATAAATAATAAATAAATAAATAAAAATAAGCCAATATCCAGCGTACGTGTATGTGTGGAACTATCCCCATTGGCTTGATCAAAAAGTTTTCTTCAGTGACGTCAGGAGCGGAATCCTGTTGACCGTCATTACAAATCTTTTATTTTTCCTTGTTAGTAGTTAGCAGAGAATAAAATGCCATAGCTGTCAAACTTAGAATTAAATTAGGTCCACCAAGGCCAGAAGCAGTTTCTTGCCGCAAAAATATGGTCACAACAGGGGCGCATGTCTGATTCATGCTGCTACGAACTGCTACGTCATCGATCGTGTGATTCCGGGTATGACGTCCGAATACTAAAATACCTTGATACGTACCTTCCTCTGAAACAGTGTTCTACATGTAACTTGTGTTAGGACTATTCTCTATCTTTTGTTCGCTACGTAGCTGGATTTAAAGGTAAGCATTTTGCTGTTATATGAAACTGTCACATTTAATCGTATAATACATGACCTGAGCCGTAAAATGGTACCTCGAATTCTCTAAATTCCGCATTGCTTCAAAATATATTAGAAACATAAGGAAAGTGTGCTATCCAAGCCGATCTTGTGAATGTCGATGCTTGGCCGTTTGCTTCATGTGACGCAGTTTACAGATTCAGTGGTTATTTAGTTTATATTCTATTATTTCGACAGGAAAGCTTTCAAAACAATCAGTTACGACACAAGCGTGCAGTGCAGATTGGACAAGAACGGCCTAGAGTGTAACCTTTTATACGTTTATGAAGAGGAAAAGTGTTTAATTTTTGCTACAAGAAAGTGATAAATAATGAGTTACCCAAATGCACCTCCACCATACAATCCCAGCGCGCCACCTCAAGGCGGTGGAGTAGGATTTGAACAATACCAGCAAGGGAGCCCTTATCAACAAGCTCCACCGCCATATTCGACCAATCCTTACCCTCCACAAGCTCCGTATCCTCAACAACAGTATTACCAGCCGTATGGTCATCCTCAACATGTCTACACCGAGCAGCCTAAAACTGTTTATGTCTACGATGAGAGGCGAAGACGAGACAACGATGCTACGGAATGTTTCCTGTGGGGACTTTGCGCGGCTTGCTTGTGTTGCTGCTTGCTTGATGGCTAGGAACTTTTTAATACAGCAACTGTTTCTAATTCAGGATACATGGATTGATGAAAAATTTAGCTTTTGGTAGGTTACACTACATGATTGAAAGGTTCATGAGAAAATTAAATGCGTTATTTCTTTTAATTAATTCACATTTCAACATCTTTTCTATTTGCACTCTTTTGGCATATATATTAGGTTGTGTGTGACATGGGCAGACTGATTTGTAAAATAAATAATAGGCCCATATTATGAAGGATCAAGATAGTATAATGGTTTGCACATGTATTTCGTAAACAGGTTGTTGATGCCTGAAGCTTTGTTTTAGTCATAAGGGACACACACGAAGCAGTCAAAAGACCTTGAACTAAAACTATTGTTGAAATATGTCAGAATTGTTTGTTTTGAAAGAAACTGTTAGAGTAAATCCAAGCCTGTGTGTTTAGATGCAGGTTGGACTCATTCAATATTAAACAAATAGAAACAGGATATTACGTGTTTGCAGGAAGATATGAATTTTATGTTAGAGTAACGAGAACAACGAAGCTCACTTGTGAGATATTAGGGAGCTTGACCCTTTAAACCCTAAAATTCAAATTCAAATTCCCATTTGCTATCCCTATACCTTTCCTATAAAAGTAGTCATGAGAAGCTGTTGAAGTATCAACTTATATCTTGTGTGATTATCTCCTTAACGCTCATCACCAATCTGTTTTATAAAGCATTGATATCATGAGGAGAATTTTGATACTGATCTCTCTCAGGGCTTAAAGGGTTAAGCAACAACAACGGCAATGGATACGAAAATGTCACTGAAAAGGTACAGTTGCGCTTCTTCAAACTTTGCCGCGCTTATGCCATCTTGTTCAGTTCGTCAAATGTTGGCACTTTTTTCTGGAGTTGAATTCTAAAAGACTGTATCAAAGTTCAGGAAAAGAAAAATATATTTGTTGTCTTGTGTTCACGTTCTCCACAAAATGCGAAATTAGGTATTTTCACATTGTAGTCATGCAGTGACAGCAAAGAAATGTTAAAAAAACTGTGATGCTTTTGCAAAGTTGTTGTTTTGCTAATCTAAACCTATTGCTTTTTTGCCACTCACGTTGATGTCGCTGTCATCGTTGCTTAAGCTTCCTATTGTTTTTGCGTGAGAACATAAAATTCATATCTTTCAGCATACGTGTAATTTTCCTTTTATTATATGGACAATAAACAGAGTTTGCAGAGATTAAAGTGCTTTGGGTTTGAAAGTTGCCAAAGTCCTTGTGATTCTTTTACCTTGTAAAATTTTGGCCTGGTCTCGAAATATCGGAAGCATTTGTGATGGGTCTCGAAGTCTCATTTTGGTGTTTTTTTGTCTCGGAGGCTTGAATTTTGAAACCAGGGTCTCACAGTCCTGCAAAGTCTTGAATTCACTATTCTATACTCCTTAATTTAGTACACAGAATCCATAGTTATTTTCTTGGAGATAGCAGGTGATACTTTGAACAAGAGTTAACAGACGAAGGCTCATAAATTCTTTCTCACAGAAGACACACAATTTTTAATGATTTTTCCATGGTAGTAATATCCTAAAAAAGAAAGTTTGGTCAACACTAATAATTCCAAACAAGAAACCAAAAAAGTTCATTCAGCAAAGTTTGAAAAGGCGGGAATCATGACATTTGCCAGACAATATGTGTTAGATAGGAAAAATACACCACTTAGTTGTTGGATGTAGTGGTTATATTGATTCTACGAGTATTTTAATTCCCACTAAAACACTCCTGTCCATATAATAATACCAAATATTACACACAATGGTGTGCTATAAAATGGGCCATCCAAGGAAGACCAGGGTTTATTATTTTTGTTTATTATACATAAGATTATTGGCTAAGACCCTACAATTAATTGTGAAAATCAACGCAACTTACAGATTAGTTAGTTATCGACTAGCAGACAACTGACTTATCTTTAGGTTGCACGCATAATGCATGATATGATTAATTCCAACTGTAATGCAAAGTGTGTTGCTTGTGATGCTGTGTTTGTCATTATTCTCTTCAAGAGAATGTATAATAAAACAAATATTAGATTCAGTTTTTGTGATATCCTAAAAAATCAAGCTCTCAGTGTTATCAGCCTCAGCATTTCGCTCAGCTGATAACACTTACCTGGACCTTGATTATTCCAGAGTTTAGAGTTAGGTTGGATGCATTGTGGAATATTGTTGATATAGGTGAGAAAGTAGTGGGCCCAATATGGAGCCTTGAGGTAGCCAGTTGGCATACCATGAAATTCCGAAAATAAGCCCAGAGGCTTATATTTTTCAAAGGCCCTTTTTGAGGGGCTTATTTTGGAGGGGCTTATCTAAGAAGGGAAATTTGCATTTCAAAATCGATTGGGCTAGCCTTATAGTTGAAGGGAAATTTACCATTTTTGCTTTGTTGTACTTTGTATTTGAGGGCAATTTCCAAGTGCAAGCCCCCCTGCCCCCAGGAGGCTTCTATTTGGAGGGGCGATTTAATGGAGGGTGTTTTGTGTTGTGAGTTCGGGGGGCTTATATTTTTTGAGGGGCTTATATATATACATGGACAGCCTTATTTTTGGAATTTTATGGTAGGTGCCCTGTAGTGCTACTAGCTGAGATCTGTTGGAGGGGTTGCTCTGGAACCATTGTCTCAACTGGCTAAATATTTAGCAATTAATGAATGAGGGTGAGTAGGATATGAAGAATTATACAGAAAGAGGAGGGTGTTCGTGGATAACACCCTCCGAGATCTGCATAATTCTTTTTATCCTACAAAAGCCGAATTCATTAATTGCCTTATGATTCATTCAAAATAATTCCTAGTTTAAAAACAGGCTAAAACATGCTTACCTTCGTGGATGTTAATTTCACCTCAACGGTGCATGTTTAGAAGATAAAGGGCTGTTCAGGTCTGCAATTAATATACTCCAAATAGCAGATGTTGTCCGTTAAGTTGTCTTGCTATATTTTAGACAATTGTTGGTTTTCACATGACGTCACTAAAATTCAAACTAAAAAACTATCGATCCTACCGAGATTTTACTTTCACGATGCATTAGAGCAGTTGAAAACTAATTTTTAGACAAATTTTTGCTTCAAAAGGGCTCTTGGTTTTGCGATAGCGTACGCTTAAATTTCTAAGCTTTTGCGTGATGCGGCATTTACATGACGGCCAAGAGAGCTGTCATGTAGGTTAAAAAAATGACTTTTTTCAGGAAATTTTGCTATCTAAACAGTTCATGTATTAGAAAAAGTACTACTTTAATGTTTATGAGTTTCTCGAAGAATAAATTGACACTTTTGTAGCAAAACTCGGTAACAGATGTTTCTGTTGGTTTCCGTCCGCCATGTTGGAGCTCATCCAGATGAGCACCAGCATGGCGTCTCCATACAAATCCCTATAAGTTTGGGTAAAACATTTCTTCGGATATCTCGTATACGAAATATTCCTCTGACCTGAATCTTGGCGAGGATCTTTGTATATATACCTCCTTTAATTTCCCAGATTCTGGACTTTATCTATTGAACGGTTTTGATTTTTATTTTGATCTATTTTGAATGGCGTGACACTGAAAACCAGCAATAGTTCGTCGTGAAACGAGTAATATGTTCTGCGGACTGTTCAGCCATTTTTCCTTTCACAACAACCTAAACAACTCAACTTCGTGCCTACGTCTTTGCGGTTAACGGTGCATTAACCTGCAACTGTGATTCACTTTTGACGTCATTGCTTGCGATTAATCACAAAATTCTTCCAAATTTTGTCAACAGTAGCTGGTTATGGTGAATTATGCGTGTGCTTTTAGCCAATTAGAAACGAAGAAATGTTTTGAATGAACGATAAATTAACGTAATCTGTTTGTCAGTGTTTGCTAACAACAAAAAGAGAGTTAGTGAGGTTTTGACCACACAATTGTAATGAAAAAGTGGTTGATGTCTTATTTTTGAGCAAGCAATAGTCTGTAACCTAAGGCTTTGTTAAGGCTGCAGGGTACCCTCTGACACAAAGCACTTGCAGATGTTTCATAAGCAACGCAGCTTGATATGTTTAAATAAACATTTGACACAACATCAGAACAAGATAAAACTGCAATAGTGTCACTTGTAGGACTGAAGAGGCAATGGATAGCAAAATGAAAATGACCAAGGTTATTGCTGTCCCCTAGCCCCAGTCAAAGAGTAAGATGAATACTACACACTTCACCCTTTCCATCTCCCAATAGAGGAACATTTCTCTTGCAACATCAACTTTTTAGTGGAGCCTTGTTCGCATGAAACTCAGCCTAAGAGGATGGGGGTTAGTAGTTGGGTAGGATTATAGGGCCAGGGGCCCGTGTCTCGAAAGTCCCGGTAACTTTTCGGGCCCGAAATCAACTGTTCAAATCGAAATATAAAGAATAAGGGCGCGGGTCCTGGCTAGCAAACTACTCCATTTTGTTTCATGAACTGATAGTTTTATCATGTTACATGCAAAACTATTGAAACCTCGATCTTTAATGAAAACGGAGACAGCTTACCGGGCCCGTTAATTATCGGGACTTTCGAGAAACAGGCCCCAGGGGCCCGTTTCTCGAAAGTCCCGGTACCTTTTCCGGCCCGAAATCAAATATTCAAATCGAAATATAAAGAATAAAAGCACCGGTCCTGGCTAGCAATCTACTCCATTTTGTTTCACTAACTGATAGTTTTTTCATGTTAGTTGCAAAACTATTGAAACCTCCATCTTCCCTGTAAACAACAACAGCTTAACGGGCCCGTTAATTATCGGGGCTTTTGAGAAACGGGCTCCTGTCCCCTAAACTTTCATCTGTAACTTTAGAGTGGGCACTCGTCCAAGAGCATTAGAAAGCTTTAGATTCTGAGACGAGGACCACTACGAGTACCAGATTTTCTCAATACTGAGTATTGCTCACGCGTGAACCAACGTCATTTTGGCGGGAAAACGTGATAGCCGTCGTCATTCTACTAAGAGTAGGGAGCTTAAGCAACTACGACGACGACCACAACGACGACTTCAAAAAACAATAGGTTTAATGATCAAAACAACAGCTCAGCACGTGCATCATGCTTTTTAGTACATTTCTTTGACGTCCTCTGCACGACTACGACGTGAAAACTCCTAATTTGTCGTTTTGTGGAGGACGTGGATATGCCACGACGAATTTTCCTTCCTCTTTTTGAACTTGAATAATTAAGAATTCAACTTCAGGAAAAGTCGCCTGCATTTGACATACTGAGCGGGTCCAAATAGACGCGATTATGTTTGAAAAAAAGCAAATTCATTTTTTTAGCGACGTTTTCACTGCCGCCGTCGTCGTCGTCCTTGCTTAAAGTCCCTAGTTTTTGTCGTAGTGACGGGAATAACAAGTCATCAAATGTAAGATGTCTTATCACTTTGCTATCGAGAGAGGGCTTAACCTCTTTCAGTATAAATAACCCTTCTAACTTTTTAAGTGAAAAAAAGTAAAATGAAACTTTCCTGGCTGTGTTTTTTTTTTTAAGAACACGTGCAAAAACTTTAAGTTAAATCTGGTACTCGTATTCGTTCTTGTCCTCAAATCTAAAGCTCTCTATTGTGCTGAACAAAGGAGACTTTTGTCTGATTGGTTAATCTCATCTGTGTTTTCATTGGTCAATCTGCTAAAAGTGATTCCAAGAGCGGGAAAGAACGCGAAGGTGAGATGCAGCTTTGCAGGCGTCGGCTAACATTTTCTCTCATTCAGATTGATAGTCTGTTTGTGCAAAGAGGAACTCGTTTGAATGGAAGCTGTTTCGTTTCCCGAAAACATAGATTGGTACTTACTTTTTGTGGCAGATGCTTCGTACTAAACAGGGAAATCGTGGCGAGTTATATATCATTATCGACGGATCAATCCAACCGCAGTGAGTCAAAACCTACCGTTTTCGGCACAACGAAACCCGCGAGACGTGGAGAAAAATTCCGCCTTTCAAGAAATGTCCGTCATTTTTACCAGAGTTTTCAGCACAGGAATGAATTACTGTTAAATAAAGTAAGTTGTTGTACAATGAAAACGTGTGATTTTTAACGTAGTGATGATATTTTGACCAAAACAACGATAAGAGCCTATTAACTGACGCTGTGGAAAATTTGAAAGTACATGACAGTTAGCATGCAACTCACTAATAGTAGCTTAGTTCAGCGAAACGATGTTTGATGGTCACCAAACCAAGGCAAAAGTGCAAGAATATAATTAGCAAGTCATTTTTTGAAAAAAAATAAGGTGGTTTCATTGAAAAAATTGCAACAATTCTCCAAACACTTGCGTTTACGAGAGTCGACACCAAGCAGAAGGGGAAAAATTCACAGTTTTCAGAAAAACTTGTTCAAGTATCCGAGACTTTTGTCGTGGGCTTCGGGACAGGAAATCCCTTTTGTTAGAGATAGTTTATTAATCGAGGAAGAGACTTGTACAAATAATCTGCAATATAAAGTGGCATGGCACTTAAGAAAAGCCAAAACGTTGTATCTTCTCAACGTGAAAACTAACAAAATGGCGTCCCAGGACTATTTTTAGAGTTTCTAATTATGTTTACAGTGTCACTAATTTTAGTGTCTTTCAGTCTTGGCCCTGAAAGAGTACAAAATTTCAAGTAATATGTACTGTCACTTTGATGCATTGCTTTCAACTGTGACGAATAAATGAATGTTTTAATGTTGCGCTCAAGGAATTTTTAACGAAAGAGAGGGAAAATTTTCTTGCCGTTCGGACAATTACAGCCAAAAAGTCTATTTAGAGTTCGAGGGACGCAGATCGCTTTAAACCTATGAAAGATGAGTAATGGAAGAATAAATAGAGCGAAAAATAATGAGCATTTAACTGGCAAGGAGTGCGCAAACCGGTATTGAAAATGAAGCCGGTCGCTGATAGAAAACGCACTTGTACTGTCGTCTTGCTTATTCTTACAAGATTGTGGTCTCTAGGGCAGCGCTTATTGAGAACAATCGCGTTGACGAAGTGAGTGTGGGAATTTAATTTATAAACAAGGAAGATAAACACACACTCTGAATATGACGAAAGTTATCAACATCAGGTAAGCTAGCTTAAGTTTTATGTACATGAAAATTTAAACCGTGGCTCTACTACAGTCTACAAATAAAAATAACACTCGAATCCCGTTCAAGCGTAGATTTTTTGTGAGCTTTCAGGTTTTTTTTCACAATTGCTTAAGTGATTACAAAACCGCATATTTGATCGTTCACGTGTTAAATCTTTCTCCATAGGTTAAAAAATATACATGACATAAATTTCACATATATTTTACTTTCATTGTCCTGTCCTGGATAATATTTAAAAAGCTTTACCAGTTGTTTTCTTACAAGCTCAACTTTTCTGCAATGCTACCAATTTCATATATTTATTATAAACCTCTCTTTATTGACACTAAATAAGACAACATTATTACTGTGTCAAAATTTCCAACATTTGTTTATACTAGTAATGCCTAATAATACATTATTCAAAATGTTTTTCAAAAATTTGTTTACATGCTTTTTCATAAATTGAATTTTAGCCACCTGCTCCATTGTAAGCAGATAGAGGCTGAAGTTTATGCAAGTTCTTTCACTCTTATTATGAATCTTTGTTTAAGTCCATGCATGACAAACAAACAAAATGCTGTGGTTGTGTGACCAGCCATTCTCAGCAAATTGGGCAACCACCCTGTTTGGCCTTAACTGACCTATGAACTAGCAAACAATGTTTGAAATACTTCACTTCAGGTAACGAAAATGGGAGTGTTCTTTCCTTCCAAGGAAATCTATTTGAAGCCAACCAAGTCTAAAATTTTTCAGTGTTTTTATCATGCACAACAAGGTTACTTCAATTGCACCTTCAGTACCTGTCTTTAAATAGACAGGGCTTTTATTACAAACTGAAACAAGGAAAAATAACTATTAGCAGGGACAGCAGGGTTAGGGTCATAAGATGCCCATGATGTTCCGTTTCCTTTGCCTCAAGCCCTTAACCTAAACCATTTAAAAATAATAGATGATGTGATTGCTTTCCATTAAAAGCCATGAAAACTTAATGCAAAGTACTATATTTAATGAAAGGTCTCAATAACAATATTATAATGGCCATTACTCAATTTGAACAAACAAAATGATATAAAACAATACTGTGATTATTTTACTGAAACTAACATATCAAAAGAATATATGTACATCATGGTAAGGTTCAATTATACATGCCTCAAGGTTAATGTCTCTTCCTAATTCTAGGGGAAATAATTGTGAACATATGGTTTTACATCAGTCAAATGCAATTCGAGCGACTTGGAACCTTGCTGGGAACTAGCAAATTCTGTGCATCCCAGGGATCAAATATTTGACAACCCTGGGACAATCCCCCTTCCCCCTGGCTTTAAACACGCACTTCTAAAATCCAAACATAGCTAAACTGAATTTACAAGAAAAATGCAAGCAGGTTGGCTTCTTTGTCAAGGTCAAGAAAAAACTTGAAGAGGTAGTTATTGGTCTTTCTCTTGACTTTAAATATGCATGTTTCATTGCTTTTGAGGCCAGAACTTTTACTGGTGAGGTCAAGAGTGAGTAGCATGAGTTAACATGTTTCATTCACTGAATGAATCTTGTACTGATCAAGGATTCAAATAACAAAGAACAGCTAACCTTGCGACTGACAACCTAATGACAATTATTTTTTTATTGCTGAAAGACAGCAGTTCATTTTGGGTTTCTCCGTTTAACATAAATATTTACAACTGGTTGCATCTCTTTGAGTAAGCACTCAGTTATACATCTACTGACAACAAGTCTCTGTTTTTGTTGTGAACAAAACAATTGTAAATAACTATTACAACACTAGAGGTGCGTGGGTCAGGGGTGTTAAGCCAACGAACTCGTGCTTTGCAGCCTCTGCGTTGCTACATGCATCTTCGAATGTGCAGCCGGTAATTCACCACCTGGCAACAAACAGAGAAACCACTTCAACCTCAAATAAAATTCAACAGCTTTTAGAAAAAACAACACACTATGCAAGGGACGAATGCTAAAAAGGGAAGGTACAAAACTCGGGCCGGGTCGACTCTTTCACACATAGAAAAAACAATCAGTTTAATTATGTGGTAAGCAATAAATTCCGATTCATTGTTGTAGCTTTTTGTGTCTGCCTAATTGAAAGCTTACCTGTTTCTCTTTCGGCTCCAGGACACGACGTTTGATCGAGTTGGTCAGACTTAGAGCGCACCACTCTGTAATGTTTCCTCTTGCATAAAAGACATGCCGTTCTCCTTCCGAGGATTACTGTATCATTTCGTACATAAGAATTCCTTCTCAGCTGATGTACCTTGTTTTAAAACGGTTTTTTTTTTTTTGCGCACTTTTGGCCAACATTCAACAAGCTTTACAAGGCATCGTCACGTTGCAAAAAATTGTCCTCTATCGATTTGAAACGAAGTCCTCTTTCATAGGCCAAGGAAAAAACACCCTGTCGATTAAAATAGTCCTTGAAAACCTTTCCCACTATTTGTCATATGAAAATCAACAACTCTTGCCAGAAATTCTTGACGGAACGAACGATCGAAGGAGAACTTCAAGAAACTTTCCCACTAGCAGCCATCTTTGTTTACTCTCTGGCGCACGGTAAGGAGACTGAACACTAAAGATTCAAACAGCCAATCAGACAAAAGTCTCCTTTGTTATTGTGCTGCACATGTATTAACTAAAAAGAAAATACTGCATAGCATCTCCATTTATTCATTACTCAATTGGGTAGCAGCGGGCCTTCATATCCCAGTTGGCCCAGTTCGACGAAGCCTTTTCAACTGTATCACCCCATGGCCACTTGTTTCTTTTCCTCTTCCTGCACTGGCTAAATTTTTACGAGCGAACTGCTGGTTTGATAATTGCGACTAAATTACCGATGATAAAGCTAAATCCCAAAAAGGGGGGAGGGGGAGGGGATTTGACTCCCATATGATGGGAACAGGGAGGCTTTTGGGAAATTTGGAATTTAACTCCTAAAGAAGACCAATCTGGTGGACTTGGCTCAGACTTTAATTAAGATGCCTTAGTGAACTGGTGCCAATTATTGTTTGAAAGATTTTGATCGATTCTATAATTTTTCATATGAACAAGAATAAGGGGGTGAGGTTAGGGATGTTTAAGAGCGGCTGTCTGTAAATATCGAGAACTTGCCGTCAAATGGAAATTTCGAAATTCTTCATATTCAGTCAGAAAAAACCCTTTGGTGAAACGTTTTCGAAAATCACAATCAAAGTTCCTAAAGAGTTTTCTTTTTCGAGAAAACCGGCAAAAAGTGAAATGCTGCCCCACGCCATATAGTCGCCGGTCTAAAACCTTTGAATTATACCATTTTCAAAGCCCTCGGGAAGAAAGACGGTTCAAGGAAACAAGTTCATCCTTGGCAGGTAAGTAAGGCATCCCAGTTACAATAGTCTGTGGTAAAAATATTGCAAGGTAATGAAATTTTTACTCGGTTAAAAAACGCCCGAAGATTCCTATCTTCAGCACTTTCATAAACGATGAAATTTTGCAAAACTTTGAAGGAAAAAGTCACGGCTTGGTACATAAAATTTTAGAAGAATTATTACACCTCAAGAAAGCCCTACTGTTGTAGTACAACATATAAAAAATCCAGCTTGGGCAATTGAAAAGCAACCCGCCGAGAGAGGTAAACGCGCAGTTCATTTTCGATGTTTTTGCATAAAATGCACATTAAAACCGTCACGCAACCGAGGGTAACACAAACTCCAAAAACTTGTCTTGACTCTCATTTTTTCGCGGTGATCAGGAAAAAATAGTTTTTACATGTAAAATCGAAAGATTGATCGAGTCTTTTATTGCTCTGGTATGGATTGACTAGTTAGAAAGTTAGATGAGGGCGATCGCAATGAACCAGCTGAAAGGTCAAACGGCCGTTTCCATAAATGTCAACAATGCTGAGGAAAGTAAGGAGTCTTGTTTCAAAATATTTTGAAATTCACTTTAATTGATATAAATTTTTTGAGTCGTGGGGTGTATTTTATAGATAGAAATTGCTGAAAGGAAAACGGACTAAGATTCAGACAAACATTGAATTGAAAAGGTAAATAATATGAGTTTCCTAAACGAGCTGATTGAAAGATCATTTGCCGTGTCAAATGCGTATCAATCTTGAAATGTGTGATCTCAGGCTATAGCTACTTTATTAGGAAAGGGGCATTTTATTTGGAGAGACTGAGGGAGAGTAGAGGCTGAGCAATTTCTTTCATTTTTTTCAGCCGCTCTTATTTGCAGAAGTTTTTTTCGCGACAACTGTACAAGTATATTACATATATTCATAGCCTTTTATCACAGCCCACGCTTCATAAGTTTAGTTAAATCAGAGTCACCGACCTTAGTACCTCTAGCAACAGTTGTTGTATTATAATTTAATATATGGAGTTAATCTCCATGGGTTTTTAATTTGAAACTGGTTCCAGATTCATTCAAAATCTGTAACTTCCCACAAGTTATAATTAGGTAAGTCTCTGTTACTTAACATTAACAATGGAACAACTGGCTTTCTCTGTTCTCTATTGAAATCTAAAAAATAAAACTTCTAAGCAAGAATGGAATAACAAAGGATTTGCGGGAGAAGCGGAGCGAAAATGAACGAATAATTTAGTGGAAGTGGAAGGGGGCGGAAGCCCGGGAGAATAGAGAGATTAAGATTCACGTTTACCGCAAACGGGAAACGTCAGACTCAAGTTGAGAATTTCTGAGAATAGAAAATAAACAGATAAAAACAGTCCGGAAAGATTCCTATTGTTGAAACTGACATAAAACAACTTATTTTTGTGTAGAAACAAAAAAGAGTAAACGGAAAATAAGGGGAAAACTTGGTCACGTGGTAAAAATTCACGCCTGCCGTTTGGCGTAAACGTGAATCTTAATCTCTCTAATAAGGGGTGGGACCACTGGGAGGGATTTGGGAGATGGGAGAGGAAAGGGCGTGTGATGGGAGTTCTAAAAGGGTGGAAAGAGGGAGAAATAGGGGAAAATTACCCAGCAATGCTTAAAATGTACAATCGAAAAATGGCTAAATGACGGTAAAAGTAAACGGTCAAAATTTACCCCGACGTTTCGAAATGGAGGTTGCCAAGAAAAACAGAGGAGGAAAAAACTAATAAATACATGAAGCAATAATGGCTGGTAAGACGGCGAAACTAAACTGCACATTGACAAATACCACTGCAGCAAAAACTAAGGATACAAAGCGCTAAGAAGACAGGGCTAAACTTTTGTCATACGAACACTGGTCTACAAAAAATGTATAAAAGACAGGGCTGATACCGTACGAAAAAGCTGGCAATTTTTGCGATTTATTAAAATAGAAGTCAGTTTGCGCTCCTGGACACTTTCAAAAACAGGCATTGCTTAGACACATTGCCAAAACAAATTGAGTTGATCCAGGGCTTGACCTGGAAATCGTTTCATTGCAGATTTACGGAGATTCGGCAATGTGAGAAATATTATTTAAAGCTGGGAGGACGAAATTATGTCTATTCAACACTTTTCATTCGAATAGGATTAAAAATATGAGAACTTCCTTTCTAACATTCCCGTTAAACAAATCCCAGAAATGGGTGAGACATAAACGTCTTCCCATGCTCCCTTGTGTACCAATTTTTTCTCTTTCTTTTCTTGTGCATGATTTTGTTTTTCCGTTTTTGCTAACACCCCTCCTAAGCCCAAAATAAATCGGGCTGGCTCGTCCCATAGCAAACATGTGAACAACAGGAGACACTATTCGGAATGAATCATGATCATGAAATGTGATTTACACATGAACACTTTCTCCAACGACCGCCTTATCATGGCTAGAGACTTGATCGGAGTCATTATCTTCTCTTGGTTTTAGCTCATTCTTTCTTGGTTTTAGTCTCCTTCGCAGCCGCTCTTGCTGGAGTCACGCAATGCTCTCCGCCCTCTCGCGTGGACGTTTATCTTAAGCCCTGTCCACATTAAAAACGTAGAAGTTTGAATTAACGTGCTGTTTTAAATACTTTTTTGTCCAGGCTGGACCGGTATATTGGAAAACGGGAAAACACAATATTTATTTGGTCAAAAATGAGTAAACATGCAAAGTGCATATATTATTTTCTAAATCTTTTCCCTCAGATTAAAACGCAAACCTGATGTTTTCGAATTTACTCGCTTTAATTAAAGTTGGAACATTCGATGAGCGTTTACCAGAATTTCCGAGACTGTAACACAGCCGGTCCTTTATTATGCCGTTGTATGATTTTCGCACGCGCGTGGGCCTCACACGTTCATAGGTCGTGGCAAATCTCCTTTTCACCCTCGCTCCAGATGTTTCGTTTCAGCGTGGGTTCTTGATCTATTTAAAAATACGGGCTGATTTACAGGCGAAAAAGTTCCATTTCTCTCGTTTACAATTTATCCAGCTAACTTTGATACCTTTAACGGACACCTGAGTTAGTACCCTCTGGCATCAGTCCTTTTCTTGTCTTTTTTTGACCTTCGATGAGACGATATCGTATTGAATACTTTGCTCTCTACGCAGTGTTAATTACAAATTAATTGTCCCACACGCACAATTGGCTATCAAATGGTTTACCCAAATGACCAAAACCCTAAAAACCTTGTTCTTTTTTATCTGCTACCATCCGTCCCCGAGGCAGCCTGCGGGAAAAGTCCAGAGCTTTGGGCCCGAGGGCTGGGGGTATAGTGAAGGTGGGCAAATAAAACAAACTTTTCGTTGTTTTCTTGTGTGTGTATACGAAGTATTTCTGGACGCGCGAAACAATAACGCCGGTTGTTTGTTTTCTTTTTAAGTGTGGGTATTCCGTTTTTTTGTTGATGCAATGTAAGTCAGGTTCTCTACATTTTTTTAAATAAATTTTTAAACGAAACAGCATTTTTGCGCTCGATAAAAAGTCCCGGGGTGGGAATTACGGTCTTTTTTGTGTGCCCTACGGTGGGGAATAGACCGACAAGTGAGAGATTGCTGGTAGAAAAGAACCATTCAGAGGCCGATCCTGTACTCTTTGTAAAGAGTTGCAAGGTTTTACTCAGCTAATGACGTACTTCAAATTGTTCCTCTGAGTTCACTGATGATAAATTTGCCTCTAAAGTTCACAAGAGGAAACTTTGACTACTTTCTTGGCCGGTTAAATGGCGTATTTTATGAAGAGGCGAGTGCTCTTCAGTTGTTTGTTTTAACTATATTACTTTTTGTACGAAGATTTTGTGTCAAGAATTTAACAATTTTTAATAGATTTAAAACATTTTATCGACCAGGTGGGAAGGGCGCATTAAGGGCGACCTTCCCCCTGGGTCACTGATAAAATATAAATTAAAAAAGGAGTACCTAGTACCTTGGTTGGTGTCCATATCATTTGTAGACCTTTGTTGTTTGGTTCGCCAAACGCAGTTTTTCCCCATTTGAACTCTAACAACTTCCAGCCCCTCAGTAACAGGTTTTTATCGAATGAAACAAACTTTTAGATGCACTTTATCAAAGATTCCTGATTTGAGATACTGTTCATGAATTTTCAAGTTTCTGCTGTCGTTAAGCCAGTATGGAAATATGTAGGTATTGACGCTGCACTTGAACTTCAGCTCGGCAGTTTTCACTTATTCCATTTATACGTTAAAATAAAAAAAAAAAAACGATAGAAGACTTAAATATTCATTAGATGCTACATTATATTACATTATATTCATCTTCACTTAAAAAATATGCATATCTGGGCACATTAAATATTAGTGTTACCCTCGGTTGCCTGACTGTTTGAAAATTTTGTGCAAAAAACATCGAAAATGAACTGCGCGTTTACCTCTCTCGGCAGGTTGCTTTTTAATTGCCCAAGCTGGATTTTTTATATGTTGCACTACAACAGTAGGGCTTTTCTGAGGTGTAATAATTATTCTAAAATTCCATGTACCAAGCCGTGACTTTTTCCTTCAAAGTTTTGCAAAATTTCATCGTTTATGAAAGTGCTGAAGATAGGAATCTTCGGGCCTTTTTTAACCGAAAAAAAAATTCATTATCTTGCAATATTTTTACCACAGACTACTGTAACTGGGATGCCTTACTTACCTGCCAAGGATGAACTTGTTTCCTTGAACCGTCTTTCTTCCCGAGGGCTTTGAAAATGGTATAATTCAAAGGTTTTAGACCGGCGACTATATGGCGTGGGGCAGCATTTCACTTTTTGCCGGTTTTCTCGAAAAAGAAAACTCTTTAGGAACTTTGATTGTGATTTTCGAAAACGTTTCACCAAAGGGTTTTTTCTGACTGAATATGAAGAATTTCGAGATTTCCATTTGACGACAAGTTCTCGATATTTACAGACAGCCGCTCTTAAAATTGTGGAAAAAGAGATATTGTAAAAGGACTTGAAATTAACGAAAATTACCGGTAGGCTGCTTATTATTTGGCAAAAAAGTTGATTTTGTTTTCAATAGATTATGATCCTCGCAAGCAGTTTTGCTTCAAAAATGTGCATGAAGCCATATATTGTTTTTGCCGGTTCCTGCCGATATTGCAAAAGAACCCATTTTCGGAGTTTTAGTTTCTTTTTTCGTTCTAGATAAACCTTACTCAGCAATCCAATCTTTGATTGTCTCAAAGGAAGGCACCCTAAGAAATTGGAGCGCAATACGTCCAATCCCCTGGTCATTATCAGGACCCTTTGATACTGGACACGGCCGGGGGACACGCCCTATAAAAGTCAGGAAAGGGGTGCGGGAATATCGTAAATCCACTTGGAATATACGCCTCCTCCTTATTTCCCTGAAATTTACTTCATCGCAAAAGCTAGCGATAGTTCTTTTATTTATTCATTTTTTATCTTTTATTATTATTTTTTTTTTTATGTTTGTTAGAGTTTGAATCACGGCGGCACTTAACTTTATGTTCACGAATAAGAATAAGCTTGATTATCTCTTGCCCACCTACGTCGACAACTATTGTTATTTTAAAACTAAAATCGGAAACCCTTGTCCCAGTGACGCTTGTAGTACGATGTTGGTAAGGTGCGGTCGTAAATATTGATGTCATGCAGAAATCGTTTAGTTTCACTAAACAGTATTGCCTGTGCTGTTTATTACTCCTACCAGGCAGTCTTAACTTCCGAGTTTTCTTGTACGGTTTTTTTTTCAGTTCCAAATATATTCAAGGTGGTTCTATACAGTTGCAGTGTCAAAGGAGTAAAGTGCCACTGAAATCCGGACCCTGTTTAGAGAAAAGCAAGGTCTAACATACTAGCCAGCCAAAATAGTACAACAACCATTGTTTTAAAACCCCTTAGGACAATACGGTTAGACAAAATACACGACCTTTTGCTTCATTACGTTAAGAATGACGCAGTTTGAGAAATGCTGGTTGAGATTCTAGAGTCGGTCCAAAAAATCATACCGTGGGGCCTGGGAACAAGGGTTGGGGACTGGAAGGAAAGGGGATTGGGAGAGAGCGACGCCTGCTATATAGAATGAAAAGTTGGGAAATCTGTCATCGGGTCTGTGAAAAGAACCGAAACGGGTAACAGATGCAGTTTATGGCTGTGAAAAAGTCAAGATTTAGAGCCGTTAAAAGACTTTGCAGCGTTAAACACCAGATATGACAGTGGTACCATTTGTCAATAGAGGCTGTCAAAAATGGCAGTATAGATGGATACTGGAGGGGTTGGACCTCGGGGCTCCCTCGGGCATTAAGTCAACAGTCAGGAGGTGAAGATCACGTTTTAATGAAAAACTGTGAAGTCATCAAGCTTCTGGGATACGGTTTTGCTGAATGGATGCCTTACACTAGTTACACGTTAGCTGCGAGCAGTCTTTCAAAGAGGTGAAATTCTAAGGACATGCAATGCTTTTCACGCCCTCATTTCTTGTTCTAAGACTTTAGTAACAGAAGCAAAAAAACCCTTTACGATTGGTGCTTTACGATTGACAAGATTGCAGCAGATTATGTACCCATGGCCACTATATTCTGTAACAATAACTTTGTTTAATATTTAAAATGTAAATACTGAGCTTAACTGCAACGAGAACGCTGACGTCCCGGACGGCCTTTATTTTAACACCCACTGCACGAATTTGTCGAGTCAGAGCACTGAAAGAGAGCAAATATTAGCTTCCGTTTGTCATTTATGTCGTCCAGGACGTCAACGTTCTCGTGCACACCCGCCCCTTTCGGATTTTTTTTTGGACGAAGAAGGGGCGGCAGCACACGATACCTATTTCAATATAAACAAAGGAAAACAAATAATGGTTAATGGATTTGGACTGCGAAAAAGTGTAACAGTCAAAGCCCGTTAATAAGGAAAATGAAGGGATCATAGAAAGTGTCCGTATTAATGGGGTGTCCGTATTAAATATAAGGGCTTTCTTTCCCCAGGGACAAAGAAAACTGTCTGTAATTTTGACGTGTTCATCCTTATTAAGCCTGTGTCCGTTAAATGGGATTTGACTCTATACAATAACACTTTTACATCTAATTTTGAATCGGAAGTTTAATTATTCCATACGTGTGATTTCACTAAACTGTTATTTTAGGGTGTAAAACGTTCAAGCCCCCTCCTCCAGTATGCTTGAGTGATTTAGGAAATTGTCGCTTTTGTTAAACCACCTCGCCAGTTAAATATTAAAATCCGGTTCTTTTCTACACCCACTTTTTGCAAAGCTTATGTTCCTCCTTTCACAGCTTTATTTGCAAGGGTTAGTTTATTCCTGTTTTTTTTTTTTCCCGATATTCAAGAAGTTTGAAGGAAAACTCACGGACTCTCGATCTAAGCTGTTTATGACAAGGGCTGTTGAAAAAATTTGGATACTTTAAACTTTTAATTGTTCATCCTTGCGTTAAGTTTACCGTAACATTTACCTTTTTGCCGTGATTTTCAGTACGTGGGTGTATTTTAAAAAGGCCGTGACATAATTTGTGGGCTATGTGGTTGATAGTTTCGTTTGCAAGTTATCTTTTAAAATCTGAGGGGTCTTATTAAAACTGCCATTTACAGCTGGTTGCAGCCTCATACGTGCTTTTTTAATTTTTCTTTTTTCAGGTCACTCTAATGTTCTAAAAATAGTAAACGAAACTGGAATAACAGAACAATGCCACGCAACGTGAGACTTGAAGGGGAAAATGTTTATGTAACCTGATTTTGCGTTTTGTCAATCATGAGCAGAAGACTTTGCGGCTTAAGAAGATCCTGGCGAACTGCAAAGCGAATATCAGGATATAAACATGTTTTGAACATGAAGTAAAATACTACAATAAAAGATTTCTTGCTGTATCTGGAGTACGCTCATGGTAGTCGTTCCGGATGTTTCATAAAATCAGGGACAGCCACCGGATGTTTAAAGTTTCGCGGGGTTGTAAAATAGCATATTTAGGCAGTCAGTCAAGATTGGTTTTGCACATGTAAAACAAAGATTTCCGTTGTTTTAAAGAGAGAGTGAAGTGTCTCTCACCTGTTTGAATTAAATCTACATACATGGTATACGTACGATCGGGTCCAAAAATATCATAACAATCGGCAGACGCGCACAATATTACTGACAACACAACAATATACGAAGGAATGTTGGAAGAACGCTGCGCGCGCATTCCATCGAATCGTCAAGATCATTCAACATGGCTGTCTGCGCTTCTTCCAGCAGCCGATGAAAGAGATTATGTCGATTTGAGCATGGATTTGATCGAGGGAAGAGTTCGGTATAGGAAGGGAAAAAAGGTTAGGCTTGCGTTTCAGCTGTAGTTAAACGCGATTTACAGCTAACTAAAGTTGTTTTGATTACAGTGGAAGACAAGATGGGCTGTGCTGCGAAGAGTAAACCCAGCCACAGGTAAACGTTGCTAAAAATTGTAATCATGTACGATTTGAGTTCCCATTCAACTGTAATCACCCCCTCGAAACCAAACGAAGTTCTCATTATGCAGCTGGTAACGCAATTGAAACCCTACTTTTCTAGTAATGGTTTAATTTTCGCTTTCACCATCGCGAACATGCAACGCTGTAATTGATGCTCATCGCGCGCTGAGACATTGTTTTCTTTTGTTTTTCTTCGGCTACAGTACAGTCTTAGTCTAGTAAATTACAAGTAGCAGTGCAGTTGCAGCTTGGGCAATTAATAAAAATTTCCGAGACGATAATCACACTTAAACACGGATAGCTTTTTATAGCATTTTGTTTTTGTCGATCGTTTCCCTAGCCGCGAGCCGATGTAAATTGCTACAAATCTTGCTTTTCCTTCAAAACCATCGCCAGCTTTTGTCTCTCAGCACTTCAGCATTTAAAAGCGTGAAATCTTGGCTGCATCCCTCGAGGAAAGTGTACTTAATCTTTCAGTTCTTGGGCTGAATTTTCCTCGCGTCTATTTTTAGTAATCGTGCGCGCGTGTTTCCATTTCAATTTTGAAGAATTTTACTAGGCCTTGCGCTTCTTGTAAGTGAAACGACACTTGTGTTTCGCGAACATTTAGGCTTGATCTGAGCTTCAGTTTTTGCGTGTCAGGTTTCCTATTTTCAAGCAAAAAACTTCTTGCAGTTTTTTATGCAGGCCTTATATTTTCCGCTTTCTCTGAGAGCCCGGGTCAGGGAGACGTCTTCATGAAACATGTATTACGCTTGTGCGAAATCACGACAGTTTACCAAGTAGCTTGATCTTTCTAAATAAGAAAAAAAATATTAAAAATTACCCTTTGGTTAATTTCTTGAAGTCATTGGCATGGGTTGATTTGTACTTAGCGTACTTGTGCATCGCGGTTAAATATATATTCCAATCGTACGGTATTATTAGTTGATATGAAATACTGGAATAGACAACCTTCGCAGTACTCTACAATAATGGCTTTGGTTATTTTTTAAATCGTCTTTTCTTAATGTTTTTATGCGTGTACGTGTTGTACTCACATATAGATTGTTGATAATTGTGGTGAATTAGGTTTGCTTTGAGTATTATACTATTTTGATGCCAGTAAATTGGCTGTAGTCTTTATTGCCGTCTTCCTATTTTCCACTATTTGAAAAACTCTAGTCTTTCGAATTTTAAAAGAGGATGAAGATAAGTGTCTTTTTTTCGTTTTCGGGAAGAATTATCATAATAAGCTAAATATTGTTTGCTTCATGCATTTACAAAAATATTACCTTCATAAAACAAGTTTTGGCCATTTGCATTTCATTTGCACAAAATTGCACTCTTGAGTGAATTATTCTCTCATTGACTTTTTGCTCAAAATTAATACATTCAGAGTAATTGAATGGCAAAACAGTAGCTTTGAATGTCTGCCAATTATTTTTTTTTTGAGCTGCAAGTAGGTGATAAGGTCACTCAATAAACTGATTACATTAATTTTTGCGTTTTGGTCAAGAAATGGTATCAGATTCTAAGTGTTGGCTCATTTTGTGTTTTGATTTTGGTACTCTTTAAAGGCTCTGTCGATCACAAGTGCCCTTCAAAAATAGATATAAAATCTTACTGGTTTTGAGCAACCCTGAACAAAAATAAAATATCAACAACAAGAACACTTTTGTTAGTTTTTGTTTACCTCTGGCCTACTGCTGTAATTAAACCCTACTGGGTAGATGCCCATCGCTTTCAATTTACTTAGAATGCAAGAGTATCTCTTGAAGTTTAAACCACCGAGTTTAAAAAGCCATTAACACATTAAGCCAGTGTTCAACCTAGGTTACTACACTAAGGTTAGAACTTAGTAAAATGATAACCTGGGATATGAAGAAAGTCAGTTGTACTGCTAGCCATTCAGGAAAGCTGTAGCTAAGCATGTATTAGCCTAAAAGTCATTTCAGCTAGACTTGAAATTTTTTACAGTCTTTGTTATTTGAATTTCCCAAAAAACTTAACTTGCTTGTCAGGTAAGTTAAGAACAGAATTTGCTAGCCCAGTCACAAAATTAATCCCCTGGCCTAGCTTGGGCTATTGGCCTTTGCACACTGTAACCCTCATAACAGTATTTTTTTCTTGCATCCTCAGAAGTGCTGAATCTTGTTTTGTACCCCAAAGAAGCAAATGCAGGAGCTCGTCACAGGGAGAAAGCTCTCCTGTCCCTCAAGGGATTCAGTGGATTACATGTCCTGAATAAGATGGACAAGCACTTCAACATCATTGTTATCATTACTACAGATAATGTCATTCCTTTGAGTTTTGAGACAATTGATCAGAGAGCTGGATGGCTGGCACTGCTTCAAGGCCATTATGGAAAAGGTGATTTTATGATGCTAAATGACTGCATACAGCTGTACATGCAAGCACAATGATATACCGTAAATCCTCTATTTAGACCCCCCCTCAAATAAGCCCCCCATTTTCAGGGGAAGAAAGTTTATAAGGCCCCTCTCCCCCTACTCTGAATATTCTTCAGTAATAAATGGTAGACTGTATTAATCAATCACAACTGGAAAACTTCCTGTGGGCTGATCCGGGATGGTTTATTTTCCAACTAGAAGTTCAGATTTGTTTTTGATCCTTGGCTGCATATTGACCTCCAACATCTTGTACTTGAGCATTTCCACTTTGTATTCTAGTTTTTTATGGAGAACTGACACCATCGTCCAAGCTCGCCATCATCTTTTCTAAATTAAATAAGCCCCCCCTCTCAAATAAGCCCCCCATCTCTATTGAGCCCCCCAGCAAATGGGTTTGAAATAAATATGCTCCCAGGAGGCTTAACAGAGGATTTACGGAGGTGTGAGATTTTTATCCTGAAATTGTCAGAATCAGTTTCATAGAGGACCCAGACATGTCCTATTGAATGAAAACTGGCTGTATGTTCCTTGCAATTTATTGTTCATGCACATATGCAGAACCATAGCTAGCAGGGGGACCTGGACCTGTTTAGCCAGACACATTAAGTCTGTGGATGGATTTGTTTTCTTTAGACTCTGTTATTTTGCTTATAGTGACTTGCAATAATTATCGTTTGCCATTTTGATATTCGAGGTCAATTTTTTGGGAGATATCTCATGACAAGTGCTGAAAATAGCATTTCGAAACCTCCAAATTTGAAAATCTTCCGAGGGAGGATACCCCCAGACCCTTCAGCACTCGCGGTAATGCCCCCCGTTATCACAAAAAACCTAGCTATGGCCCTGATACGCCAACTCTCCCGGATTATCCAAGAGTCTCCCAGATACTACACAACTCTCCCAGTCTCCTGAATGGGTCACGAAATCTCCTGGATAAAATTGAATTTGGAGTTTTCTATGCTTAAGTTTAAATTTTAACCCCTTTTTGAAATTGAAATTTGAAAAAAGGTTTCAAACATTTTGGTTCCTTTACAATACAATACATGGTTAAAAATCATCAAGCAAAGTGAACTACTCTTTGAAATTAACTAGTTAAAGCTAAATAAAAAGATTCTAACAACAAAAGAAAAAATGCGCCTGCTTTAAATGATTGCCGTACATCAGACTTCCAAAATTTGTTAATTGAGGAAGGAGTTCGCACATGCTTCAACTCAACAAGTAGACTATTCCACAGGTACTGAATTTTGCTATTTTTTTTGGGGGGGGGGAGGGGAATTCAAGTTACACAAGAACTGCATAAAACTAAACATTCCTTCACCCTGAGCCTGTTTACATTTAAATTTTTCATATCACTCAGCAACATGTTTTCAACTGCAGAGAAAAAAGCCCCACTGTTATAGAATTGAGCCTATTGGGTGGGTTTGAGGACTGGAAACACCCAATTCATTTGTGAAATTGTCTTATTTTCAGAAAAGTCATTTCAGGGCATTGTGCCACACAAACAGAAGATCAAGTCTGGTGAAGCAGAACTTCGTTTTTACTCCACCTTCTTTTCACTGACAAAAAAGGACAGTTATCGCCTTATTGGTCACTGGAAGTTAACCTCATTGCCTAAATATGGAGCAGTAGAGGGAGGTTTTGCTTTCCAGGCAGGTCCAGATTCTGCGACTGGAGATAAGCCAGTGATCTATTTTTTTGCCACTCGTTCTGGAAAGGAAATACAAGCCTTGTTTGACAGTGTTTGTAGAGCAGGGGAGGCCATGCTGCAGCAAGAATCGTATGCAGGTAGAGATTTTAGAGGGTAGAATTAAGTGGTCGTACTGTAATCTGCTACTTAGAAGCCTCCCCCCTACTCTATCGCTTCCCCCCCCCCACAGTTATAGAGCCATTTAACTGTAAACCCAAAAAGATACATTCAAATATAGCCTCTTCTAGCTTTCTTTTCTTGAATTCAATTTATTGCGACGTTTTGAAACTCAATTTGCAAGAACGATCAATTATTGTGATGGAGGCAAATAAATGGTAGATAGATAGATAAAAATCAGTAATCAGCACTGCTATAGCTTGTTTTAAAGCACTTTTTATACTCTGGTTATAAAGCCCCGTGGATATAAGCCCCTCAACCCCAGGGCTTATAAGCGAAAGTTTACGGTATACTTTTTTAGAGCGCAGGCTCTTTTCCCGAGCAGCGGCTGGTAATTTAGCCTATATACTTCTTAAGAGGTCAGCACTTGTTAACATCCGTCGAAAGGCCCTTGGACACCTCATGAAGTTTACACAAGGTAGATTAAAGTACACATACTATCAACCCCAACCCAAAAAAGGAACCTAACCAGTTTCGAAACAGTGCTTAACCCTAATCAGTAAAGGAAGTGCTTAACCCTAATCAGTAAAGGCATTGCTTAACCCTAATCAGTGAAGGTAGTGCTTAACCCTAATCTGTAAAACACAGTGCTCAACCGGCTAATCCAAAACGATAAGGAATACTGCGCTGTGTAAACGTCATAAGGTGTCCAAGGGCCTTTCGACAGATGTTAAAAAGTGCTGACCTTCTTAAGATGGTAAAGACTTTAATGGGAAAAGGTGTTTGGAAAATAAAACAAGCTGCCTTAGAAGGAACTCCAAAATTTTCAGTCAGAGTCTCTTACACCAGAGTCAGGTCCTTTTGACAACTTCGATCCCCATCAAAAGCATGGCTAGCTCTCTTCTTTAAGCTTATAAGAGGCTGGGGCTAGATTAGGGACACAGTCATCAATATGGCCACCGGTAATACAATGGATCCTCAAAACAGACCATTCTTAAGCATTATCTGGAGCTTTTAAAAGAGCACCGTTACATTCATGCTTGATCTCAAAATCAAAAATGAAGAAGCCAAGACAAAAATGGTGTGATGAACTGTAGGCAGAAAACAATAACGATAATAATGACGATGAAGAAATTTATCACTCTGTCCTATTATCATTTTTTTTTAAATATAAATAATAAAGATTGTGATCATTCCTGGTAAAAGGTTAGCCTGAGAAAACAGCCGACATTTCGCGATCCTTCCGCTGGTTTCCCCGCCAAATGAAGTTTGAGAAACGAGCGCAGAAATTCCATGATGATGAACGCGTCGTCATTGGTTGACTTAAATTTTCCTTGCGGCATGACCAATCAGAAGCACTACCCGGATCAGCGAAGTGACACGTCATCAGTATGGAATTTCTGTGCTTTTTCCTCAGATGTCATTTCTGACATCATTTCATTCTTGCTGTCGTCGCGAAATGTCCGCTGTTTTCTCAGGCGAGTAAAGGTAAAATCAATTATTTTTGTTTTCCTGTAGAAACCACCCAGCCCAGTACAAGTAAAGGTGAAAGTCAATCACAGCCTAACTTTCTCAAACGGGCATGGCTCAGAATGAGCGCAAAACGGCGCAAAGGTGGCAGACAGCGTAGTCAAAGCGTGCCCTCACCTACTCGGGGGAAAAACAAGGCTGAAACTGGAGAGCAAACATTACCACCGGAAAACGGCCAAGCTACTATTCGAAGAAACGTTTCCGTTCCCGCGTACTTTGGTGCAACCAGTAGCAACGAACCCGGGTTAAATGAAGTATTCGAGGAAGAAAAGCCCAAAAGCCCTCTCCCAGGCTACGAGAATATTGCGGGGGTGACACCCGAGGGTTATCACGTGATGATGCCAGCTGATAATCAGGTCCGCCAAAGTAGAAGTAGCAGTAGTGCGCGCAGTCCTACGCGGAGGGCATCGGAGGAGCGAGGAGTGCGCACGAGCGAAAAGATCGATGAAGGTGGCGAAGGAGAGGTGGAGGGATACGTTGTGGTTGAAGGGCGGGACGAAGAGCTTCTTGAAAAAGTAAGAGCAGACTCCGAGGCGGCTTCCCAGAGAAGAACGTCGCGCGGCTCCGAAAATGGGAGAGTAAAGTCATCTTCTTCAACCTCCGACAAACGTGAGGAAAATGGGGTCATCGCCGAAGAAGTGGAAGGTGAACAACAAGAGAGGAAGCCATCTGAAACGGAGCAACATAGTAATGGAGATGTGCAGTGTGAGATCGTGGTTACTTCAGCTGATGATACGGAGGAGAAAAAGAGTGAAGAGAAAGAAAGTATAGTGAACGATGAGCAAGTTGCTCCGAAGAAACAGGAAATTAAATCTGATGTTCACAGCAATGGAAGCAATACAAGCGAGAAAGTTGTTACAAGTGTAGACTATGTAAACGGGGACATTTTCCAGAAAAATGAGAATTATATGAAAAATAGCACATCGACCAGTGTTTCTTCACGGCGCGGTATGAAATCCCCGCCTAAGTTAAATCTTCCACCAATGTCTACCGCGGGAAGCGCGGAGCACCTCTATGTCAATTCTCCCAAGATCGTTGATTACGTTAATGTTCAAGGAAGTAAGCCAGGTGGCTTCCGGTCCCGCAGTGTAACGGGTTCTCAGCCAGGTAATAGATCAAAACTGAATCCGTATGCAATGTATGATGGGAACGACGATTCGATCTATCACAGCGTGGAGTCGCTAATGCCGTCACATCCGGGATATCAAAATGTCCTCACGGATGACCCGTCACGAAGCCATAGTTTTGAAAATATCGCCGGCCATTCGTATGCAAACGTGGCTGGCGCGCATCCCTCGTATAAAAATATCGGGCACTTTGATAGGTCCTACGTGAATGTTATGTCACGACCTCCACCAGGAAATCTTAACTATGTCCGAGTCGCGGGGGCTGATTCATCTCACGCGCCCAGTCCTCTTCCGATAACCAGTACGTCGCCGAAATCGAGTGATTATACCTGGATCGATGAAAGAAAGACTAAACTGTTACTGGACACCGGTAAAATGCATTCCGAGAGGAGGCAGGAGAATCTGCCAAGAATCATTAAGAAGTAGTTCTGTAAATGATTTCAACCTTTTCACTCCTAAATGAACTTTCTATTCTTGTAATAGCCTGCGTCGTAGACGAAGTCTAACCCCTGTTAGTGACGTCTGTGAAGCAGCGCTTGGCCCCCAGCGAATTTTCCTTCAACCTGATTGGCAGGTGGAAGCCCAAGGATTTCGGCGCTAATTAAGTTCCTTCTGTGGCGCTGTAAGTTCTTCAAATCAAAATTCCAAATCCTAAATTTTATTACCACGCGAAAGAACTGTCGAGGATTTCCTCGACGTACGCAAAAGTTACAACCACCTTTTGCTGCATAATAAACATTATCCGAGTAAAGTACTCATCAGTAGATTTCATTTCAATGTTCACCCTTCAGAATTTTTATTCACAGACTCCAACGTTAGAACCACCATGTACAGATGAACAGTGCCTCTTCATAGTACTGCTCAGTAGCATTCAACTAAATCGTCAAATTTCCAGGTGTGGAATTCAAGTACGGGTCTGAAAGTTTGCCTGTAGGAGTGAACAACGTTGAAATCGATATTTAATATAGTATAATATACTTTTGTACGTATTTTTTTCCACAGCGGGTTCTGTCTTTTTGTAAACTATAACGAGTGACTGGTTATTTAGAAGTTTAGCTGGTTATTTTTCTAGAGTATTTTGTTGTAGAGGAAGGCTAAAAGGTTTGAAAATTCGGATTTCCAATATTGGTCATGCAGTCAAAGAATTGTTAGACGAAAATACGTGGGAAATAGGGTGTTTCCGCGCATGCTCTGTAATCTTCCCGCCTAGTCTTTCCGCGCGAGGTTTCTTGGGGTAAGAGGATTGCTTTGTTTTAAACTTGACCAAACTGTACGTTTTCCCCGTAAATTATAATCATCAGTTATGCCCGTATCGCTCATCAATGTGTAGTGATAGTCAAAAGTATTGTGGTTGGGGCTGGGAAGGGGATTAGGTTTGACATGAAGCTGAAGTAAAACCACTGCTTTCTTTTTGCTGCAAGAACAAAATTAATAGTATCATGCGAAAGCGCTGTCTGCAGGTAGGGTGTATTTGCATGGTTATACTGTAGAATTATTTTTATTAAAAGGACCAGTCTTGATACTCGCTACAATAGAGGCCAAACTGAACTTGGGACGCGATGGAAAATCCCTTGCAAGTAATTGTTACATAGTACTCTGTTCCTAATGACAATTTTTTTGGATCGGCTTTGGTTTCATCCCTCCATCCTCCTCCCTTCCTCCCTGACAATGTTGTGACCCCAAAAGCACTCATTTCAACCAATTTTGCTCAAAATTCATTTATTGTTTGGGTTGGGAGCGGGGAGGTCGCCAGTTTTGCTAATATCGTTGGGAAGGTCCCAACACTTTTGACCTCGGTTGTAGCAATGCATTTGTTACGTGAAAAGCTGTTTCAAGGTGTAAGCGACTAGTGTAGAAGCAAATTAATGTCATTAATTATGTCCAAGGAATTACAAAGGAAAGCGTAACTCAGAATATCTCAATATTTGTAAAGGAATCCGGTAATTAGCTATAGTACATAGTGACCCGTTACTCAAGTTTCAACTCGAAGTAGATGGTTTTTTAAAGAGAGAGTTTTTCAATAAAAAGAATTGTCTTCACGTGTAATATTATGAGTCATATGTGAGGCTGTTCGCTGTGTCCCGTTTCGTGTTAACCCAAACACAGCATCAACATGGCGAATTCAATTGCGAATAATATTGCGTGCAACGTTAACGTTTTGGCAACATAGCTAAGTGGCTATCCAAGGTGAAACGGGCGACGTCTTTGTCCAACGGCTACATTTCGATGTGAAATTTGTTTGACTATGGATTGAAAGTCGCGTGCAATGAAGAGATTCTTTGGCTTGTATATTACAGGAGCGGATAGATGCGCTTCAACAAAGCAATTGTGCAACACGTAGCACGCATATTTTCAAGGTGTGAACGGGCCTTAATATAATTCACTAGAGAGGGGATGCCAATTTTCTCTTGTCGATTAGGTAGCGCTTTTTTGCTCGAGCCCTCTGCATAGCGCTGGTGTGGACAAACATAGACCTGACCTGGGGTCCATGGACCACTTACATGTACAAAGTCCATCGCCCCCCCGTAATGGACCGGGTCCATTTAATTTGGGTCGTAGTTGCCTTTGAGGAAGGGTGTACCCAGCCAAGCCAGGGTCTATCATAAGAACCAAACCAATCCAACAAGACGAGAGCCATTTACTAACTTTTTCCTGAAGCAAGCATTTGATGGAGGTGTGGTGACGTAATGGCAGTCCAAATCACCCCTACCTCCTCCAGACTTTTTTCTTGCAGGGGAGGAGAGGATAGGTGAGGTATTTGGTTGCAATGCGGATGATTTATGAAAATGCCGAGCTGAATTTAAAAGGGGCTTGAAGTCAACAAAAAAATTGCATATTTCTTGGTCTCAAAATTATCCCCCTCCAAACGGGTTATGCTTTAATACTTATTGCTAGTAATACTAGTGGGGAAAATTGCAATGTTTAACATGATCCGTACTGGCTGATAGTCTTCCTTTCATGTTGACAGGACCTCAAACACTGTGAGAAATTGTGTGATTTTGTCCACAGTTTATTGTAGCAAAATAATGTTCCACCACCCAGCAACGTGCTAATTACAGGAATTATGTACCAATCTACTTTCCTAGAACTCATAAAAATATTTAACATGATCTCCCGGTTTCTGCCTTCCTTTCCCATAGACTTTATGGGGAACAAAATGTGGTGCAGCTGAATTTTCTATTAAGTAATGGTCCGGATAAGAAGGAAAGGACCAAAACGCAGTGAACACGTCGGAATGCAGAAAGTTGCTAACTTTACTATTGTCTCTACTATGGTTCTGATTGGTTTCATCAAATTTTACGAAATCTTGGCAAAGCAGCATGTATATTAATCCCTTTTTTTCTATTCAACTTCCTTATAACAAAATCTCGTCTTAGTACTAAGTAACACAGAAATCGTATGTGCGGATCATGTCAAATTGTAAACATTTCTTGGCTATTGTTTGCAACTCTTGTGATTGGTCGAAATGTTTTAACACAAAAATACACTCTTTAAAAGTGGAGTTTAAATACATTTTCTTTCGTAAACTGCCTTTTTGTAGGTTTATGCATTCTCTGCGTAAAAATGAAAACATTTCTATGTGAGGAAAGCGTATTGCGCCACAACATAAGAAATTGCTTCCCTTCTTACCTGGATCGTTACTTACGTAGTAAGAGGGAAGGACCAACTAGGTTTGACACTCCTTTAAGTCAAAGTCACCATGCTCTTCTAATAGGATTTAAACTTGGTATAAACTTTGGGTGAAAAAAATACTTCAAGCTATGGATAACCTAGCTTTATATTAGGTAATTTGCAGCCTTTGCATTTTCTTACCATCTACTAGTGCAAAGCCCTGAACACAACTGTCAAAACTGCACGAAGTAGCATTCAACAAACAATGAATTACGGCCGTATTTCTTCAAAGGAAAAACAAACGCATTTATAAAATGTCATCTACTGCCCCCATTTTTAACAGCAAGTTCTTTGTTTCTAATACAGTCGACTCTTTCTTAACAGACACCTCTATAAGACAGAAAGGTGTCAGCCTTTAAAGAAAGTTGACTGAAAAACATAAGTCTAGATATTTGACAAACATCATGGCAATCTTCAAGTAAGAGTGTTACTTGACAATGCAAAGAATGATGAAGGACAGACCATTTTTTTGTTGTTGTTGGATAGGGATGAAAATTCCTGAAAGAAAAAAATATTTTGCAAATATATCATTTGCAGGTATAAGAAGAAAATATAAAGACTGCAGGTCAGTACACATTCAATTCAGTTATATCTTCTTTCAGGTTATAAAACCAACATCTTCTTGAACAAACCTTCGAATATCTGAAACACAGTTCTGTTCAAGGGCAGAGCAAAAGACAGTTTGTAGATACTTTTTGTGTCCTAATTCCTTGATTAAAAGTAGTGGCTCATGATAAATTCTTGACTAGTATCTTTTCTGTAAGAACTTTTGCACATTTCAAATCAATCTTCCAACAACACTTGTGTAACTAAGGTGCTGCTATACAATGATTTACCAACTGATATCACTGACTGATCAAGAAAAATAATTTATTATTAGCAGAATAATACAGTTTGGAAAAAAATACTTTGGATAGACAACAATGACAAAGAAATCATTGTAAGTCCAAAAAACACTCATCTTCCCCCTCCAAAAACATAATGGTCTGTCTCTTAAGCTATAGTTACTTACCTTTTTAAGACATTTAGAAATAGAGAAAATTGTCTAGGTAATCCAAAATGTAATAATATTGTAGTCAGCTCTCTCTTACTGGACACCCCGCTAAAATGTACACCTATTGCAGAGTTGGTCCCCGCCTTTCTTTACTCCTTTAAGTTGACTCTCTATAAGATGGACATCTCTCTAAAGGCTGATTTAGACGGTTCGATTTTTGCTTAAGACTACCGTGCATGACTAGTATGCGTCATGACTTCACGACAGATGTAAATTAGACCCGCCACATTCGTACGACACATTGTGGATGTTGTAAGTGAAAATTGTGTGTGTGTGGATAGTCGAAAGTCATGATGCATGCTAGTCACGCATGATAGTTGTAAGCAAAAATCGTACTGTCTAAATCGGCCTTAAGGCAGACACTTAGAGTAGCTCCCACAGGTGTCCACCTTAAAGAGAGTTAGTTAACTGTACTGTGAGAATGTCAACTGAATTTTAACTTTTCTGCTTGAACCTCCTTAGCTCTCTTGAGAATTGCCTCATTTTGCTGCTTGATTCTCTGAATGCGCTCATCAAGTTCTTTTTCCCTGACAAGTTTGATAGAGCTCTTTTGAGCAGTTGTCTGGGTAACATCTTCGTCTTGGTCCAATTTTTTCACCTTAAGTCGAGACCTCAGATCTAGCAAGATAAATAAATAAATTCATTAATAATAAGAAATGACACCATTAAAAGGGATGATGACTGAGGAAATATATATTATATAATCGCGAATCTGAGGGAGGGAGAACTTTTAGCGTGTCCGCGACCAGGCTCTGGAACTCTCTGCCCATTGACCTTAAGAAAGGAACATGTGTAACCTCATTTAGAAAGGCTATTTATAGTCATTTTTTAGTGAGATAAAATGACGTTGATCATTTTAGCTTAAGTGAAACTTAATTTTATTTCTTAGTTTTATGCTAATCCAGCATTTCACAACCTTCCTTTCGCTTGACCCATCCTAGCTGTATTCTTATTGTAATTATAGTTTGTAGATATTCATTGTAAGGATATTTTATAATTGTAATATAGTTTTTTACTCTTTTAGTCTTAACCATACATATATTTATAGTTCTTTTCGTTAATGATATGTATTTTGTAACTTAATTTTCGTTTTATAATTTTAGTTTGAGGGCCACTAGTTATTCAGTTGAAGTACTGTCCCGTGTTACCCTCGTTAAATAAAGTTGATTATTATTATTATTATATAAGAATTGATTTGTGTCATTGGCATGGACATCTCTCTTGTGAAACATGCAATTGACAGTCAACAGAGAGTAACGAGAGGCAGCTGTATTCACATGATAATCACTCCTCACAACACCACTAAGCACGTTTCACACTGTTGGGTGCCAGCAATGGGAGGTTCTTTATTGGCTATCTAATACATTAGAACCCTGGTAACTCTAACTTCATGCTAACTTGTATGCTAACTCCTATTTCCCTTGAATTTGTCCCCACTTTCCAGTCATTTTTGCTCAGCTAACTTGAACTCAGGTTACCTAAATTCCTCGTTTACTTGAACTGAATTTCATTAACCTTGATCACAATTTACCCCGGTAACTCAGAACCGGGTTCTTACAACTCACCCTTGATGCTAATCCATTAGCTCTTTTTGTCTTGTAATATTGTTCAAAACATTCTAACATACACTAAAGCAATTTTCTTTCAACTACTGCAAGGAACAGATTTATTGCAGATGAATTTGGCAGTCATTTATCAAACTTATCAGGTAATTTAATGTATACTGAATGATCATAACAGGAATGCATAATCGCTTCACAGTGATGGGATAAATATAACTTGCACTGTACCATATACTAAAGTACTGAAAAATCAGTTAACTATTGATTGATAACAAGGCATATTGACTATTCAATCAGCCTCACTAACTCAAATCCCTGCTAAATTGAACTGTTTTTAGCGTCCCTTCAGAGTTTGAGTTACCAGCGTTGTACTGTATTTTTGTCAGTGGCCCTAATACAAGTGAAGCAGAGGGTATTGAAAACCCTGGTAGATTGAAGTCTTGAAGTGCTGGGCAAGTAGACTAGTGGTAATTAGTATAATTACATTGATGACTATTGAAAATAGAGCGCTGTAATTGGCTAGGAGCTTCGCACTATCCCGCTATAATCACCGTGCGGTGATTATAGCATTGAAGGCTAGCAGTTTTCAAAATGGCAGCCAGATTTTTTGATGTTTTGGGGTCGGAAATTGATCAATAATTTTATTTTCTCGAATAATCATCAATGTAATTATACTAAAACAATTAGTCACCTCAGGCGACATGAATATTGGTGACTGGACTTAGTCTCGGTGACTATTCACCAATATTCACGTCGCCTATGGCGACTAATTGTTAAATAAAGCCTATGAAGAATAACTAGAAACAAAATAAAATGTATAATAATTATGATTTCTCTACACACCTTTAGACTGCTTGACTTTGACTTCTGATGCTTTAACAGCTGTAGGCGTTGACCCCTTTTTGTCACTATCAGTTGCAGGCAGAAGAGTCTTAAAGGATTTTGATTCGGTCAATTTTGCAGTTTTTTCCCTGTCACCATTTTTTTGAGCCATAATCTCTTTTTTTTGTGATTTTACAGACACCTTTGGATCCTCTTCCTTTTTAGTTTTATGCCGTCCTTTTTCACCGACCCTTACACTGTTCTTTGCGATCTGCATGTTCCCATCTGTTTTTGAGTCTTTTTCAATGGTTCTTCCACTTTTCTGTCTAGAACCTGACCTTGAACGAGAACGATAACGTCTGTTTTCTCTGTTTTTACCAACATCACTAGTAATCCTTTTTAGTGCTCTATCCCTGCTCCGACTTCTTTCATGACGGTTATAATTTCTCCTGTATGCCCTGTCTTTGTGTAATGGTGACTGTGACCTCCTGTGAAATCTTTCCCTAGATCTACCACGTAAGCGCTGATCACGCAGTCTGTCATGTGAAAGTGAATGACTTTGATATGAACGTGATGAAAACCTAGATCTTTCTGGGGAATAAGAACGTCTCCTTTTTCTGTTGTTTTCTCTGGACACACTCCTTTTAGTTCTGGACCCTTCAGATGGTATTTTATTTAAACCTACCTTAGATTTAACAGTTGGTAGATTCTCTTCTTCTTCAACAAAATCACTGTCTTCATCTTCAATACTCAACTGGTCAAAATCCATCTCATCCTTATCCTCATTCTTTGCATTAAATTCTAATCTTTCTGTTTTACTATCAACAGGGACTTTGTTCTTATTTCCATCAGATTTGCCTGAAATATTCTTATCAGCCCTCTGTATTTTTTGGTTTTCATTCCCTGGTTCCTTTGCTTTGTTTCCTGTATTTTCCATTGGCAACTTTTTCTGTTTGATTTCTTGGTTAGATGTTGATATTAATTTAGATTTGGCTTTAGGTTTCTCCAGAAGTGAAGGTTTTGAGTTTCTTTTAACCTCACTACGTAAACACTCAACATTTAAATCAGAAGCTTTTATGACTTTCTGAACACCAATGTCTTGCTTTCCTTCTGATGGTAAATCTACCTTAGCAGATGATAAAATTACTTTAGAAGATGATGAATCTACCTTGCCAGATGATAAAACTGACTGACTAGTTTCTGCTGTAGCAGGAATGGGTTTTTCAGTTTCATTCGTAGTTGCCCGTTGTTCTTTACTCTTTTTCATTTCATCTTTAACTTCAATGTCAATTTCATCTTCACTTTCTGACTCTCTAATAATGATGCGCTGTGGAGATAATATCTTTGCAACATTTATCTGTTCTCCATTACTTTCATGAAAAATTCTCAAATCATTTTCCTGTTCAGAAGCAGCCAAGATTTCTTGAGAGGAGTTTGCTAGTAAGCTCTCGTTGGCAATGGTGATACTGATGTCATTTAAAATGTTGACTTCATTATCTGAATCAAGGACCTCATCGTCTGGTACTTCTACACCATTAGTAGAATTTGTCTCTGTATTTTCAAAGACATCTTCATCACTTTCATGTTCTACATTCTCTTTATCATATTGATCACTTTCATTTTGAAAACTCTCGTCATCACTCAAAACATCATTGGTACCAGTACTGTCAACATCATCAGAAATGTGGTCTTCAGCATCACTGCTACCTTTATCATTATCAAAATTCTCACTATCTTTGACATCATCATCACTGTCCTTATAACCCTCTAATGAATCTTCCCTCGTATCTTTATCTTCTTCTTCATATCCAAATGCTGCTTCCAACATATCTTCCTCTTCCTTATGAGAATCACTAACATACTTTTCTTCACCATCTGAATCATCCGGATCAAATTCACTGTCATTATCCTCTGAATCAGCAAATGTCCTCTTATCGTCATTAAGAACAGCAGGAGGTGAAGTATTCAAGTCAATTTCCTCATAATCTGTACTTGAAGATGATAAGCTGTCTTGCCTCTCAAGGGCAACAATTTGCAAATCAGCTTTGTCTTCTCGTCCAAGACTTACACGTCTTGTGCCACCCACATCTGTTGCATTAAATTCCCCTTGCACAAAAGAGGTCTAGAGGAAAGAACAACAATAATAAATTGCAGCCTAAAAATACAGCCACCTTTCGTTGCTACTTGCCACTAGGAACATTTCAGAGGAAAGTCATCTATGCCTCAGAGACAGAATTCCATACAATTGACCTTTGTGGCCATTTGTCTGACATTCATAACAAAAAAAACAACTAAAACAACTACTACCTCGACCAATCAGAACTCCTGACTAGATTCTGGACAGATATTACATCATCAGTATGGAATTTCTGTCCCTAAAGCACAGATGTTACCAGTATTATTATTTCAGTAACTTAAAGAAACACCTTTTGATTTTGATTGCATCTGTGGGTCACATACCATTATTCATATTATGTTTCTAAGGATCAAATATTTTGCTCCAAGGTCTTGGCCAGTTGGAAATTACTATTCTATACCCTAACAATCGATTTGTATTTAAATCTTTCTTACTTTTGACCGCATGGTCCTCAGTGCAGCAAGTCGTAAAGCTTCCAAATTCTCATCATCTAATAATTCATCATCATCCTCATCAGCCACGCTTCTCACAATCCGTCTACTTTCCTGAGGCTTTTAAAAAAAAATTACACCAATATACAATAAATTATGCTACACCATAATACCACAAAACTTTTCTTTTTTCAAAAGTAATCGAAGCTTGAATGCAAAATATCACATGAAAATATACCAGAGTGGGAGATATTCGAGTCCCGGAAGGTTGAAAATTAATTGAGACTCTGCCTCTAGATTTCCTTACTGAAGTAAACACTGATTGCAAACAAAACATTTAATAATCGAACAGCTAGAAATTTTAGCAAAACGCTTCTTTAAGGTGTTTTCAGCATCGATGAACATATGACAGCATTCCGGCCGGCAAATAACCATAAAAAAGATGCATTCGAACTGTCAGATTTCTGTTTGGCTTACCTCGTTAGAGACAGCAAAACGACGAACGTCTCGTCTGAAAACGTCGTAATTATTCTGCGGAGTAAAAGAGACGCACAATTGTATCTTTTAGACCTCACGATTCTAAAATTACGTTAAAGAAATGCCTGTTGCTTCGAGCAATTACCTGCTCCATGGCATCCATTTTGAAAATTCGACCTTTGTAATTATTGCGCACAAACATGCGCATCATGTTACACGAAAGCCGCTGGAAAAAGCACACATACGGGTGAAGGGGAGCCCTTGGGCACTTTCCATTCAACCCAAAATTCCGGTAATTTCGGTTGGTACATCAAATGGAACGGACCATTTCGGTTTGGTCCGACCGGAATATTCGGGACCAGCTTTCGAGGTGGTCCTCTTTGACCGGTCTGGTCATTTCGGTCGGTTGGACCGAAATGTTCCTTTCCATTTGACAAAATTGTTGTCCCCAGTACCGCTCTTTTGTATCCTGCTTGCAAGAACAATAACCAAGCGCGCGGTGGCGCGTGGTGGAACCGGAATGTACCGTTCCATTGAACACGGAAAATTTCCGGAATTTCAAACCGGAATTTTTGTTGAATGGAAAGCGCCCCTTGATCAATTTTGGGCAGAGGCATAAACAGACAAGTCTGTAATTGGTAACGTCATATATGATATGTCTTTCAAAATTTTAGATCATGATTGGCCATGGGTTACTTGCTTACAGTCTCTTTAGGAGTTTTTGTGATGGCAAGAGCAACCAACCTTGGCCAGATACAACTGAACCCAAGGAGCTGACCAGGAGCCCATGGGCTCCTGAGCTGACCCATTTAAACTATCGGTAAGATACCGTAAAATTCCGAAAATAAGCCCCGAGGCTTATATTTTTCAAAGGCTCTTTTTGAGGGGCTTATCTACGGAGGGAAATTTGCGTTTCAAAATCAATTGGGCTAGCCTTACAATTGGAAGTAAATTTACCGTGTTTGCTTTGTTTTACTGTGTACTTGAGGGCATCTTTCCAAGTACACATCCCCTGGCGGGGGGGCTTATGTTTTGTGGGGCGATTTAACGGAGGGTACTTTTTTGCGTTACCGGTTTGGGGGGCTTATATTTGGAGTGTACTTCTTTCTTGTTTGACATGACATTATTGGACCATTGGTAGTATATATATAAAAAAATATTGTATTGTTAATGACTGAAGTTGATTGGATAGAAAGAACTGACTGTTATTACATGACCAAATGCTTTCCATGCAGCAAAAGTTATGTTTCAGAAACATTTTGTGATGTCATCACTGGTTTCCCCATAGAATATGTCAGAGGAACAAGCACAGAAGTTCCATACTGATGTGTCAACCCAGATCTGCATATTACTTCTGGTTGGTTGTACCCTGGGTGCCATAGACTTTTCTAGCACAGTTTCCGGTTGCTGTCAAGTCTTTATAGTAACCACACGTAAGAAAAACCTCTGGTACCCAGGGTAGATTGGTTGTGCTGCAGAAGGAAATTTGCTTTAACCAGTCAGAACAGTCTTCCACACTCTGCTGGAGAGTCTATGGTCAGAAGCACTACCCAGAACCGGGTAGTGACACGTCGGTTTGGAATTTCTATACTTAATCCTCAGACATCAATTTGCAGTAAAACGAGGTGGTACACAAGGGTTGGCTCCTGCCTTTCTTCTGTCCATTTCTACAGCACACAGGTAGCCCAAGCTCGCATTGCCATGTAAATATTTTGAAAATAACAGGTGAACATTATTACCATTGAAATACCAGTCAGCTGAGAAGTGCACAGTTACTCACAGGCACTTGGGTGACCTGTGGGCACACAAAAAGTGACACACTTGGCCTGTTGTCAGTTTCTTGAACTCCTGCAAAGCCTTTGTTGTTTACATACAAGATAGACGTTTCAATAGTTTTGGAGCAGTCTGTAAGCTAGGAACCCCAGTAGTGTAGCAGCTGATCCTAAGGTCTCTCCTAATTGGTCACTGGAAACAATGACATGTCATTCTTCCCATTGTTTTAGTATTGTTTGGGGTTAGGGTTTCGAACCATTGGTGACTAATCTTTGGAACAGCTGCTACATCAACAAGGAACCCAGAGTCCTTAATTAGATTTTGATTTGATGTTGGGCCCATAAAGTTTCTGTGACTTTCAAGAAACAGGTCCCTGGTCCCAATGTTTGTCTTCATGAGACTTCACTGCAGAGGGGTTTGTCTTACCACCCTTTGGGGAATGAACTGTGAAGATTTTAACTGCACACTTATGACTTGCCTGCAGCACAGACATCATCCAAGGTTGGCTAGTATAGTCTGCCAGAGTTCAAGTTACCAGGGTTGTACTGTATATATTATATATATATATATTTTCTTCACGGGCCAACCATGGTACACAGCTGGGGCCCAGAAGAATGATTTGGCACTGGCTAACTTAATCAGAGGTTTTGTGGCACAGGCTGATCTGCAACCGATCCTTCTAGGGGCTATTTGTAGAGACAAAATTGTCACAAGAGCAATGCATGTGTCCAGATCATTATACCAGTATTCACTGTTTTCATGTTCTGTGGGAAATGAAACAACATCCTTGCAACATTTCCTTGTGTAATTGAACACTTGAAGTGCCTCTTTGACCAATCGACTCTGTGAACTGCACTTGGTTATGTCACGTGACTTTTCAATGTGACCCTTTGAGTCCAAATATTTAAATAAAACAACTGGTCTCATTTTGTCTGAGGTCATTGCACCTATCTCCCCCCTTTCCAAAGAGGATTGCACAAAATCTTATAGAAATAATAGTCTAAAAAGTGCTACAGTCATAGAAGGCTTTTCAAATTCCAAATATTGAGCAAGAACAGAAGAAAAGTAAAGAAAGGAAGAAAAAAGTGCTTTTAATTAAAGGAAGAGAGCAATGGACAATTAGTTAATCTGTACGTAATTTTTTTTACAATAATGCAAACCTTTCATGTGAAAAATCATCATGTAAATAAATAGACAATTCACTTTTTAACTGGTGTTTTAGATTACAACACCACAATCAGCTCAAGAACTCATACCGATATATACACACATTGTGCATTGATAATAAATTATTTAAAGAGGTACATGTGCAAACTAAATTCTCCTTATATTACATGACAAAAACTATGACTTATCCTCACTTTGCTGTTGATCTCTTATCAGCTTATGAATACTTATGCATGTCTCTTGTATAAAAAATATCTCATAATATTTTATAGTATTGAAAAATAGGTTTTAACACCTTCCAACTTAAGTAGAATACTTGCAATTTAGTGGAAATTGCCTCTTACTAGTTTGTGTTGACAAAAAAAACAAAACATAAGAGTTTGATTGTGTGGAGCTTAATTCTGGTCAATTCCAATATCTTAATGTTGTAAACAATGTGATTTTTCAGCTTAGCAATATTATAAGAACTTGCGAACACTTAATTATATGGTTTGCTAGTATAAATCAAATTTGATAATTCTTTTTCTTTTCCCTTTTCAAAATGCTGCCTTAAACTTACTCTGGTTTCGATTTTTCTTAATCTCTGACATCGTAACCACTACCTTTTGGAAAACCAGTTTACTTTTAACTGATCAAGGAAAATAGAATTGCAGTTTTAAAAAGGGCTAGAAGCCCACACTAATATCTGATGTATCATTTTTCTTCATAGCTTTTTAAGCACTGCAGCTCAGACAATCTGGATTATTTCGAGAACAAGCAGGACCCTCCTCGTTGTTTTTCTTACTTTTGGCAGACTTCTTGAGTGCATCTTGATCTACTGTGAACTGAATGGCACTAGCTGCTGGACGGGTGCGTAGGTAATACATACCAGTCTTTAAGCCCTACAAAATTGAACACACAGAAGAAGTCTTGTAATCAAATTGTACTTGAATAATAATGTCTCCACAGTGTAAATAACACCACAGTCAAACCTGCCTTTATGATGGTGTAGTTTGTATTTGAGGAATGTTTTGAGTGCATGTGGCATAGTTGCATGTGATGCATGCCCCATAATTTAAGATGAAATTGAGATACACCACCACAAGGGGGCGGGGGGTTGGGCTAGATCCCTCCTACTCTTTAGCAACAGTGTGGGTTCTTAAGAGAACAAAAGAGATTTAAAAGAGTAAAGTTTGTGAGAAAGGGGCCTTCAGTTTATTGTCTTTATCTGATAAGACTAGAAAGACTAACTGTTAACAGAACTCATTAAAAAGGCACCACTTTCTACTCGATATCAGTTGCTTGAAGACCCTGAGTGCTGGGGCTGAGTGGTTACCAAATTGAAGTAACTGGGCATATAATGCAGCAATGTTTTGAATAGTTTTTGACTGATTTAGAATGTCAGAGACTATGATTGAGTCAAACGGTTGTAGACAGTATTTCACATGCTGGATCAACAGCTCCACATTCACATTTTCTGCCATGATGTAGCTGCCATATAGAGGTTAAGGAACTGGCTCTAGATGTTGTTTTGACAAAATTTATTGGCTTGTATTCCTTTATCCACAAATTAAAAGCCCATATAAGTTTCAAAAGGTCACCTTTTTCCAGCCATAGATGTGCATGCTGGTTAGTTTGGCTGATGTAGGTTCCGCAAAGAAAACGTTGAAGGACTGACTCTGATCAATGAAAGCTCCGCGGTCAGCAGCCATGTCTATGAGAGTCCTCTGAGATATTTCCCAAATTGTCTTGTACAATGACTTTAGGTCATCAGGGATCTCTTCAATGTGCTTGAAAAAAAGTACAGTTAATACCCATGGATTACACCCCTAAAAATCTCTGAGCCAAGTAAGATCCTAATTATAACATAAGGCAGAGAGATGTTAAATTCTGTTAAGTCAATAAACAAACCTGGATCGATCCATTGGCTGCTATCAATTTATTCTTTAATGTTTCATTCCACAGATTCCTTTCTGTCAGGTCTTTCAGCAAATGATGGTTCACAATCTATAATCAAAACATAAGGTACAGGGAGTGAACTCTTAGAACTAGAAAGATCCATATTATGTTTGCAGAGAAGCACTTGAGTACTGAGCATTAAGCCACCATCTATGATGAACAGTTTTAGTGCTAGGGTAACTAAAATGTTTCAACACAAGGGAAAGTGGCTATAGATATATCCTTCATTATCATTCACTTACAAAGACTGATATCCTTTGCTTTATCATTGAACACCTTGGATTGTAAGGATCATACCTGAAATTCTCCTGAGAGTACACGCCTTGTATAGATGTTACTAGTGTAAGGCTCAAAGGACTCGTTATTTCCAAGAATCTGCGCAGTGGATGCTGTTGGCATTGGTGCAACCAGTAAACTGTTTCTTAATCCATACCTAGATAAAAATTAACAAATAACACAAAATTCATGTCGTATGTGGCTGTTTCAAGACCGGCCATGTCATTTGTCGGAATTTTACCCAAAGAAGGCCACTTCTCTTTATGGAGGAATAAATAATGCTATTGCTTTTGAGTCAGTGGATGAAACCTTTCAAGAAGTACTTTTGCATGGTACTCTACATTTTTCTTTTTTTTTTCTAATGTAAGAATTTCAGAAAGAATCCACCAGGAAATTGAGCAATTTTAATTTTCAGTGGACAAACACCTTGACCAGAATAATTATTTTAAAGAATATTGCATTCTTTTTTACATTTTTCAAGGGCTTACAACGCAATTAGTCATCTGTAATAACACCAAAGAAAATTTCCCATGGGAGTCCGAGAAAAGGACTCCTATTGGATTCCATCTGAAAACTTCTCTCAGGTGTCAAAAGGGTTGATCATCTTTATAAAGGGGCTAATATTACATTGTCAATTAGTCAATCAACCTTTGTTTCATTTCAAAAGTCAATGACTTAGTCAATAGTAACAATAAACCATACCTTTTGATTTCTGCCTTGAGTGCAGTCCAGTCCCATAAATTAGTAGGAGTCACACCCCATAGATCATATTGGAGTTTCTATAATAATAATAATAATAATAATAATAAATATTTACAAACATTTTTAAACATAATGCTGAAACAAGGGATCATGATATACCTGATTGAAAAAACGTTGTCACTTTAAAAGAATAAACCGTGAACTATGTAGCTCCAAGGATTTATGGGTATACGCTCATTAGCAAAGCAAATTCAAAGTTATTTCAACAAAAGTTAACATTATCACGAGCTTACTTGTGCGGATACAGACCCCTAGAATACTGTCATGTTGTTGTCTTTTATGTCTTCCAAGAAAGCTTTTAAGTCATTTCTTAAGATTTTAAAGTGTGCGTCAGCAACATGGCTAAGCTCTTTAACTGTAGCCAGAGATTCCCAGATGTGCCATGCATAGGTGGCGTTGTGAGCTTAATATCGGCAATAAAAATGGAAACCATTACACCTTTTTTGAAATGCATTGTCTCAAAAAGCTTCAATAATGTAAACGTTTCTGGAAAAAAAAACTTAAATTTTGCAATACTAATAATTAAAGCTCTACCCATAAATTCATCAGGTCCCATCGTTCATGGTGTATACTTTTCAGGCGACAAAGTTTTTTCAATCAGGTGTATACAGAGACACCTAAATCCTTGAGCGTGTCATATCTACAACCTCTACAAAACTCACTTTGAGACAGTGCCAACTACATTCTAATTCTGCATAATACTGCCATCTCCTTTAAACAGAAAAAGTAAGCCTCCCCCACACCCCTCGTTTTAAGTTGTTTTGGTCTCTGACCTAATGTGTAAAATTGGGGGGAGGCGGGAACAGTAATACATGTACATTTGGCAACAGTGTGCTTTCTTACAAGATGACAGCGAAAAAAAATTCTGATAAAGGCACACTGAATAGTGGCCAACACGTATTTGTTTAGGAAGGAAAACTAGGTCAATTAAACCATTTTTCTCTTTAAATAATTGTCTCATACCAATATTGCACTTAATACAAGCTCATGCTTTTTCAGTCACATCAAAATCTTTATTGTTGAAACATTTTACTGCTGATAGATAATATTACTATGACTCTCTGCTGACAGATTAAAGGATTATTCATGTCAACAATAAGTTTCTTACCCCCTGGCTTGCAGGTGATCCCTCATAAGTTTCATATGGACCCTTTTCTTTAGCCAACTGGCATGAAGCCTACAGAAAATTAAACAATCAGTCAGATCAGAGCATGCCCAATATTTAACAATAATTAGTCGCCTCAGGCGACGTGACTATTTGCCGATATTCACGTCGCCTGAGGCGACTAATTGTTTTAGTACAATTACATTGATGATTACTTGAGAAAATAAAAGTATTGATCAATTTCTGACTCTGAAACATCAAAAAATCTGGCTGCCATTTTTAAAACTTCTAGCCTTTAATGTTATAATCACCACGTGGTGATTATAGTGGGATAAAGTGAAGCTCCTAGCCAACCACAGCGCTCTATTTTCAATAATCATCAATGTAATTATACTAAACATGGATAAAGATACAGAAAAGCAGAGATAGTGTAACGGGATAGAGAGGGAATCTTCGGGCATTGGCCTGAATATGTGAATTTCGCTAAAGTTAGAGGCTGTAATTAAATGGCAGTCTAATTCCTGGGGTGTCCACACAGTTTAATCAAGTCCTCAAAGCAAAAAAATGCCGAAATATTCGTAATGGCAACTGTTGAATTCTCTCTTGACTACGCTGAAAAAAAGTTTGCAGAGCTCACTGGAAACTAGCTTCTGATCAATTCAAGTCTGTAATTGGTCTAAAAATAGCTTTTGTGAAATTCACATAACCCGAGGTCTAGACTGGGCATTTCCCTCTCTGTCACATTTATTGTCTCTTGTTAGAGCTTAATACCAAATGAGTTCAACTTACCGTCAAAGCACCAAAGTAAATTGTCTCAAATATTTTTTTATTCAGCTCTATGGCTTCAGCACTTTCAAATGGGTATCTCAATAAAATGAAGGCATCTGCTAGTCCCTGAAATTTGAGTAAAAAAAATGCGAGTCACCAACTTTAAGGGTAAAGTAAATGACTACTTGGGAAAAAAGTAGTCAACATTAAACAGTTGAGTTACATGTAAAGTCACCCAAGTGCAAATGATGTAGGTACCTGTACTCCAATGCCAATTGGCCTGTGTCTCTTGTTAGATTTTTCAGCCTGATTTAACAGAAGACAGAAATTCATAGCAAAGTTAAATTTATCAGCTTATGTTTAAAAAGGCCAAAATTAATACACTGCAAAAGAGCACCATATTGAGCAGTGCACATACCTCTTTAACAGGATAATAGTTTACATCAATGATCTTGTTTAAGTTGCGTGTCACAACCTGTCAAATAATAACAAATGCATCTTACAAAAGCGAGCAAAATTTGTGTTGCAGGTTTTAGCCATGTTGTTAATTAATTTATTTTTTGTTGTTGTTGCATTGTTTCCATAGACAAGAAACTTTTCTCCAGTATGTCCATGTCTTAAACCAGGTGTACCTTAGTATCACTAAATTTCACAAGTATTCAATTTAGCGATTTTCGCTATATAAAGTAATAATACTTATGAAGATTAAAATTGCTAAATTTAATACCAGACTTAGAGGTCAAAGTTATCTTTACATATTAAAGAATATAAAATCACTTGCGAAATTAAGTGAGAATAAGGTATAAATTTGGATACTACCGTGAGGTAACTCTGTGATTAACTAACATCCTGTTCAGGGACATTAACAATATTTCTTGGTGCTTCTAGCCTCTTCCAGGCTCTCATATTTTAGCAGGGTTGTCAAAAGTAGCTGGCTGCTGGTGAAAATTGCCGCCTACTTGGTTAGTATCAGCAGGCTACTCTGCTTGGCATTTATTTATGGACTGGTTAAGAAACATCTTCTGAAAACTATGGCACGTGTTTATGTGTCACAGTTAAATTTAATGCCTACACTTGGTAATTCACCTTATAATTCACTGTTTGGAGGGAAAATAGCCTGGAGAGTGCAGAAAACAGCATTTCAGAGTTTCTAGATACAAAAATTTTCTGGGGGTGCATGTCCCCAGTCACTCAAAAGGCTTGGTCCTTTGGTGCTCGGCAGCGCCTCCAGCACTGGCTGTTTACTTTGACAACTCAGCCATCTACTTCAAAAGTTTCTGACAACCCTGATAGTAGGGATGACCCATAAGTCAGAGGCATGAAAAATGATAATATGAGCATGTGGGTGACACATAAGTAAAAGGGCATGCAAAAAATATGAGTGCTTGATCTGAGAATTGGGGGGTGCCAACCTTCCTCTCCCAATTCCTCCCCTCCTGTTTTATTTTCATGTAATATTGATGGGGAATTACTTTTTGTACTTTGACTGCTGTTAAGAGTTTACTTGTTAATGGATTTTTCAATGCTGTTTTCTCAAATAAGATTTCCACTAAATGTAAATAAATTACCAAAGCACAGTGTTATATTGACATTATCTGCTTACCTGAGTGATCTCAAAGAGTTTTTTGAAGTCAAATTGGGCTGGATTTTTCTCAGTCATAACAAATTTATTGAGTGCAAGGGAAGCCAAGTTACAAACTGCAACCTGTAAGAGAGAACAAGAATTAGCATCACCCTATGCTCAGCTTAATAATGATGTCTCACTGTGTCTACTGATACCATTTCAGATTACTTTTTATTGCTTGATTTAATCTGATGAGAATTAATTTATCCTCAATAAAGTACATATGCAGTCCCTGACACTCACTAGAGAAAACACTGCAGTTTTTACATGTACTATATACAGCTCTGTTTATTACTGGTTTAAAACAGACAAAGGGCAGATGAAATGGAGACAAACTAACATGAATTTAAGTTGGAATGGAATTGTAAAAGCAAAGTGGGCAAATGCAAAAATGATTTGAAAGAACACTGCACCAATGAGGACAGGGATTCCTCTTCAATACATGAAACAAATTAATGGTAAAATTAAGATTCACACTAGAGACATGGGTACCTCCACCTGACCTCTCCCCCCCCAACCCACAAGCGTTCAAGTTAATTCTTTCAAGCAGGGGGTCATGTACACCATCTGAGGGGACACCCAGACCAAGTGCTATTTTTTTGTTATATATTTAACTCAATATTTATAATTTATTTTATCTTTCAGGTCATTGATCTGAGACCTGTCTCTTATCGGGGACACTGCCCCCCTCTAAAAGAGCTAAAGGATATGATCAGCAGTAAATTAATGTCACACATACCTCATCAGGACTACTGTATTCAACAATTTCAGTGCAGAGATTGCTGCATTTGATGGTTCCAACATTCTAAAAAGGAAAATTTAAGCGTATTAAAGAAGAAGTCAACTATCTTTTTCGGATGAGATAGAATAAATGTGAGACAAACTGGATGCTGACATTGCCTTTAACCCTTTAAGCCTCAATTTCCAGTGTCAAATTCTTCAAGCTGATAGCCATATTCATACTCATACCCACTGGTGAGGAGGCAGCTTGGCAGAGTGGTCAGAGCACTGGACTTTCAATTCAGAGGCCCCAATTTTAAGTCCTGCCCTGACTGCTGGCTGAATTTGTTCATGGTAGTCTCGAGTTCAAATCCTCGAGCACACTTGTAAATAGCCAGCTGGTTTGCCTCAGGCCAGTTGGGATTCTTAACCCTGTTAACTATAGGCATTTGCACAGGCTGCCCAACTTGCACTTTATTATGTGCTATAAATGCTGCCGAGGGTAAATAATGATAATTATTAGTAGTAGTAGTAGTATTACCTATACATAACTTAAAGAATTGGCTGAGAGGGTTTTAATTATTAATTCTCACCACCTTTCCACTTGATTATGTATCAATACTTTTCGGAAAAATTGGATGTTGGTCACTCCCAGCACTTAAACCAACCTGTTGGTTACTCTTCCTGTTGCATGCATCTTTATACAACATATATGGTGTTCCTGTTTCCACCTGCGCCTCCAAGATTGCAAACCATAACTTCTGAGCTTTCACCTGCCTGCGGAATTTTCCTTGTTGCTCGTACCTGTTTGTGAGAAGAAATAAAAGTTGAAGACATAAACTTCCCTAAATCTATCAGGGCTGTCTTTTTTGAAAGTATAGGCAGGAAATAGAGAAAGATGTGGGGAATTAGAAGAGAGGTTAGAAGAGGTGTAAGGCAGTACTTGAAAGTGAAGGGAGCCCAGTGATTTGAGCCTTTGAAATCCTGGTGACTCCAGCATATAGCTTCCTGGTGGCCTTAAAGCAAACGTAATGCAGAGGGTACCAGTGGGCACTGCCAGAGCAAAGCTATGAGATGTCAATGTAACATTTTCCCATTAGAAACGAATCAGTTCTCTAATCTAATTACTGATTAGAGAACTAACACCATCTCTTAATGTACAATGGCACTCAATTAGAGTCAAACTATTTGCATGACTTTTCAGAACTTTTATGTAAACCTTCAGCGAACTATTTATGCTAATCATTTTGAACTTGATAATGGTTCTTGACGACTCCAAAATGTTGTTTGTTGTTAATTACACGGTTCATACCCGTTTTTGAACAAAAAATTCAAGGACTTTTCAAGGACTTTCAAGGACACATTTCCCATATTTCAAGGACTCTATTCAATTCAAAAAGAGCCTTAATTTTATGTCTTTTTTTAGGTCTTCCACAACATAGGTAATTTTATCTTGAAGGTCTTTCTGGGTTTGCTCCTTTTCCTTTGGAGTTTACTAAAATTATAAAGTTAGCACCGAAATTCAAGGACTTTCCCTCACTGACTGCAATTTTCAAGGACTTTCAAAGTGTGCACGAACCCTGTAATTAGCAGTAGTTTTTTTTGCATATGTAATACTGAACGTCTACTTTTCACAAAAAGATGACTTTCAATGAAACATTAAGCTTGGAGAATATTGTAATATCTATAAGATTCTTTGTACTCTGCTGACCTTTCATAAAGTTTTTCAAATTCTTCTCCCCAGCAGTCTTGAAGTCCAGGACACTCGTTAGGACACATCAAAGACCACATGCCATTTTCTTCACATCGCTTCATGAACAGGTCAGGAATCCAGAGTGCAAGGAAAAGGTCACGGGCTCGCTGCAAATACAGTCAAATGTGGATTTAATAATTTTCAAACCATCAAGAAATAGCAGATGGGGTCTTAACTATCCGCACACAGTTTAAGTGTTACAAACACCAGCCTGAGGACATAAGACAAGAAGGATTCTATCACTCAGGGAATTGTTGAAAAAATTCTGAAAATTCTGACTTTACTGCCTAAACTTTTTAGTGTATGGAGTTCTCGATATATACAATAAAAATGTAAAAAACCCACGATTGTGAGTGTAATTTGTCCCCCCTGATATTGATAGGTAATCAAAAAGTATACTCGTGAAATCAGGGCATAATTTCATTTGCATTTTGTCCAAATCCTAATAATTTCTCAGGAAATTATTAGAATCTGAGAAATTATTAGAATTCAGACAAATGCGAGTGAAATATTATTATTCCCTGATTTCACTCATCACCATTTGATTAACTGACTTCTAAGTAATCAAAATACGAGTACCTGCTCCTCTTTGCCAGTGTTCTTTTTCAACTCCAAAAAATCAAAGATGTCAGGGTGCCAAGGCTCCAAATATATGGCAAAGGCTCCAGGACGCTTATTTCCTCCTTGGTCCACATATCTTGCAGTAGCATTAAAAACTCGCAGCATGGGAACAAGACCATTTGATGTTCCATTAGTCTGGGCAAGACAAGACACATGTACACCATATAAGAAAATGAACTTCACGATGGTGTGTGCTGATACTTTAAAACTAGCTGAACATTCACATTCAATTTCAGCAATGATTAACTCTCCTCTTGTCAACTTAGATTAACCTTGTATACCAACAAAACAAACAGCACGTACCTAAATTTTAGATCATTGTGTACCAGTGTCTAACCCTCCAAGTTGCGACCATTTTAGTCGCTGTGGCGCCTCAAATTTTGAAGCTGGTGACTTGATATGTAAAAAAGTCTCCCTTGACCAAAAAGAATTGGTTGCAAAATGGCGACCGAGTAAAAACTTTAACTTGGAGGGTTGGTGTCACCAATAGAATGATCATGCATGAAAGATGCTTGTACAGCATTGAAACATTCAGCAAGTTACTCACAAATATACTTACAGTAGAATTTATAATAATAATAATGATAAAAAATAATACAGTTGAACCTCTCTACAACAGCCACCTTGGGGACAGAAGAAATTAAGTGGCTGTTGTTAAGTGGCCGTTGTAGGGAGGTTTAAACAAAAGTCGATGTATGGATTTTTTGTGGCGGTTGTAGAGAGGTAACCACTAGTAAGGTTTGACTGTAAATAATATAATCATGGAGAAAGTTCTAATTTTAAGTGCACCAACAAAATCTTGTGGTGCCAACCATTCATAGGAAACATCTTAAATGCACACAGTGGACATTTGTACTATTAAATTCTATTTATGAGTTTTGATGTTTACTATAATATTATATATAAACTATAATTTTGATACTCTTTTAGTGAAAGGGTGAGGTCCAAAAATCAACACCTTACCCCTGCAATGTAACTTCCTGAAGCCCGTATGTTGTGTACATTTAAACCAATTCCACCGGCTGCTTTGGAAATTTTAGCACAGGTTGATAGAGTTTCATAAATTCCATCAATACTGTCATCTGACATGGTCAACAGAAAGCAACTGGACATTTGTGGTCTACATGTGCCAGCATTGAACAACGTTGGAGAGGCATGTGTGAACCACTTTTCTGACATCAAACGGTATGTTTCACAGGCAGCTTTGATATCATTCTGGTGAATGCCAATTGCAACTCGCATAAGCATGTGCTGGGGTCGCTCAGCAACTTTTCCATCTATCTTCAGCAGGTATGACCTCATTAAAGTCTGCAAATATATGGATACAGGTATGATATGATTGCTTAGTGAGTTAAACTATGAGTTACAACTTTTCTTCCCTTGCATTTGTATAGATATACAGCTGTACTATAGACATACAAGGCTGTGCTCCTTAATCTACACAACGATTTGCTATATCAGACTCAAACTTATGCATAAATAAATTATACATACCTTAAAACCAAAGTAGTTGTAGTCGTAATCACGGGCATATATAATTTCAGAGTCAAGAACCTGAAAAGAAAAAAAAAGGTACTTCGATTAACAGCGCTAGCCATACCCCATTTTGCACCTTAATTGGCTACAACTACAAAGCAATAACTCACAGGTACCATATTTTCTCATAATAAATAGCCTTGGTATTTTCAGTGCTCCTACCGTAACCAGGGCCACATAGACAATGTTGATCAATTGAATATTACAGCAAAATAACAATACATTTAAAAAAGACTGTTATGGGCCAATCAGTCGCTCATAAGAAAAAAAAATAAGTTACTAGAAGAACATAATTTAAATATTGCTCGCAGTTATTTCCAAAAAAGCAAAATTTTTTATTAGACAATTTTTTATATTTTTCAAAACTCTACATATAACACCCAGGAAACATATTTGTTTGACCTAAGCTGTTTTTTTGTCATCTTCAAGTTATTTCTTCTCTAAGATTTACATTTTTCACCTCTCAGGAAACAAGACTTTCTTCAGCATGTTCCACAGGTCACATCTGTAGGTTGTAGTTGTTGGTTGACTTTGATCCATGTTGTTTATTATGTATTGTGGTAATTAGGATTGACAAGCAAGTTTCTTGCAATTAACAATTGTTATTTTCCTGTAATCTGATTGGTCAACTTGATTTAGGTGGTCCCCATTATAGAAGTTGCACTGTGATTTCAGTGTACTTAGGAACAGATCGTGTATCTGGCAATTTCTTGATTATTATGAGGGCCAAGTGTCAGTCAAAAAATATTTAGGCTAATATTCGTTGTTTCTTACATCTAGCTGTATCAATATACCTAAGCCATGAAGCATACATGTCTTATAACAAGAACAAAACCCTGATTTACAATCCTAGCACCTAACATTTATATATTTTAAGTTAATAATTCACATTTTACAGGAAAACTTTTTGTCCCGACAAAAACACCTCTGGTATACATGTACACCTATTTCAATTAAGGTTGCTTCAGTGAGGAATCATGCATGATGCACGTTTCATGGCCTGCAGTGCACTAGAGGAATCAGCAAATGCCACAGACACTACAATGCAATGTCAGCACAACGTTAAGACAAAGTATTTCAAACAATGAGGTTTAGGCCTTTTGCAGTTGCCACTTTTTAAAACGGTAATTTGAGTCCAGGTTTTGCTTTCTGGCAATATGCAAATGTTGCAATTTTTCAATGAGTTTGCTTTACTCATGCATGTGGGAATTTTAGATGAAGGTTTAAAAAAATTCAAGGCATTTGCTGAATAAAAAATAACTTTACATAACGCGTTTATTTATTTTTGAGGCACATTTTTTAAAACAGAAGATATAAAGAGTAGCATTGATTTGTTTTATCAAAATAACAAGCATTCTGGCCCAGACACTCAGCTTAAAGGAACGGTAAGACCCTGTTCAATTAATGTTGTTAAATGAAGTGGCTTCTAATTTCTTGCACTTAAAGAAGGTGGAAAACCATTTTTCTCACTGTTTATTAACACTTTCAAACAAACAAGTTTTTAAAATGGTTTCCACCAATTCCAATTGAAGTGAACAGGACTGAACTTCCCCCTACAAAAGGGTCTACCATGGTGCACTGCAGGCTATGAAACGTAGACCATGCACCATGCTTCACAGGAGCAACCTTAATTGAAATAGGTGCATGAGCAGCAAGGGCACAATACTGGAGCAAGTTGTTCACACACTTTGAACATTGAGCTGCAGCAGTTTGCCGAGAGGGTTTAGGGAACTAAACCCTGCATCTCACTGGACAGAAGTCGTATCTGATACAGTTTTCGTGCTGGTGCAAGATGCTATCCAGTATAGTGTGAACATGGGCTTAACCCTTTAAGTCCTAATATCCACATACAAATTCTCCAAACTGATCTCTATTCATTTCCTTGAAGAATTAGTTTTGAGAATTTGACAAAAGATCAAAGCATTTTCTCTTTAGTGTTCATTTTATTAATTCTCATAAACTATTCTTTTGACAATGTATGGATATCAATGGGAGAAAATTGATGTTGGTCATTATTGGGACATAAAGGGTTAAAATGCCTGTCTTTTTCCCACTCACATCAGCATTTGCCATGATAATGTCATAGGTTTCCTTTGAGATTAAAGGAGAATGTCTGCCATTCTTAGGGTTGATGTAGTTGTACAAATCTGTCATAACCTCTGCAAAATTTCAAGGGATTTAATTAGCAAAACAGAAAGGAGACTTTTAATAGCGATAAATTAGAAATAAAATAAATGACTGATGGGAACCACAGTGTTTTCCTTATCAGGCGGTAACCAGGGAAATTTACCACTTAAAGTAAACTTCTTACTGCCCGTAAATACTCGAAGTGTTACTACATTAAATAAGTTGTTTCAAAAAATACACGAGTTGTGATCCAAGCCAATCCTCACAAGAAAAGGAAGAAAATACAGAAAAACAAAAAGTATACACAGCTAACCTCTCTGACTACTTTATTTAAATGCTGACTGGTATTTTTCAAAGCACTGCGGCTAAAAATTTGTGCTGGGCTTCTGTCCCAATTCTAGATTTTCTAAACCAACAGGAAAAAATCATGACTTGTGTTACTAAATTGATCCTAGCAACAAAGGCAGCCTTCGTTCATAAAATTCTTTGTTTTGAGGTATGTGTTTAAAATATTTTTAGGTCAATTGGTTGACAGGATGCTTGAAAATAAAAGTCTTCATGAATGCAAAGCCCCCCCAGGGCTCGACATTGCGACCGTATTGGTCGCATTTGCGACTAAAAATTCTTCAGCAGTCGCAACTTTGCGACCAGTTTTCACCTAAATTAATGAAGAAACACAATTTTAAAAATTTTCTGTCCTTCTTGTTGCGGAGATTTTAAAATGTAAAGGTAAAATCCTGCTCAAGTTCCAAACATGTCGTATAAACAACGTTACACGATTAGCTCAATGAGACGCGATTACAGCGGTTCTGTTATAAACAGGTAGGTACTTCATGTATGGGGACTGACTTCTACAACAAAAACTGAATATCATTTTTTGACGCGAAAATGTGAAAACTTTTTTTAGTTAAAAATTATAACAATAGTACTGTGCAACAAAAACTGCGAGCCCGGAAACTATATAGATAACAATAATTGTTATAAAGGGTGTCAGATATTTAAGATGTTTGACAGTTTGGCGGGAACGGTGCACGTACGCCTCGTTTGATTGCTGTGAATCGCTAAAAACAAACATGGTGGCTTTTCGGTGGCGCGTGTGTTCGTTCCAAAGACTTCACGAGGATTCCGACATCTTTCTGTTTTGGCTTGATTTAGACTTCTTTAAAGATATAACTCTCGGCCAAACATAGACTTTGCCGTTTTAAGGTACAAGTGGAACAGAAAGGTAAATGTATTGAAAATTTCAATGTGTACACAAGCTTCGCGCTATTTCTGTAAGCATGTTCAATAATTAAGAGCTTGGTGTATTTAGCGACGGGAAACATTAGAGATTTCACATCATTAGGAGACGATAAGATTAATGATTGTTTCGTTTATTGAATTTTAACTTGACTGCAAATTATCATTTAACAGGATTATTTGCGTGGACTCAGTGTACGTTTTCGAAATCGATCAAACGTTCTAATTTACCATCTTGATTCTGCAGTCAAAGTAATTCAGAAACTGTTTTTTTTAGACATCATTGGAAATAAATAAAAGCTACTGAAATCAAAGTGTTCTTAATTTATTAGTCAAAGTACTTATTAATAATTAACTTATGCTTTGCGACTAAATTTTGAGAATTTGCGACTTCATGTTTTTTTTAATTTCGAGCCCTGCCCCCCTGCCCACTGGGCAGGAGAGTGCAACCCTGCAAAAATGTTTTTGCCTTACCGGTCAAGAATGGTCCCTTACCTGTTGAGCTTAAATTTAGGGAGAACACTGGAACCAGTCAAGATGTCCATTACTATTGGCCACCAAAATATACCTTTTTCTTTAAAGGGGCTATATATGTCATGAGGATACTGTGCTCAAGTCATTGATTAGTGCCTTCAGCCATACACAAAATGCTCCTATTGAGTTATGCAGATATGAAACAAATTGTATCAGGGAGCACCAACCATATTAAACTTTTTTGGTCTTTTTTGCAGGTATATCATTAAAACTTGAAAAGGTTGGTCTAGCATTTTCATGTTTCAATCCATGTCCATCCTTGTCATTCATAGCAAAAGAGAACATGAAACATCAATAGTTACCTTAACAGTGTTAAGTAACAAAACTGGACCATTATTTTTCCAAATTTGATGGATTCAAAGATGAGTTTTAAAGGTTTATAAATATGCTGCTTACCACTAAACTGCTTCTTTGTTTCCTTGTGAAGATTGGAAACTTCAATCCTGGCTGCAAGAATAGCATAATCTGGATGCTTTGTAGTCATTGATGCTGAAGTTTCCGCTGCCAGGGTATCAAGTTCAGTTGTGTGGACTCCAGGGTAAATTCCTTCGATCACTCTCTTGACAATAGTAAACTAAAGAATTAAGAAACTGCATGCTTAATCACTTGTAAACACAATAAAAATAAGAGAAGGCATTTACAAGCGACATACAGCAACTGCAAGTGGACTTTTTGCATTTTGGAACAGTGGTTTTGCACTAATTTTTGGGCAAACTGTCTCTATATTGGTATTCGTAATATTTACTAAGTATGTAATTTTAACGTTGAGTCTTTAGATGAAATCCTGTGCTGTCACCATTCAATTGACATCTATTCAGTAGTGCTTTCACATCGTACTATTTATTTAGTTAGTAGCTCTAACGGAAAATTTCCGTATAACCCCAAACATTAATTATGCATTCTGTGTCATTAATTATGCATCACCCTTATTGTCTTCTAAGACTAATGGCAAATTCCCCAGAGTATTGCATATATACATCGGTAATAAATACTTACTGCGTTAATAAAAGAGGATTTCAATTTGTCTTTTTTTTCATCTTTTTCTACCCCTCTCTTTCTCTTTTTCCCCTCTCATTCACCGACCACTCTCTCCAGCTCCCCCACCCCCCCGTTTCCTTTTTTTTCTCAGTAGACGGTGAGATTTGAACCAACGCTTCCCTGTAGCTCTGGCGTACCTGTCTCTCTGCTATACCACTAGACCACGACGACTTGTTGAGATTCCCTGGTCAAAAAATTGATATCTTTTTGCGTGCTTAAGTTCAAATATACATAACAAAAGAACAGAAATGTGTATTCATGTAAATTATTCACGTTTTTGCTTGTAACATATCCACGAAAACATGCATCTCTTCAGGCAATAACAAGCACGCACAGGCTTCACAAACACTCCTCTCTTGTGTTACACTTGTCAGGGACTAAGTCAACTTTGATGTTTAGTATAGCTCAACGAAACTTTTAAAACGCTCTCCAGAATACTGGTGGATCATGACCGCGACCAGTATATAGAGTGGTGTAAGGAAGAATCAAGCAGCCCTCACAACTTCTGTTAAATGTGCAAGAGCTTAGCTTTGGGAGCGGACTTAATGAAAGCTGCTTCACTCAGTTTCCTAACCCCAAAAACTAAACTTCAGGATCATTCGCCGTTTTTCAAAAATACCCCAGCCGTTGTCCAAGAAGAGCAGGAATAATGGAACTCAGTTTGACCATGATTCGTGCTCAAATTTTGGAGGTGTACAAACGTGATGAGCAACGAGTATGGGTCATATGAATATCGACAAGAGGAGGGCTAGGAACAGCCCAAGCTTGGTAAAATACACCCAGTTGACACAGGTGCCGAAACGCAGTGCATCGAAAATAAATCGAGGGGTAAAGCATGGTTTGCCCTGTACAGGAACATTCAAAGAACTATTCCGCGTAAGCAACTACATGGCAGGAGTTTTAAATATGTGGCGTAGGCATTACGGTGAAGTTCTCTTTGGAAGCATAGTAAGGCATATCGTCGAACTTTAAAATGACGTTGGGAACGACACATAAAGGGCTAAATAAAACAGTCAGATCAGACGTAGGAGAAGACGGTGGAAACTCGAAAATATAGTTCAGGAAATAATGCAACTCTGACGAATAAGGTAGACTTTTCTTTTACTTCAGTCGTTTATTAAACCCCGTGTTACGGTTGAAGGATAGTTTACTTACTACTGGTTACATTGATTATCAGTATCTTTGCAGTCATTATAAAATTTAGTTTTCGGAAAGCGAAAATAGTCCAAAATTTGTTCCAAAAAGTTCTTAGTTTAGTCCAAAAAGAGCCAAATTAAGCGTGTTTCAAAAAAGACTTAGAAAAAAAATTAAAAATTTCTAAAACAATAGCTGAAATCCCAAAGGCTTAGTATTGTTCTATCTTTTGTTTTCTTTAAACAATGAATGTATGCATAATTAATGTGTGGGGTTATACGGAAATCTTGCCGCTCTAACTTTTGAGTCTGTGGATGAAATCCTATATGGTGTGATAATTCAAATGAATTCACTTCAGCTGCATTTTTTACATGTTTTTATCCCTTTTTCAAACTTTTACAATTTTTTAGGAGAATTGCAATTTTCATCAAATTTTAAGAAGCGAAAGGGTTTGATATCTACTTCACAAGATTATATAGATCAATTTGGAGGTAAGTTAGCGGGTGTTATGCAAACTGTTGTAAGTATCGCGCCAGTCTCGAGAAAAGGCAAACACCAATCGAACGATTGAAGTCTGAGCGATTTTTTTTTAAATAAATTGAGATCTTTCTACTAAATCGACCTAACACAAATTTAGTAACCGTGGGAGCGATGTTTATCGAAGTTTAGTTTAAATGCTAATTTGGTATCCAGGAAAATTTGCGACGGTTACTGGCTTCATATTTTCCTGTTCAAGTAAGCTTTGTCTAAGCGCGGGCGCGAAAATCGTTGAACGGTTTTCCCGACGAGAAAAGCGATAATAATAAATAAAATCTTTGGTGCTTTTGCGTTGAACACTGTGTTCAAAAATTAAGAAAGAACAACGTGTCTATATATCGACGGAATGCGTAGGTAAGCTTAATATTCGTGATTTTCTTCTGCTCGTTCCAAAAATTTTGGCGCCAAAGAAGGTACAACAATTGAACAATATAAGCTTACCTGATCGAGATATTCATTGTTAAGGGAATAAGACAAATTTTCAAGCCTTGCGGAGATTTTACCCACTTTTATAAGCTCCTTCTTCTTATCTGTAAGAAAGAAAAGTAATTTCATCAAGAATTATCATTGTTCAGCATATGCACGTGACAACATGGCGGTCATCAATCATGCCTCCTTCTGCAACGAAACTCATAACTTACTGCGTTTAATAACGTAGGTGCCCTTGATTTCGGTATCATTGTTGAGATCGTGGTTTTGGCTTTCAGTCTTTACGTTGTCAGACATTTCATACAAAGAGTACAAGAGTAAACTACGCAGATAAAAGGAAATTTCACCGACGTAAGCTGGAGTTGATCAGGAGCCGAAGTGAGGAAAGTGAGATGGATTTGGGCACTAATCCTTATTTGAAGTACAAATTTTCCCGCGTGAAATCGTTTCAACCAATCATAGCAAGGAGCAAGAAAAAGCCCGCCAACCGCCCCGCAAATCCGCGAAAGGCCTTTTGTTCGACTTTCCGCTTCATGGGCTCCGAATCACCAGTGATACGGACACCAAAGGGACAGAACCAAGTGTCCGCTTTACGGAGGTGTCCGTATTATAGAGGTAGGGAATGCATGATTCTTGGCATTTCTGGGACCAAACAAACTGTCCGTAATAGAGAGGTGTCCGTATTATAGCAACCTCGTGCCTAGCCTGCAGTGCAGGCGTTTTCTTTGGAAGGATTAAATTAGCTGCAAAAACCATGGACGAAGATCCTGCTAGTTGTAAACGTTGGATCTCTAGAAAAGAGATCAAATCAGCCAAAATATAAAGAACAAAAACACAAGAAGTCCAAAGACTACTACAAAGCTGATTTAAAACAACGTATATTGTTTTTTATAACAATATTTCGGCTGGCCATACCAGCCTTCTTCAGGTTTACAGATGTTACTGAACTTATTTAGCAATCACAATATTATATAAATGGAGAATGTCGCAATAAAAGGGAGAGGCGGAAATGACGTACAACATAAAAACTGGAAAGGAAAAATACTAATGCACCGATTTATGTAGTTGTTCAGACAATGGGAAACTTTGTTTAAATATGCAAGACAAGGATGGTGATGAAGAATGATGATGATGATGGTGGTGATAATGACGATGAAGATTAGGAGGAAGATTTTTATGACTAGGTTTCATGGGAAGACAGTAAAAGTAAAACATATTCGTGTTGTACATAATGAAATATTTCTGTATGAGCATTTTACTTAGCTGACCATTTCACAGTAATACTGACGTGAGTTAAGCTATTAACTTTTTATCACTCTTAAAGATTGGTTAAAACGAGAGCATCACATATCCTGGTCGGGTCACAAAATTTCTTGTACACCACAGCTGAAACATCGATCTCTTATCTGTAAAATGTTGAATGCTGGATGTAAATACAGTATTTTCATCAACATTAAAGGACCAGTCAAAAATTTTACAAACCAGCACATTTCTGTGCTACTTTGGCAATGTGATTAGACATGATAATTTAGTATCTCAGAGAAAATCTAATGCAGCCACTAGTGAATGTGAGTTTTGCCTAAGGCCAAAACTGAAGTCATTGAGGTTCATATTTCCTGTCATTTTGGTTTCCTTTTATCCACAGTTGATAGCGTTATAATACGTTCATTGCTCAGCCTCGCTTTCATGCTGGCTTTGTGACGTGACTAGTGGCAGCGTCCCACTGGCTTAGGCAAACACTCACAACATTGCGTTTTATATCCCCGTTATTTTGGTTTTGGTTTACTTACAGTTAGGCCCAGACAGATTGTGCTCGGCAACTTTTGAGCAACTTTTGAACTTTTTCCAGTTTTAGCAACATTGAGCAACTTTTGGCTTTCTGAGCAACTTTTGAGCAACTTTGTATTGATATGTCTAATAAGAATCACAAAATTAACATGTGGACCACATGTGATGTGGTTGAAATTTTGAAAAGGAAACATCTATAAGATGCTAGAGCATTTAATATATTAAGTTTTGTTCTGCAATTGTGCAAACCTTTTATAATATACATGTGCCCAAGATATACACTTCAGATTAATATATTGAACTTTCTTAAGTTCCAATTATCCAAAAAGAACAATGATCGATGATATTTACTAATATTTGTATGAAATATTGATATATTAAAGAGGCAACTTTTGAAGTTTTTGTAGCAACTTTTTGGGTTTTTGGGCAACATTTTAGCAACTTTTTGGCTTTAAAAAGAGCAACTTTTCATGATTTTGCGAGCACAATCTGTCTAGGCCTACTTACAGTTATAAGAACTATAAAAAGCTTTATTTCGCAGCCTCGTTTTCATGTTAGATTTTTCACGTGACTAGTGTCGTATCCCATTGACTTAGGCTAACACTGGAAACATTGAGTTGTATGTCTCCTGTTATTTTGGTTTCGTTTTATCCACAGTTAATAAAGGTAAAAGAAGTTTTATTTCTCAGTCTCGTTTTCATGCTAGCTTCGTCACGTGACTAGTGAAGTGTTTCATTGGCTATGGAAAAAACTGATTACATTCAGTTTTACATTTCCTGTTATTTTGGTGTCATTTTATCCACAGTTTGTAGAGTTTTAAGATGTTTTATTCCCCAGCCTCGTTTTCATGCATAGTCTGTTAGGCTAATTTTTAAATCCCCCCTGAAAAGCCTCGGTGCGGGTTTCAAAACTGGCAACAAGATTTTTCTTGTTATTTGAGGTCCTCTTAATACTTCTAGACCAGTTGCTTGCTTTCAGCACGAACTTCCTACGGGAGCTATTGTTGGTTTTCACATGACGTCACAAAAATTCAAACTAAAAAACTATCCATCCTACCGAGATTTTACTTTCACGATGCGTTAGAGTAGCTAAAAACTAATTGTCAAACAAATTTTCGCTTCAAAAGGGTTCCTAGTTTTGTGATAGTGTACGCTTGAATTTCTAAGCTTTTGCGTGACACAGCATTTACATGACGGCTAAAAGAGCTGCCATGTAGGTTAAAAATATGACTTATTTCAGGAAATTTTGCCATCTAAACAGTTCATATACTGGAAAAAGTGCTATTTTAATGTCTGTGAGTTTCTCGAAGAATAAATTCACGCTTTTGTAGGCAAACTCGGTAACAGATGTTTCTGTTGGTTTCCGTCCGCCATATTGGAGCTCACCCAGGTGAGCACCAGCATGGCGTCTCCATACAAATCTTTATAAATTTGGGTAAAACATTTCTTCGGATATCTCGTATACGAAATATTCCTCTGACCTGAATCTTGGCGAGGGTCTTTGGATATGACCTCCTTTCATTTCCCAGATTCTTGACTTTATCTATTGAACGGTTTTTTATTTTTATTTTCATCTATTTTGAATGGCGTGACACTGAAAACCAGCAATATTTCTTATATATATACAGGTCTGTTCTCCTAATTTTAGTCTTAAATCTGAGCAGACTATAGCTATCCTCAGCGCGTAATTCCTTTGTAAATTTCGACCAGAGGAAAGGGCCATAGTATGCTTTCCGTATTTAATCGTATTAATTAACGAGGCAGATTAAAATCCGAATTTCTTAAAGAATACTGAGCTTCTATCACAGTTTGCTTTCAGCGTAAAAAGTTCCTGTATATATTTGACTTGGAAGTTGATTCTTCTTTGCCTTAAACATGAGAATTGCAATTTCCTGAAGCCCTCTGTTGACAAGTGAAGTGCGTTCAGCCAGCTTCGGCAGTTCCTCGTAGGAGACTAAGGGTGCGTTCGATTGGGAAATCCGGATTTCGGATTTCCAATCGAACGCGAAATCCGAAAAGGGATTTCAACGCTGAGATATCTGTTTTTGGATTTTCATTTTTACTTTTCGATTGGGAAATCCGCAAAAGGATTTGAAAAACTGTTCTTAAGAACAGCGGTCTTGCACGCGCACGCATAATTAGCAAAAAGAAGACCGCTGTTCACGAGAACAGGTTTGCAAATCCTTTTTCGGATTTCCCAATCGAACGGTAAAAAGGAAATCCAAAAAATCCGGATTTAGATTTCTTAATTGAAATCCACCCTGAGGACGGATTTCTCGGAGATGAAATCCTTTTTCTGATTTCGCGTTCGATTGGGAAATCCGGATTTAGATTTTGAAAATCTAAATCCGGGATTTCCCAATCGAACGCACCCTCTGACTCATTGTTGAAAACCACTCCATGTAAGGGGTCTCAATCACTGGTCTTTCTGCAGTTACCGGAAAGCTTTGTATTTTTGGTCACTTGGGATTAGTCTTTATTTGGAGTTGTTTTGTTTCCCGTCTTTTATTTCTTTTGTATTAACCTCAATCACCGTCAACAACAACAGTCCTATTCAGGATTACGTTCGCCCGCCTTTCACAATAAATTCCTAATTTATGCATGACTCAACCTGTCAAATTGTTAGCCAATGAAACTCCGTTACTTGTCTTCGTTAGCCAATCACCATTTTAAAAAAGTCATAAATTTTATCTTGTTTTCTCCATTTGACTTTTTCGAGCTTTTGTTATTATCAAAAAACAAATTCACGCCAGTTTTTATGTGTCTCTCCTCCTCTTATTGATGATAAAATGACGTCATGACATTGTCAAAGTTTGTTGCAAACCCTCCTCAAGTAGGAGCACAGGTAGCCCAAGCTCGAAATATGAGCATCGGCGAGCATCGGCATTGTTGCGTAACATTCAAAATATAGGGATTTGTTTGGGAAAAAAAGCCTGTGGTAGGAGACGTAAAAATGGTGTCCTTATTTATGCCAAGCAAATGCCCCGCAGCACTCCGGGGGATTACGCATGTGAAATTCACACGCGGACGCACGTAAAAACTAATTGTTGGTTTTCACATGACGTCACTAAAATTCAATCTAAAAACCTATCGATCCTACCGAGATTTTACTTTCACGATGTATTAGAGCAGCTGAAAACTAATTTTCACACAAATTTTCGCTTCAAAAGGGCTCTAATGGTTTTGTGTTAGAGTACGCTTGAATTTCTAAGCTTTTGCGTGACGCGGCATTTACATGACGGCCAAGAGAGCTGTTATGTAGGTTAAAAAATGACTTATTTCAGGAAATTTTGCTATCTAAACAGTTCATGTATTAGGAAAAGTATTTACTTTAATGTTTATGAGTTTCTCGAAGAATAAATTCACGCTTTTGTAGCAAAATTCGGTAACAGATGTTTCTGTTGGTTTCCGTCCGCCATATTGGAGCTCATCCAGGTGAGCACCAGCATGGCTCCATACAAATCTCTATAAATTTGGGTAAAATATTTCTTCGGATATCTCGTATACGAAATATTCCTCTGACCTGAATCTTGGCGAGGGTCTTTGTATATGTACCTCCTCTCATTTCCCAGATTATCTATTGAACTGTTTTCATTTTTATTTTGATCTATTTTGAATGGCGTGACACTGAAAACTAGCAATAAACAGTTTCCACTACAGCTGTCCCCGTAGCCTGCAGTGCAGGCGTATTTTGGGTGGGCGAAACCTTGTTCGTGTTCGTAATTGTTTTAGCCGCCATCTTTGATTGTATGACAGTGGAAGATTGGGGAGAGTAGAAATAGTAACCCTTACGGTAAGTGCGAGGAAGTTTCAACATGGCGCTTTCGCGAGCAAATTGCGCGCCCAAAGAAAGCGCCTGCACTGCAGGCTACAGTCCCCGCTCTGTATGTTGTCGGCCAATTGTAGCCTTGGTCTTTGTGCGCCTCTTTAATTTGAAATACTGATTCATATTGAACAATTTCCCACATATAACATACAACAGGTAAGATAAAAGCAGGAAACGTAAGATCCGTGCACTGAGGTTTGTTCGATTTAGGCAGCTTTCATCAAACCTTACCCTGGGTGCCAGAGGCTTTTCAAGCGCGGTTTCCGGTTGCGATCGCGTTGTACAGTCAAACAACATTTGAGACAATACTTTGCTTTAAAAAAGTGAAAATTATCCATCTTGCTTCGCTTTTGGTTGGCCACAGAAGTTTTGCGGGAGGAACAGAAATAGAACGGGTGTTGTATTTCCGATTTGACGGCCTTGTCAGGTGAATGACCGCAAGTTGCTTCCCATCGGTGGAAATTAATTGCCGACTCGCTTAAGCTACCTGGTTTGGTGGCTTAAATTTAATGAGAATTGCATTGAAGTTTGCCGACTCGCTTAACTTTAAGCGAGTAGCAAGAGCAACTGTTTTCACGAGATTTCCGGTTGTCACTCGCTAAGCGACCTGAAAAACCGCTCGTGAAAACACGGGAATATAGAATTTAACATAATTTCCGTAATCGTCTACCCTACGAGCCATCCCTACATTTCGCGCTGTTTGCTGGTGTGCGAAAAGTACTGCTACGCAGTTCACTCACACCGCGAAAATGTAGCCTCTGCTCACAGGATACAGTGAGGGTATAGTAATCGTCCATCGTTCTGCTGATATTAGCTTGCTGCTCGAGTTACTCGTTCTCTTAGGAAAACTTGCTCGTTTGTGGACAGTCTTACATTCACGGCTCCAAAGTAATTTGAATCTGACAAATTTAATCGTTTCCAATCAAAGTTTTGTTAATGATAAACTCGTGTCTGGCAAATCCTTGAAGTGCCTATACACAGTTACACGCCATTTATAACTTACGTCCGCGTCGGACTTTCGGTCCATAATTTCGGTCAAACACGAGATTTGGAATGTGAGCTTTTTATACTTGTTCAAGAGAGAAAAACGAGGAAGAAATGACAATTTCAGTTTTGCTTTAAGGTGGATGAAGACAGTTTTGCGGGTGGTCAGCGGTAACTCGCGTGACGGCGCGTGTTTTAATTAGACAAACAAACTTGGCGGCGAAAAAACAATGATACAGAGAAGACGATTTCTCAAAATCTGCTCATTAAAATTTTGTGATATTTGGCAGAATTTTTACTTTTATCGTATTTTCAATAATGAGACTTTAAAATGGAAGTTGAACAGACGATTTTTGTGACACCTGTGATAATTACAGAACAAATATATTATTGATTATCTAAAAACCCGTCTGTTAAAATTTGGTCAATTAAGTTTCAAATGGTAATGATTAATTATAGTAAGCTGTGTGCAAGTTTATAGGAAAATCTAATGAGCAAATTTTATTTAAACTGAGCAAAAGTGAAATTTTAAGGTTGTATTCAATCGTTCGTGTTGCCATGGAAACTACGAAAACGTCAAATTTTACCGTCAAGCAAAATCTTTCATCAGTATATTTTTCACTTGCCAAGTTTCAGCTTGTGAGCTGCTACCTTTCTCTTGCCATGATTTGGCAAATTACATATACTCACAAACTGCCAAAACTGTGTTCAGCCACCTTAATACTTTCAAAACAGCTGCTCCAGTGAAGACACACCACACTCATAAGAGAATCGAACTATGACTTAACAATGATTGTCATAAAATCAACCCGAGCGGTCCCTTTGGGGATTTTCTGAGCGGTCCCTAGCCTGCGGCAAGCAAATCAAGTTTTTTTTCTGGTATACTGACAGCATTTTTTAACTATAAGTACTTTTCTTTATTTAAGCGCGAAGCTACTGGGATGCCACCTCGGACAGTTAAGATGGAGGCAATTTAAAGTTCGCACGTAAATATAAAAGTTGAGCGAGTTTCAACGTTACGCACGACCTTCCATACATACAGTACCTCCTTGCACGTGTAAAATTTACGTGCTACGCGACAGTGGAATTGGCCCGGGGAGACTCGCATTATAAAGACTCGCACATGAAGGCGGGAATGCGCGTGCTCGTCGCGGTCGCCAAATATACACCATTTGATTCTTTTAAATTCGAGGTATAGCTCGCGCGCTTTTTTCGCTTGTCCACACTGACCGAGAGCCTGGCACAGGCTATTTTTTCGCGAGTGAACTAGAAAGACAAGCTGAATTTCTGACTAAAAATAAAGAATGAACTGAAGAAATGCAAGAATACCCTGGATGTTATCTACTTTTGAGGAGTATCTGCAGAAAAAATATCCTCGGTTTATAACATTCTCCTCCATGTGCATAATTCTTCACATCTCAGTACTCAGGCTCATTCAGTAATTGTTAAATATAATAGCAGTGTTTAGAATCCATAACAACAAGGGTACAAAATCAGTCTTTCCGCTATGCCTAAACACCCAAGTCAATTTCATTCACAAGTGCGTTACTAATTTGCTTTTTAGAGCTTATTATAAATGTTGTTAAGAGACGGACAATAGATTGGCAAAAATACACAAATATTTGTCTAAGTCTGTCTGCGAAAAGGTTGATTTTACTAACTTTCTAAAATTTGTGATAAAATCACAGAAAAATGACTCACACGTAGGGATTTAAATCACAATGAGTTTTCGATCCACTTTACCTATCATGTTAATTCCAATAACGCCGACCAAGTGTAATTTTCATTTCTTTGAAAATTAACAACTTCAAGTTAAACTACTGGAAAGAAAAAGGAGATTTAATCCCAAAAGTGTCGTTTGAAATAACTTAATATCTTGGGAATTTAAGTGTATAATACACGAATGCATGGAAACCGAGGAAAAGCTCTTGACAATGAATTTTAAATGTGCCATGCAAAGCTTGCTTCCGTTTCTTGCACCTGCTCATACTGGATTTAAAAAATAAAACATTTCTTTACGAACGTGAATCGTCTTTACCTAACACTTCTGACATAATTTAGCACGTTCTAAGTACTCCTCATCAAAAATAACATTTGAACAAGACGCTACAGTATGATGAAAAAAGTCCTGCAGGTTAACTTGAACAACTTGCTGTAATATTTTTAGTCAATTTTTATTTCGATGTCTAACCTCGTTTTGAAGATTTTAAAACGCTCAGTTCGCAACGACCTATTAATATTCCATTGCCTTTCGCTTAATTGTGTTTTTCTTTTTCGCAAAAAAAGATCTACTTTATCATAGAGTACACTTAGTAATGTGAGTTGCAATTTGGCTCTCCGATTGGTAGCCTCGCTTTGCATCCTTTTCATATTGGCCAAAGAAAAAGATCGCTGATGTAACTTAAAATAGGCTATCTTGCTAATGCAAATATATTCAGCAGACGTCCAGTAGATCAGTATGCGTCACTCGCGCGTATTTTGTGTATTTTCGGTATTTAATTGCTGGCTTTATATGGTCGGTAGGATTTCGGCTTTCACTTGAGAGTTGAACACGGTAATACCGCCGCGTACACGACACGTTTGGGATGAGACCAACCTCGTTGTTTAACAACTAAAACCATTTTGTTGTTCGCAGTTACGCTTGGAAACACTATTTTCAATGGCTAATGCGTTTGGTGAGTCATACGTGAAACTTCCGCCGATAACCGGAGTAAATGCGGTTGAAATCGATGAAGAAAATTCGAAACGAATTTCCAGTGGTGTCGGACGAGACCAACACGGTCTAGTCAGATTACCTCCGATCGTTCGTCTTGATTCGCTTCGATCTGCGCCGTCAACTGCACAGGTTTTTGCAAACGCACCAGGCGAAAACAATACAGAGAAGTCAACACAAGGAACAAATTTGAAATTTTCGCAAAAAATGGACGTTTTACAGAGGCAAAGCGCAAAACAGTTAAGAAAATGCACGACTGAAAAGCCCGAAGACGAGAAGAAATTAATATCGTCGGTAGCTGTCAAGGAAACGGACGAGGTGGATACAAACGTTTTCGACCGCGTAGATTGGTCATACCACCATGAAAAAGTGAGACGTTTCAAGCCGAAGGAAAGATCAAGAGGTGATTATGAGGCTCTGGCTTCATCGAAAGACTCGCTAGCAAATCGAAGGGGAAGCGCCACAGTTGTAAAAGACTTAGCGGCGAAATTATCGAGGTCGCGCAGACTGGCAAAATCTTCACCCGAACTATGTTACCGAAAGATCAATTTGAAATCTCGTGCAGGTGGAAACGTCAACGATGACAACATTACACCCCCTTCCACTGCTCTGTCGGCAGATAGTTACTCACATCGATCACAGGCTCGCCTCTCTATTCATGACATTGACGGCTCTGTACTCAGCCATTTGCAAAGCACCCTGAAATCAAACGAAAGGAAGACAAAACGCAAAAAACCCATTCGCTCCCAAACGGATGGCAAGTCAAGTTACCAACCGCTAAGCACCCCTAATTCGCCTGTTTGCAGTGAATCTGCTAATAACGAACGCAAAGAAAAAGGCAGAAGATCCCTGAATGACATCACAGAAGCAGTTAAACAGTTTGTAGATCGAGGAAGGCCTTCTATTTCCCTGCCTAGGAAACAAAACTTGGTTGAAGAAACCGTGAGGCTTAAAATTGAAGGAAAAAGTTGCCCCCAAGCTGAAACCACGGCTGGTGACCGCACCCCCACATTTTCCATTGTTGCATCACATTGCTCACATTCATCACCAAGCAAAGAGAAGAGGGCATCGCTGTACGATTTACAGCAAATTCTAGGGTTGCTTCAGAAAGATGATCTCAAACAGAAGTCTTCGTCAACTTCTTTGTCCCCTGAAGTTGAAAATGCTCAAAGTAGGAGAAGTAGTCAATCTAGAAACGCTTCTGTTTATGATTTAAAAGAGTTTTTAAAGTTAAAAGGAGCTGCAGGCGAGACGTCAAATGAAATGGAAATGAAGAAGCCCTCAGGAAATGCAACAAGAGAAATCAAAACACAAGGAAACACCCCATCGGTTGTTCTCTCTCCTCAACAAGAAATGGGTCCGCGTCATCTCGATGACGCAAGAAAGGGATCTGTTTACGATTTAAAGGAATTTTTATCTCTTGGAACCACCGTGGACTTTAACTCTCTGTCAACGAGTGAAAACTCAAGCAGATCAACTTCACCGCAAATCGTATTTTCTCCGCTCAATTCAAAACAGCTACTCTCTTTTACCCAGCCCTCTGAAGCACGTCGATCTTCTACATACGATCTTATGGAGTTCTTATCTCTCCCACAATCTGGAGGGATATCGCGTCCTCAATCAGGACAGGGCTATTCTTCCTCGCAAGGAGATAATGCCAAATCTGGTAATCGAGAATTGAACGTAACCGAAACTGACCAAGAGGGCAGAGAGGCAAGGAGTCTGTCTGTGTACGACCTTGCTGAATATCTAGCGATGACATCTGGGGTGCCTCCTCTCGTTCGAGTCGTAAGTTCGGCAGAGGATCAAACTGAAAACACTAACTCAAAATCCGTTCTGGGTGCAAGTGGGGTCGACAAGGGAAACACATACAAGAGGGAGTCACTGTATGATTTACGGGAAATGCTAAACACAATGCAAAAAGAACACGAGGCAAAACGCGAGTCGACTTACAATTTGCCAGAGATTTTAGCTTATTTTCATCGGGAGGCTAGCTCTAAAGAACCGGAACACCAAACTGCTACCCACTCTGAAAATTCACAAGAAGATAAAACAGGGCCATTATTAGTGAACTCTACTCCTCCGCCGAACCCTGGTCTCAGAATCAGCAGTGGTTATTCTAGCGATTCACCATCGTCTAATGTTCAACAAAAAGATTCTAAGGGCCTGGAGGTCAACCATAGCACAAGTCCTCGTCAGATGTCTGTTTATGATCTTAAAGAGTTTCTTTCTTTATATGCCACGCAAAAAAACACGCAAAACCATCAGTTTCTGCCTGCGTTTAGAAGAAAATTTTCTAACATATCACAAAGCGGGATTAGCATCCATGTAACGGACGAATGGAACAGAAGTCTCGACCTCGAAACTGACGATGCTTTTCTTCCTGTTTCTACTAAGGTAGAGGACAAGTCGCCGGAAACCAAAAGAAGCTCTGTGTACGACTTACGCGAGTTTCTAGACTTATTAAACGCGGACGAATCGCCCTTGAGAAGAAGGTTATCAAGTGTTTCATCAGTTTCGACTAAATCCAGTGAAAGTGAACCAGAGTCATTTCAACCAGAGCAAAAAACGCCAGACGCCAACTCGCCAAACCAAAACCCAGCATCTTCGCGACCTGGACTCTCACCTCGTCAGGATTCCGGTGGAAACGTCTCTCTTTACGACCTCGGAGAATTTCTTTCGATTCTTAATACCGACGAATCTCCGCTAAGACGCCGACTATCGAGCGCAAGTGACTTTGCAACACAAGACGATTCGAGCAATCAAGCCGAGGATTTCGAAAAATCTCCGCTGTATAGCCTGGGAGAAATTTTATCGGCTTTGAACGATTTTGAGCAGAAGAAAGCAAATGAAAACACCCCTGATGAACTTCAACTTGGATCTGAAGATGAAATCAGTATTACTGTTCCATTTTTACCCCAGAAAAAAGAGAAAACAAACGTGCAAACTTTAGCGCCGAGAAAGCGTTTATTAACCTCGCCACAGAAATCGCTTTCAAGCGTTCGCGAAACATTTGAATGAACCTTATCCTCTCTGAATGGCTCAGATTATTCAAAGACGCTAGAATTGAGCATTGAATCAGTTCACAAGAGCGTTTTTAGCAATTCACCTTGCTTGAAGATTTTTAATTTTTAAGTTTGTTAAAATTTGTGCGTAAAAAACGTTATTCGCTGCATGTGACAATTGTTTAGAAACCTGCGCTACCATAACTTTTTCTCGTGCTTAATTGCGTAGGTATAATTGGAAAACGAAACGTTAAATGATTTTTTTAGCTGGATAGTTTTAACGAATGGATTATCTGAGAGTCAACTTAAATATTCTACACCGGATATGTACACCTGCCTCACTGGTGTTAGCGAAAAATTGAGAATTTGCATATGAGCTCGCATGAACAAGTAAGCAACAAAACCAACGAGAATTGTTTAACTACAAGTCGAATAAACAGTGATAAATAACGGGCGAAAACCGAGTATAATAAGGAATAGGCGTTTGATATTTTTTGGTCTACTTTTAATCGTAAGCTGTTGATATTTTTGATACCGTTTTCTTTTATCTTCCCAAAAAAATTACCGGTGGACTATAAAATTAACTTATTTGTTTGAGATAGGCGATCTATATGAAGGCTTAGCTTTTTATAGCATTATGGCGTTCATTACCCATGGTCTGATCGCAAAAACAACCCAATTTATTTTGTAACTTCCAATAAGGCACAAGCCCGACTGATGACCCGTTCTTTCATGTAAGGAAAATAAAAATAAATGAAAACATCTTCAATAAGGATTACTTTAATTAATTCAAGAGTACACTGTCTCTTTGTCATTAAGTAAATATAACCACGAAAGCAAAGAGCGTTTTCCTGTTTAAATGAAAATCTTTATCTTTATTATTACACTCGAAGTCATGTGAACATATCGTGGCATTTATGGGTCTAAACTGATATCTTACACGTGATTTCAATACGACTTGGGTCTCACGGAGCAAAAACTGCCCTCTTTTTCTAATTCGGCCAACCGATAGTAAACGAGCCAGTCTGAATTTTGGGCGCGACACAATACAGAACATCGAGGCGGCGGTGGAAGCGTGTGAAAGTTTTAATTCATTGACATGTGAGAGTGGTAAAGAACATGTAATTTTTACCAAAAAAGACTTGGCCTCTTCTCAAATTTTCGGAAACCTCGAACACTGCCAAAGGGACCCAAGGTTGACATTAACTGCTTGTTTGAGATCGTTAACGAATCTTCGTTTTACTGAATGGAAGGAAGACGCCTTTTTGAATACCGTATTGTAACAATGCGCAAGCCAAAAAATTAATTGCTTTTTAACAATTAATTATAGCACAAGTCTTTACTTTTTCACGATCCATGTCTCCGGGACAGCTTAGGACGGTGTCCCGATTTCTTGCACCACTGATCAGTTCCTCAAATCTCCTGTTAACTTAAGGCAAAATTATGCAAAGGCTGTAAACAATTTCCTTTCCTCCCACAGGGTAGAAATTTTGTAAAAAGCATGCCTCTAGCTAGCTAGACCCCTCGCCGTCCAAAGTTATCATAACTCAGTACCTTCTCTAAGTAAAAGTGTCCGGTTATTCTCAAACAAAAAGCTTTACATAATAAGTTACATAAGCTTACGTAATAAGTTTTTCAGTCGGTTTACCCCAACTCTAGCAAGTTGTCAATACTTTCTGTTTATTCCATCAAAGCTAAACTTACTTAGAAAGCGTTTCGTAGAACACAGTATCACAGTTCAACGGTTGAAAAATAAAATTATTGTCTTATAAAAAGTGCCCCAGAACTGGTTTTTCGGCTTAGTCTCGTGCTCATCAATGCATGTATCGTTGATTGCAGAAATGCTGTACTTGAATTGGACTAAAAAATTATCGACCGACACCCGTTTTTCACCATCAAGTTTCCGGCGCACTGAAATGTTGCACAAAAAACAATTTGCTTGCAAACGGAATAAAATTAGAGGAACATCGTTTTATATTTTATTAGGATATTGACTGACGATGCTGAGAAAAAAATCTATTATTTATTATGTTCGATAGGAAACTGTACAGCTTTTATCACTATCTTCTGTTCCTGAGCAAGGATCAGAAGCCTGAATGATAAAATTAGTACTGAGTTTCTTATTTAGCCGAAACTTGATAACGTTGTCAATTTGCACGCCTTTTTTTGTCCTCTCTCTATCTCTTGGACTGTTTCTAAAGCTGATACATTTGGGCTCTTGATCTGCTATATAGGATTTTTAAGAGGTCCGTTTAAGTTTTTCTTTATTGCATCCGGCGAATCCTGACAGATCATTATTAATAACTCCAAGCGCGGAAAAATTGGACACAACATTTTTACAGTGAAGTTTTCCGAAACGAATTTAGCAAATTTTATGCGCTGGGGCTTTCCTTGACGTTGAATAATTTAAGCTTTGATCAACTCTAACTATTACGGATTTTCTCTAAAATAAAGTGCGGCAACCCCATAAAAATGTTAAGTGATTCAGCAAATTAAAAACTGAAAGCGGGAATATTGGATTAAAGCTGGACTATTGTTAAAAGAGGGGTGCTATTAAAATAACAGTTAAAAGCGAAGGACGTCAGACGAAAAAAAGTCTTAAATGTGATAATACCCAAATCACTTTTGTGCTAAAACAATTTTCAAGTTAATGCTGAGGAATTGTCAATCTGTTTTTACGTTTAATTTGAGCGTACTCCGCCGCTTTTCTAAAACAATCGGATTGCTAACCTTTAATCGACGTAGATAATTTAAAGACTCACTGGTTTTCGAAAGACTAGTGCTGGAAAACTTTAGATATTGCCGTTAGTCTTGAAAAATAAATGATATTGACGGAGAAGAGGCCCTTTTTCTTGTGAATCATCACAGCGTCAATAACGCACGGCGTGTAATTACTGACCTAAGTTATGTAATCAGTGATACAGACTAGATAAGTTCGCGGTCCCATCCTCTCCTATTTTTTTTTTACAAGGTACTATTTCATTTGTTTCTTTTTTTCGTTTAAGAGAAACTACACTGTTCATTAATTTATCAGTAGTTAAATGGAGGTACCAAAGAAATGTCGTGTCTGAAAGCATGAGTTTGAATTGGACAAAACACATTGTCTTATTACAATCCCCGGTGAGCGCACGAAAGGATTAGTAATAAACATTTTACGTAATCACTGACAAGTTGGCAAAATTGCTCTTTTTTCACTTTTCCTTGTATGTGCATGAAGTCGTGTTATTACCAGCACCTAAATGGATTAAACATTTCAGTTGGGCGATCAAAGATTTGATTGAGGATTTGTCTGTATTTCCATTCCTATCAGCTGCCTTTAAGCCATTCAGCCAGGGCTTAGCAAGAATTTGGGTCAAAACGAGCTCCTGTAACTCAATGTCTGTCGCCGTGATGGGCGTCTGATTTACAATAATGAACGTGCCATGAGCTTGATTCTCGGCCATGACCATGGCTGCCTTGACTAATGCATATTAACTATTTTGCAAATAAAGTTAGAAGTCTAACAGTTTCTCTTTTAGGTCATTGGAACACGACGAAAGCGAGACCAGGGGCACTAGCTTCACATGGTAATCACTTTTGATAAATGCATTCAAGGTGCAGTTTGAAAGTAGCACTTCCATGTGCCGCTATGTCTTCCATTTTCTTCAAACAATGAATGTATGCATAATTAATGTATGGGGTTATACGGAAATCTTGCCACATTATTCCGTTCGTAACTTACCTTAACTTAACTTTATTATTATTCCATCGCTCATATAGTACAAACTCAGTAAAGCCAAAGCCGGGGGCTTATACGGCCTGTGGTCAGAATGACAGAAATTATTTTATATAGAAATGAAGACTGTAGGCTAAACGACAAAACTAAACCAAGATACAAAACTGAAATTAAACAAGTTTACATGCATGCAGTCCTATAATAGTCCTATAACAGTCGGTCAGTATAAAACATGGACTGCGGACTGGGTATAAAACACGGACTAGGTATAAAACGCGGACTGGAAAATACGGACTGGGTATAAAACACGGACTAAGTATAAAACGCGGACTGCAGGCTGCGGACTGGGTATAACATAGAAATTCTTGGCGGAGGTTCTCTGAATCAAGAGCCTGACAAAAATGCTATTTTCTACACCCAGTTTTAGACATGGCCATAGTCTCTAACAATCATGAAAGGGGTCAGGACCCGGGGGGGGGGGGGGTACTCTCTTATATCAGCCGTATACGTATTTGCCGCCCCAAAGGGTAATGTTTATGGGCCGTTTTGGTGTTCTGAAAACACTTTGCCCATTTTGATTTGGAATCGGGTATGGTTTTCAAGGAACCTACGGGAGCGTACATGTACGAATGTATTTATCGTGTTCAGTTCTAAATGAATAAGAACGAAATAGAAGTACGCGAATTTGAAATGCATTTGAAGAATTCTTTGTTTGTGCTCAAAAGATAATGATCTACTGTTGTGCTCTAATCTATAATATGTAATGATGACATACTAGTTTCTGCCTAATCAGGCCTAGGCTGTTCCAGGCTCCGAGATAGTTGGCTCCGCTGAATTGAGAAAGCGCCAAAATAAAACGGGAGGAAACTGGGTAGTCTCCTCTTTATCTGAGGGCCTGGAGTAAATGGGTATGGATTTTAGAGATCAGGTCTGAAAACGAGTGTCGAAAATGACACTTTTATTCTGAAATACGGTAAGGATTTAGAGAACCAGGGGGCACAACCCCACCAAACAAATTCCTAGGAGTACCCCCTTCCAGGGGTCAGGAGGAGGGTTTAAATCATGTCGCGTAGAATATCATCACGTAGAATATCACGTTGGGTTGGATGTTTCATTTCGGTTATTATTCACGTCAGGTGAGTAATCCCTCCCCCCTAAATACTGCTTTTTTACTTCGCCGAATGCCCCTATATTGACCTTCTCGTCTGAGTTCTTCATTTCCTCATAAATTTATTATTCCCAAGGCTTTATTTGAAACGGAAAAGAGGCATCTTTAAGAATTTTACTCTGACTCGGCTAACACCAAAACTATTCCTTTTATTCGGTGCTTCTCTGATTGGTTCTCTTCCAACTCCTTCTTTTGATAAAATTCAGAGTTTAATTTCAGTTGCCTTGAATAACGGCATAACCTTCCTTGTGCGTGCAGTTTGCTTTCCTTCTCCACATGAGGAGAACATAGACTGTGTGACCGGCTTACGGAATGTTTTTGTGTGAGACAAGGAGCTGGAACTACTGTTTTATGCAAGCCCGCTTTCCGTTTCTCTCAGTTTTACCTTTCTAAAGCTGTTTTTATATACATAGTTCGTAGATCGCGTTTTATACCTAGTCCTTGTTTTATACTCAGTGCGTAGTCCGCATTTTATACCTAGTCCTTGTTTTATACTCAGTCCGTAGTCGGCATTTTACACCTAATCCATGTTTTATACCCAGTCCGCAGTCCGTGGTCCGCAGTCCGCAGTCCGCAGTCCGCAGTCCACGTTTTATACTGACCGCTATAACAGTCCATAACTAGTGACAAATAAACTAACAATAAGCTATGAGAATCCTGCGCTATTTCGATTTTCGCTCTTTTTTTGTTGCCTAGTGTCATCGTCTTTCTTCCCACCATGTTTCCACACTATCTCTCATATTACGCTTGCTTCCCCTGTGTTTTTCCTGTGTTTTGTCACCAGTGCTCCTCAGCTCTATCGTAGGCCTGGGACCTGTCGAATTTTAACATGGCGGCCCTGAAGCACGGATCGAGGAAGTTTTATGAAATTCCTAGTAGCGAGGAATTCACGCATTTAAGGAGCAATTATATGCTTAAGAAGGAGAAAAATGTCGAAGAACTCTTCAAGTATATCGAAGAAAGTTGTATAGGAGAAGATGTTACATTTTTCGGGCCATATGGCCCTCGGAAAGGTAAGTTTGGTTGATTGTCAGTAAGAGGAGATGCTGTAACTGATTTGGTCGTTGCCGTACCGTTGAATTAAATTTTTCGATTTTATTTTCAGTCACCTATTGCGACTACACGGCATCTGGAAGGTATGTTTTCAAACGTATTGTTCAGCTGAAATCTCACAGAGAACAACAAAAATGATTTTTTTTGAAAACAAATTGGAGCACATTCTGTAGTTTAGCCTTGAATTCCCTCTAAGTCACAAAATGAAATATCCTTGCCAAATGGGGAGGGATGTGTTGGGTTCAAGTTTCTCTTTGAACGATGGCTGTCATCAGCGGGCTCCGACCCATCACCTAGCCTCTTCAGTGCTGGATGGTTATAAGGGTCATTAGCTAGGGGCCTTCTCATTGGCATGTGAGTAATTACTTGCACTGTACCTGTAGCCTTAAGTTGGGGTTGTCTTATCCTGGAGAAATGGCTAGGCTTTTGGGTAACTAGGGCTGCATTCATTATGTATCCTACAGGGGGGGGGGGGGGGGGGGGGCACAGAGGATTTTAGGGGGGTTCTCAAATTTTTAGAGCAAAAAAAGGGGGGATATGAAAATTGTTTAAATAACTCCTGGGGAATGCTTATTTTTTGTAAGATTCTGTCTAGCTTTTGTGATAGTTTTAAAAAGTGAAAAAAGAAATCATAAGAAAGCAGTGTGCCTGGCCTGTAGATGTAATGTTTCGATACAGTATAGAAAGCAAAACATCTAAAATGGAAACATTTAATGCAACCTCAGTCTAAGCAGTGCAACTTCATTGAATCAATGAATGCAAAAGAAAACAATGTAATTCGACAGTGCGCAGTTTTATGAAATTGAACAACAAATGTGCACTTAAATGTTCAATTGTTGGTTTTCACATGATGTCACTAAAATTCAAACTAAAAAACTATCCATCCTACCGAGATTTTACTCTACGATGCATTAGAGCAGCTGAAAACTAATTGTCAAACAAATCTTCACTTCAAAAGGGTTCTTGGTTTTGTGATAGAGTACGCTTGAATTTCTAAGCTTTGCGTGATGCGGCATTTACATGACGGCCAAGAGAGCTGTCATGTAGGTTAAAAAAATGACTTATTTCAGGAAATTTTGCCATCTAAACAGTTCATGTACTGGAAAAAGTATTATTTTAATATTTATGAGTTTCTCGAAGAATAAATTCATGCTTTTGTAGCAAAACTCGGTAACAGATGTTTCTGTTGGTTTCTGTCTGCCATGTTGGAGCTCATCCAGGTGAGCACCAGCATGGCATCTCCATACAAAATCTCTATAAATTTGGGTAAAACATTTCTTTGGATATCTCGTATATGAAATATTCCTCTGACCTGAATCTTGGCGAGGGTCTTTCCCTATGTACCTCCTTTCATTTTCCAGCTATTGAATGGTTTTGATTTTTATTTTCATCTATTTTGATGGCATGACCATGCTGAAAACCAGCAATGAATTTTCTGTACCAGTTTGAAAAGGGTCCACATGCACCCAGTGCACCCCCTGCTATATCTGCCACTTGTCAAGACAACAAATAATTAAGCCATTAAGGTTAAAAAAGAAAAAGATATGACCACCTCCTACAAGACAAGACAGAAGACATTTACCAATCAAGTGTGATTGCTAGGTATCTTCTTTAGATTGAGTTTTCTATCTAACTTGGAAATGAACCATACTGGTGCTCCAAAAAGTTTTTAGAGTGAGAAATAAGTTGTCAACTCAGAGAGTGTGAGCTAGGCATGAAATCATGAGACCCTTGACAAACTCATGAGACTTGGCAAGTGTGACTATATAATTATGTGACACGCACATTCACCTATCCATACCCATAGGCAGAAATGGTGTTTCTTAAGGCTGATTTAGACGGTAGGATATTTGCTTACAACTACCGTGCGCGACTAGCATGCATCACAACTTCATGACAGATCGTATCGTGTAAATTAGACCCACAACATTTGTACAACACATTGTGTACGTTTTAAGTGTAAATTCTGTGCTTGTGGATGGTCGAAAGTCATGACGTATGCTAGTTGTGCACAATAGTCATAAGCAAAAGTAATAACATCTAAATTGGCCATTAAGGTCACTGTTCTTGTAAAACCAGCTCTAGTTACAGATAGTGTTGTTGCAAAAAGTGATTTGGCTAATCAATATTTTCATAAACTACTCTGTAGATCATTGACATTTATTGAAGATTACATAAGAGAGCAGGTGTTACCTCATTATGGCAACACACATACTACAACAACTGTAACTTCACTACAGACAACTTTGTATCGCCATGAAGCAAGGTAAAATTAATTAGTGGGCATCTCCACACTGTCTGTTGTATTGTTTTACATGTAATGAATAACTGGAGAGTTTGGTAGATGTATTTCCAAACTTAAGGAAAATTAAACTATGCAATGATTTTCTCTAGAGTAGATTTGTCATATAACATTAAACGTGTGCCATAAGTTTGGCAACAATGTAAGTGTAAGAGAGTTTTAGAGGTTATGATGTTCTAAAGAATAGCTTTGAATAAATTAGTTTTTGAGTTTATTGTTTTTTTTTCCAGATCATGCATTTTAAAATTAACAATGAGATTTCTTGCAGTTTAATCAATTTGGGATCATTGAGCAAAATCCCACCATTACATAATAATTTTTTGGATGCCCTCTTTATAGAGTATGCTTATGTTTAGGGATCCAAAACAACATGTTTTTCTGTAATGAAAGGAAACAGGCTTGCTTAGTATTTTTAACAAAAAGATGATTTTGATGATTTATCCTTGTGGGCTGCACAAAGATTGATAGTACTCTGAGATTCACATACATGTCATGTATCATATCACATGATGACTCATTCAGTGTTCCCTTATGATCAGACCAGAGTATGTATGTTAGTTTCATGAAACATTTGTTTGTTATCTGATTTAATTATTTGAAGGGATATCATCAGAAATGCAGTGAATGCCAGTGAAAGTGACTCTGTGATATTTGTTGGTAGTGGAGTGACAGGAGCCATTCATAAGTTGATTCATGCACTGGACTTTAAAGAACCTCCTGTAGGTACTCAATTTACATCATTGCTTTATCACTTATACTGATTTTTAAAACATGAAGACATTCAACCTACACCAATGCAAAGATGTTGTGTGGAATTCACTAGCTTGGTGTTGGACTCATGCAAGTTTCCTTTCATGCAATGTAGTTACATTTACTTCTACAGTGAGCTTCTTGGCTAGAAAAGTACTGGTAATTAGTAATGGCCACCCAATTAGCTCAGTAGGAAAAGCACATCTTTACCAGACAAGAGGTTGCAGGTTCAAACCCTGGCCATATATATTACGCCATTTTTTTAATTTCCATATTACTCCATTTTTGACAGAATTGTCTGTATTTCTGAGCTGCAAATAATTTTTCTTTGTTGGAATGACGTGTACACTGTATGTGTTGTGGTTCAATTTTATCCTCAGTTCAAATTTTATTTTCCTTTCTTTCAAACTCATTATCATATATTACCATACCCAAAAACAAAGGACAAAATTGAAGCATAACATATCACATATGTCACCTTCTTGGTCATGTAAAGCAAAAAATGTGGTCTGACTCAATCAATGGTGGATTATGGGAAAATTGTGCATTGTAGACCCAGGGTTTGCAGAAAGGTTGATAACTGCCACATATTCACTGCAATTATGTTATTTTGTTGGTGCAACAATGTCCTCAAGGTAGATTTTTACTCACCTGCAATATGATAGCCTCTTAATTTGAATGTTGAGTTTGTTTGGACACCACATCTGACCACAGTAAGATTTCATCTGAAATAGGCCAGTTTTAGTCATACATTGTCTGATGAATAACCAACTTTTACTTGCAGCTCTGCATTTAGATTAGAGCTAGGGAAGGCTTCGTTACCATAATTATTTCTGGAAATGTAAGATATAGGTCTATAACAACATTCTTCTCTTTGATCAGGTGGTGCTTGTAGGGCCCTTTGAACACCACTCAAATCTTCTCCCCTGGAAGGAATTAGGTGCTGAGGTACGAAAATATATTTTTGAATACTTTAATGTCAATTTTAAATCCACTTTAAGTGGTTCTAAACCTTTTATTAATGGTAGGTTATCTGGATCAAGCAAGATGCAAAAGGTTTAGTTGACCTCACAGATTTGGAGTTTAAACTCAAGGTATGCAACATAAGTAATTAACCCATTCGCTCCTGGAGATTTTGCCGAAAAATGCGTTTTGAAGCTAGTCAAGTGGTTTTCTGGTCACTGTCATGCTATAAAGAGCTAAAACTTACCACAAACCCGTTTACAGGTCGTACACTTCACGGTCTTCTGATCCAGATGCAAAATATCAGCTTGCAAAGTTCGGGCATGCACAGAAAGCAAAATTTTGAGATTTTAAAAGTGACACAGCAGTCTTGACTTTTACTTTTCGCTTTCTCTCCTCCCCTCTTTTTTTGCTTTTCTTGCTCATTTTTTTTTCTCTTGCTGGGCATTTAGTAGGCTTCATTTTGATGGGAAGAGTTTTTAGGAAAATGTTTAGGATCTTAGGATTAGGTGAAAGGAAAGGTTGGTGGGCAATGGAACAAGATTTTCATGGAGATTTACAAGTCAATCTTGCATGTTTTTTTGCCTTTTTCTCCGGTGTCCTTGACTGAATTGTGCTCACTCTCATATGGTTTGAAAGATCTCTTCACTCTGCACAAGTTAGCGGACAAAGTTGGCCTTGACCGTTAAAACTGATGACGTCACGAGGGGTAGAAAGGACGTGGATCTGCACGGGCTGTTACGGGCGGTTCAGGGGCAAATGGGTTAATTGAAATAAATTCAACCATCTTTTATGAAATTCAGTGAAAAATGCTGTGGACAAGTAGCAAAGGAATTCAGTTTAAGAAAAATAAAGACAGATTTTTTGGATAATCAATGAAATAAATTTAAGTACTCTTGAATGCATCCTCATGCCTGATTTTCACCTTTATGGTGTTCAAAGCCCTACAGCACAGAACACGTTACAGGTAAAAATTAATTTCTGGTTAAGATTATTTAATATAGGTTTTATTCTAATTATTCATTCAATTTATTCATGAATTAGGGCTGGGACAGAGTGAAAATTGAGAATCAACCTATGTTAAATAAATTTAACCAGACTTTAATTTCAACTTTGTGTTCTGATTTTAAAGAATTGAAGGGGTGTTTATTCACACAATACCAGTATGACTCATTCTGGAACGAGTTCATCCCATCTCTACATATGTTTATTTTTCTGTATTTGTTTACATGATACCAAAACAACACTTCATTCCCGTACAAGTCATTCCTGAATGAGTTCATTCCAAAAATTGTGTAGTCCGGGGAAAGTGGCGTATACATATCTTATTTGTTGTGGAAACCACGCAAGTGAGAACACCTTGCAGGCTGAGCCATTTGATTTTATCATGTGAATGCAGTACAAACTTTACTCTGGAATGAAACTCATGAATAAATAAATTTTAATGGCCCTTACGTGCTACTTTGTCAAATATCAAATTTTTCTTTTTGTTTTGTTCTAATACATACCTATTTTCCAGGAGAGTTAAGCATTTTATAAGGGATCAAATTGAAGCTTCCAGTCACCCGTTCAATAATATTATAACTACTGCAAAATAATATAAAGCAATAACCTAACTTTTGGTTATATTTGATTTTAGGCTATGTCTTCGAAAGGCAAGCAGCTAATTGGCTGTTTCTCAGCTGCATCTAATGTGACTGGTATTCTAACAGACACCAATGCTGTTACAGCTTGTCTGCATAGGCATGGGGCCTTGGCTTTCTGGGACTATGCCACTGCAGGTAAACAGTGAAATGGTAATTAGGGTGACTCCATAATGAATCGAGTAAACAGCTGATGAAGACAGCGGCAGAAAATTGTGGCACAGGTGCTTAAAAAATTACATTCCTTCAGTAACTGGCTTCATGCTGTTGCTGTTATCCTGGAAAGAATTGGCACATTTAAACTATTGAATAACACAGTCTCTCTGACTCTGATTGGATCACCCTGTTTGAAATAAATATCACCATAGTAATAAGCAATACTCTGCTTTGTGGCAGTGGTATTTGCAATGAATAATTTGGACTATTAATACATTGTTTGCAGTGTACCCCCAGCTCATACAGACACTTCCATAATGCAGATGGGCCTCTCCATTAAAGACAATCCTTACCTTTACTTAAAGACGCCTATGTAACTTGGGCATGTCCTGTTGGTCATATATGCCCAGTGGGGGTCCATTTTAAGAATATTTGACTGTCTTTCTTTTTGTGTCTTACATGATGTACAGCTCCTTATTTGGAAATCAACATGAATCCATTGGTAACCAGGTAATCACTGTTTTAAAATACTATTGGAAAGACCAAAAATCAACAACTGTCAAACACTTAATTTTCTTGGTAATTTTACAGATAATTTGAAATTTGTGGCCTTGATAACCTTGAGTTTGACTCAGGCACCTTCTTTTTTTGCTTACGCCATCATGAACAATCATAATGCACTCCAGTTTTAAAAGCTGGTTGAAATGAAAAAGTAGCCAAATGAATATAGTTTTGATATATTCTTGATAATTGAGCTTAAATGTCATTCAGCTATGATTAATAAATAAATGTGGGATGTTTTGTTTTATGTAGTGATGATCAGGGATTTGTGTACAAAGATGCCATTTTCATTTCAACACACAAGTTAGTTGGTGGAGTGGAAACACCAGGTAAAGTAGAATATGAAGGACAAACTGTAAATGAGGACATTATAGTACTCACTATTCCCAGCAAATATTCATTCTTTATAAGTGCTGATAACTGTTCCCTTAGAGGCTGTCGCAATAAGCACTGAGATATCGTAGTTGATCATCAGAAATAATAAGATAATTGATTATAGTGGGAATAATCTCCTTAAAAGAATTCCCTTTAAGATAGCTTCTGTACCATGTTTTAGAACATGGCAAAACATGGGAAATGTATCAGCCCTGCTTGCCATTGAGTTCTAGTAGCTCAGTTGCTAGAGCTTCCGATCTAAAACTCAGAGGGTTGTGAGTTTGATTCTCGCCTTGAGCTCACGATTTTTTCTGTGCTTTCAGGTGATCAACTTCTTTTTCATCTTCAGTTATGAGACCATTAAATAGACAACACCCAAGTTTTTAGTGTGTTTATTTGCCAACAAGAAATTTTATTTTTTTTCCACAATAATTGACTGAACATTTATTTTATAATATTAATTTATGATCGGCACACCACTAACTGCAATACCAGAGAGATAAAAAAAAGGGAAGAACCCAGACAATTTTTACTACCTGTAATGGCAGGCTGGCAGTTATTACAGTGTCTCTTCTCAGTGTTTCTTCTTCTCACCATTAAAATACCAGTATATATGTTTTAAGTAAAATAATTTATGTTCTTAGGTTAAACCATAATTGCCTTTGTCTCCTATGAATAATTAGGGCTAGAAAGCAAAGGAAAGTCTGAATCAAATGAGGTTGACCAGTGGTTAAGTACCCTGCTAGCAGAGGCTTTTCCCTTGTGTTTCTCAGTGTTGTACTGCCATTGTCTTCGCGGTTTTGGTTGCTCGCGTTTTGTTTTGGTTGTGAACCAGCTGAGGAAAAGACCTCTGCCGACAGCCGCTTGCGATTCCTGTTGAACATGCGCTGTAGATACCTCCAAGTTCTAGGAGGTAATCACATGACTAAACTGGTTGTGGAACCGGTTTTATCAACTCACTCATCTTTTATGTACTAGTTTGCTGTGCAAAAGTGAGCCCGCTATATCAACATGGCAAGTGCGAGTCATTCCCGTGGGAAATTTGACTCATGGGTACATGAGCAAACTCCGGCGGCGGCGTCGTATTACCGACACGTGACAGAAATTCCATGGTAACCGCATTTTCATCTTGCGCATGTTCAACAGGAATCGCAAGCGGCTGTCGGCAGAGGTCTTTTCCTCGGCTGGTTCACAACCAAAACAAAACGCGAGCAACCAAAACCGCGAAGAGAATGGCAGTACAACGCTGAGAAACACAAGGGAAAAGCCTCTGCTAGCAGGGTAGTGGTTAAGCCTAGGAATGGATTTTAACTACAACATCTATATACATCATAAATCTCAGTACCATCATTTTGTTTAAAATGACTCCTAAAACAAACAATAAAATTTGTTTCCTCTTTCAGGGATTCTCGTAGCCAAGAAAAGTTTGTTTAGGAACCCTGTTCCTTCAGGTTGTGGTGGAGGCTCTGTGTTTTTTGTAAGTCAAAACCATTTCTGAAGGAGCTGCGCTGCTCATTAGTTGCAACTTAGCTATTTAACAATTATTCCTCGAGCCCGAATGGGCTCTGAGTCAATAGCCCATGAGGCCAAAGGCCGAATGGGCTATTGACTCAGAGGCCATGAGAGCGAGAGGAATAATTGTTTTAGTAAAATCTAACTAGTTGGTCAAAAATATGAAGAATAAAAGAACTTTAGCTAGTTAAAGCTAGACTTTAATCCTTTTTTGTCGCCAAAAAGCCCGTGCTTTGCGCTACTAGTGGGCTATAACATATAGCCTAGTAGTAGCTCAACCAATCAGAAGGCAGCATTGATGATAGACTACTAGTTGGATTTTACTAAAATAAAGATATGTCCTTGACTTTGGGAAAAAAAAAACAGAGTCAACATTGTTTGAACTACTAAAAACTGAATTCACTGGCTCTACTACATAAACAACTTGGCCACTGTAGAACCGCCCCGCCCTACCCCCTTCACCACTTCCCTGTTGTATTTGACCAATTTTTTTGCAATTTAAGGTGACAGAGAACTCTCATAGATACCTGAAGGAGATTGAGATGAGGGAGGAGGCTGGAACACCAGCTATTGTGGGTGCCATCAGAGCTGGATTGGTCTTTCAGTTGAAACAGGTACAGGATAAATTAATATCAAACCCTTTAACATTCAGGGTCACCATTGTTAGAATATGCAGACATGTGATGTAATGACAGGTGTAGATTAGTCTAACTGGAGAGTCCGCTGACAAACTGAAATGGTGCGACCATTCAAGTTAAAGCTTAGTTATTGGTGGCAAAAGGACTAGTGTACTGTCCGAGACTGCTTTTAACTATGTTTGAGTCTGTGAATGAAATCTTGTTGGTGTGACCATACAAATGAAAACTCTCTGCAATACTCTGTCTTTGGATGATGAATCCTTAAGAGTGACCATTCAAGTGGTACTTAATTATTGTTTATGCTTGTACAAAGTTCTTTGATTTTGCATGAGATCCTTTCGATATTCAATTTTTTTGACCGGCCTCTTCTTCTGCAGTATCACTGAGTAGTCCCTCATCTGAACTTCTTGACCAGCAACATTGTGACAATGAGTATGGTGGAGTGGGTCATGTTTACTGCATTTTTTTCTTCTTCACTGAAAAGTTGCTCTTAGTTTTAAAAATGATTTTAAACTTAAGGGGTCTTTTTTCCCTCAGGAAATAGGTTCAGCTACCATCATGACTAGAGAGGAAGATTTATGTAGGTTAGTATGCACATCCGCCATTTTTCGTATTTTCTTTAGTGCTGATAACCATAAAATATAAAATAATGTAAGTACAGGACCCAGTTTTGAATGTAGCAGTATTGTGATCTAACCTCCAACGCAGACTTTCTTAGGGGTTCTTCACACTTTCTGCCCGACGTTGGGGAGGATTCCGTGACGAGCCAAAAGAACACTACATGGGAGGCTATGTTGTGATCGTGATAATTTATAGATTTTGGGTATTACTTGATGATTTTGTATTTTACATTATTACCCTATTGTAAGGGCTTACTGGGTATACTTTCACCTCATTTTAACTGAATTGATAAGAACATCGTCAGAAAGAATTTTGTTTTTCAACAGGAGAGCCCTGTCAGCATGGAACAACAGTGAAAATCTTGTTTTATTGGGGAATACAGCAGTGGCTCGCCTCCCGATCTTCTCATTTCTGATCAGGCACCCAATCTCAGGGTTGTTCTTACATCACAACTTTCTATGTGCCCTCCTGAATGATCTGTTTGGAATACAGGCCCGTGGAGGCTGTGCGTGTGCTGGCCCCTATGCTCAGGTACTCTTTTATTGTGGTTGTTTTTGTACTCTCCATTTACGTTCACGTCCATCTTTAATACAAATCACCATAACTATTTTAGAAATGAATTGTTTAGTTTTCCATTTTCCTGTAGAGATACACTGTAACTTTTAAAATTCACAATTTGGTCAAAACTACACCAGCAAATATTGGCATGACAAAAGACGGATCAAAATGTACCAGTCTTGCTGAGTCTTAACTGCTCACAGATTCAATGCTTTCTTGAAAAACGGTCCATAATAGCGTGACTTTCTTGACCTATCCGGCCAATGACTGGAGTTTGATATCGTTAACAAACGATACCCATCTCATTTTGACTCTGCTAATTTCTAACGCACAGTTTGTTGAAAAGTCAGTCACTGCCAACAACAATCCCGTTCAGAACAATAAACGTCCTGAGAATCATAATTATTCAGCGTACTTTGGAGATGTTTTATCGAACTTGTCCAAATTGTTGCAATATCATAATAATCAACTATTGTTCTTTTGCTGAGCTAAACATCTTCAAAGGAGGTGATTCTTATTCCTTAAGTTAACTGTCCGCTGTAAACGGCTTTGCCTTTTATCCTTGTCATAGAATCTGTTGGGAATAAACGAGCCACTGGCAAGAGAAATTGAAAACCTCATATTGGAAGACAGGTTTGTGATCTATAGTGTTTGATCATTACAGTCTCTGGAATTACTTGTTCCATAGTCGTGATTATTGCTTCAATTTTTTGTCTTGTGAACTCACTCTGCTTTCAGAAGTTCACCTTCTTCAGGACCAAATCATTGCTTTCTTTTTGGTCCTAGCATAACTATTCTGTACCTCTAAACCTTCACAGTTTCATTTAGTTTGAGTTCTAACAAAGCTATTGTTTATATTCCTTATGAAAAGATTGATGTTAACATTTTCCTTTTAAACAGTCGCTTAGACAGAGTTCACCTCCGACGATACCATGAATATTCTGAACGAGAAATCTTGAGGTAAGTGTTTGAGACAATTTTACATCATCAGTATCTCGTGCAGTGGGCACGAACTCAGTTGAACTTATTCTTAATTTTTTGGGACTTCATTTAGGGATAATTTCAGTACAGTGATCATCATCATTATCATCATCGACATTATTATTATCGTCATCATCGTCATCATTTTCATTACTATCATCGCCGTCTTCATCACCAACAAAACATCATCGTTGTGATCTTCATGTCTTCCCGCGCCAAATCCAATTCGGATTCATTATGACTTTGAACTAACTAGAATAAAGGACACGTGTAGATTTCGTAAAATGAATGTCAATTCACATGTTCTTCCCACATGTTTTTTTTTTTTTTTGCAGACCAGGTTTTGTGCGGCTAAATTTGCCGTATTTTATGGCCGATGATTCTGTCGAGTTTGTCATAAAAGCAGTGAAAATGGTGGCAGAACATGGCTGGGAACTTCTACCACAGGTAATTAAATACCGTAAAATTCCGAAAATAAGCCCCGGGGCTTATATTTTTCAAAGGTCCTTTTAGAGGGGCTTATTTTGGAGGCGCTTATTTTTGGAGGGGCTTATTTTTGGAGGGGCTTATTTTTGGAGGGGCTTATTTTTAGAGGGGCTTATTTTTAGGGGCTTATGTACGGAGGGAAATTTGTGCTTCAAAATCGATTGAGCAGCCTTATTCTTTAATGGAAATTTACCGTTTTTCTTTGTATTTGAGGGCAATTTCCAAGTAGAAGCCCCCGGGGGAGCTTCTATTTGGAGGGGGGATATAACGGAGAGTTTTGTTGCGTTACGAGTTTGGGGGCTTGTATTTGGAGGGCTTTTTGCGGAATTTTACCGTACTTCTGTAACAGGTCAGTTTTTAATGGCGAGGGTTCTAGCCTGTCATCAGGCTCTCTTGTGGTGGGTAGGACGAAGAGGAAGCTGGCAAACCCTTGAAGACGGGGGAGGGGAGGGAAGGGGAAGAAAGTACCCCTGGGGGCCGGCCTGTTGACAGCTGCTGTTCTATAAAGTTCCGAAAGTAACGATCCACTGAAAGTAACGAACTGGGAGAGAAAAATGATCCCCAAAAGTAACCTTATACGAGTTGATGCCTGGTAATTAGTTTTGAAAGTGACGCGGGTGAAGGGTTTAAACAAATACAGTGCAGGCTAGTGACAGTTACTCTTCCCCTTTGTATATTTCAGATATTTTTTGATCATTTTTTTCCTTTTTGTTCTGTCCAGTACATGTTTAACCCTGAGACTGGAGAGTGGAAACACAGAAAACATCAGGTGACATGCACGCAATTCTTTAAAAATGCCTTTTCTTTGTTTTCCATTTCATAACATTTAGACTTCTCTGCACCTTTCTAAACCGTTTGACTTGATCCTTCCCGCATTTTGGACAGTCATTAGCCTTGCCTTGTTTTCTTCTAGGTATTTCGTGACCGAAAGTGGCTTGGTTCAATTACGTACTCAGAGGGTCACATGACTTACCCATCATCCCCCGCATGCGTAGAAGGAGCCCCGAGTTCACACACGGTAGGAATTTGTCCCACATTTCTTTGCTTTTCCATCATCAAGCTTTATGATTGGCTAAAAATCTCACGCCCCTGAGTTTTTACCCAAAGGAACCAATCATGTGTTGCTCGCACATGTTTCCTGCCCTTGGCGCATGCTACAGCTATTTCCTTCTTATAAGTTAGTTTAGTTCTCTGGGACTTTTTTGGATTGGTGAAAGAATTTTTTTCCACTCAAGTAAAGCCCTGTGATTGAGACCGGACTCGAGAAAACGGCGGAAGTCGAGACTGGTAAAACAGCGTTGCAACCATCAACCAACTTAAATTAGCAGTTCACAATCAGCTTCTATAACGTTGCTTGATTTTGATGTTAAAAAATGGTTGTTTATCAGTGACCGTTGCTTGGTATTTTAGGGACGAAATAGTTACTGGGAATAACAATTAAGACAATTAATACTACATGCATTGTAGTGCTTTTCTTTGCTCTCATTGCCCATACTTATTTATAATTTATTAAAAATCGAAGGTTTGACTTTAGTGTCTCCTTTAACATCTAGGAATGCCTCAAAAAAGCTGAAGAAATTCTACAGAAAGCGACCTTAAACAGGGTAAAGACGATTTTTTTTTCGTTTAAAGCATGAACAGAATAACTCTACGGTGTTCAAAATTTCGTCTCGACCTTAGTTCTGTTATTTTCTGTTGTTGTGTTGTATGAGTTGGTTTCAAACTTTTGATCATTTGCAAGAAAGTTTTCATCAAGAAGTACTGTCCAAGACAATTATCTACGTTGTTGGTAACTAAAGTTTATTTGTTTTTCCTCAGGCCATCAACAGTGTTTGTGATCAAACGTTATTTTTGGGTGAGGAAGGTGAAAAGCTACGCTGGTTTTTGCTTCCAAGTGAAGCGGCGCGGCTGCTGAACGGTAAACAACTTAAAGACTATCCGGTAAAGGCGCCTTTTACTCCTTTACAATGGAAGAATTGCTTGTGTGTCCCGCAGGGCGCTCATTTGACAGGGGCTCATTATATCATGATGGAGTCTTCTGATAGGACGTCTGTAGCTCCCATAGAAAAATGTACTACACTGAGAGAAGACACAGAGGAAAGAGATTTGAACGGAGTGACAAACTGTGGTTGTATTGCAAAAAGCGAAATTAGTAAAAACATGGCAGAGATTTCTATTTCTAGCGGTGACAAATGCAATAATGATGCTGAAAGACTCAGAGATTTGCCTGGCTCTGAGGATTTAAAAGAAAATCAAACCACTTTGGCAAATGTTTGCAACATATCTTTGGAAGACCCAGGGAATAAATCTAGATTTAACGCTGAAAACATGGATGTAGAACATACAGGTGAAGATTTGCTCTCACGTAGAAGGAATCACGGAAAAGGTTTTGACGAAACAAGGGTACTATACTTTCCTGAGCAAGAAAAGACAATCACAAGTGCTCTTGTTAGTGAGACATCTTTGAATGGACCGAAGAACGATAATGGTTCCCTTATTGACAGTGAAATATCAAACAGCTTTGACAAGAAAATAAACCTAAACACCTCTTCGCGGGAAGGGATAGTTCCTTCTTCCGAAGGCAGTGAGGCTATAACTATTTCAGAGGCTGTTTGTCGCCGAAAACCGAGAAAGAAGAAACAAAATGAAGTGACCTCGGGTAAACCCAAGTTTCATCATCCTCCCAAGAGTGTCTTTAAACCAGCCACACAGGTATAAAAACAATTATTAGAAATAATTCACGTGGCAGCTGTTTACTTTTTGTACCGATAATATCTGAGCATGTTCAAGGCTTTCAGTCTGTCGGGACGAGCGAAAAGGAGAGCGGGGACGTGAAGAAACCGGTGGAAACTGGGGAGAGAACAGCGCGCTCGCAATTCTCGTCCTCAGACCCTTCTTTTCCCCTTAGCCGGCGAGGTCTGAGAACGAGTTCCTGGTGCAAGGCCTTGCAGACAAAGAGGGAGAGGAAGCTCTCGGGACGGGAATACCCGTAAGCTTTTCTTTTTGCTTGCCTCTTCTTCCCCACAAACTGTGAGCCTCGAAAAGTCTAATAAGATTTTACTATCATAATTTAATGCTGTGTAAAAAATCTCATATTCCACCGTTTTTTCAGTGTCTTTCATTTTGCCTTTTCTTTCCTTCTGGCCGTGGGTATAAAAATGCAGTGCATGAGGTGTATGAAGAGGCTGCAAATTTCTTCGCCAAAAGTTTAGTTTCTTTAAGGAATAAAGGGAAACGCAAAAAAAGGAAAAATTGTACAATTTCGCTTTTTAACACAGTAAGCGATTTTGTTTCTCTTTACTTTGCAGGCTTTAGAGGAGTACGAGATGATCCGTGATGGAGACAGAGTGCTAGTGTGTCTGTCAGGAGGCAAGGACTCGCTTTCGTTACTTCACACTTTGCATCAATATCAGTTCTACAGCAAATCTAAGGTATGCTGTCATGAAATCTAACCTATCATAAATGATGTACATGACAAATCTGAGTTTGCGCAACCAATGCAGGTGGCGGTTTTTTACTGCGCACAGACCGCTATGTTGGCGGCGGAGACAGCCTAAGCCACGGGTTAGCCCGCCCAGTTCTCCAGTTTGGCGCGTTCATTATCATTTCACCACAACCTACAATCATGGACAAACGTCTTGGGACACTTTTGCATTTCTTGGCGTTTCCCAATTCACATAGGCCAAACCCCTCCCCTCACCCCACAAACAATGTTGGACGCGTGTATCCAGAATGTCTCCGAGTTTCAACTTTGTATAGGGTGGGGTGAGGATGCACTGTTTTATGAGGGAACCCAGAATGACAGAAAAATATGAATATTGCATTACTGTCCCAAGGACTTTTGTCCATGTTTGTAGTTCTCAGGCTCCTTCTTCTTCCTGTCCCTTGGGAACGAGGCTGTCACCACTGGTCCACCAGTCCCCACTCACTTTTATTGTCTGTTTTCGAATTCTGAGGATATTTGCAAACGTTTCTAACCATAACTGATTAACATACATAAAGGTATATGGTGATACAATTGGTGATTATTAAATAGATTTGTTTTCATGTTATGGCTCTTTTCTTAGGGCATCAATTTTGAACTTGGAGCCGCCACTGTGGACCCTCAGTCCCCTGGATATGACCCCAAACCTCTGGTCCACTATTTAGCGGCCCTTGGTGTTCCCTACTTTTTTGAAGAGCAAGGTATGTCGAGCTATAAACCACGTAAACAAAGTTAGTGCTTTCAACATTTGTTCTTCCTAATTCGAACTTTTGTAAACTCTTTTTGTATGAAGATAAAATAAAACCGTGGCGGACAAACAGCTATTTTACATTTTAGTGTTCTGTACCTTTAAGTCTTTAAAAATTTAGCCTTTTTCGCTTTTGAAATCTCTTTTATAAACTTGCGATAGTCGTAGTTTAATGTCGTCCAGTAAAATAGTCAAAACATACAAAAATTGCATTGAAATTAGCTTTTAGAGAAAAAAAAAAGACAGAACTTAAAGAAAAGAAAAAAAAAAAACAGAAGAAACCAAACAGGTTTCTCCACCTTGTGTACGTGCAATTGTCGCCACAAACAATACATCCTGTTTGAAATTTTCTTCCAAACAGGAATCATACAGCAAGCAGCTCAGCTGACTGTTTGTGAATCAATATGCAGTTTTTGTTCCCGGATGAAGCGTGGACGCTTGTACGCATGTGCAAGGCGCGAAGGATACAACGTGCTCGCTATGGGACAGCATCTTGATGATCTGGCTGAAAGGTGAGCCGGATAAAAATTCTTTCCTGGTTTTGTTAACAGCCAGTGTTATGTGAGGATCCACCCTGTATAACACCCTCAGGTTCCGTCAGGAGTGGTGTGTGCTCCGCCAAATGGTAACCTTTGTATAACCATCCTCTCCCCTAAACACAAAAGGGAGCTTTAGCACCGACGACGGCAACGGCAGCGAAGACGTCACTTTAAAAATGAGTTCTCGTTTTTTCAAACTTTTCCTCGTTTATTCCAATTCGCTTGAAATGTCAAAAGTGGGCGAATTTCCCTGGAGTTAATTTCTTGGTGACTGCACTAAAGTTTAGAGAGAGAAAATTAGGCATTTTCACGTTGTAGTCTTGCAGAGGCAGTACAGAAATGTATAAAAAAGCGTGATGCCGTGCAAAGTTGTTGTTTTGCTTAATAAGCCGATTGCTTTTTTAACGTTCTCGCTGCTGTCGCCGTCGTCGTTACTAAAGCTCCCTAATATCGCGAGGAGAGGGACACCGATTTTTTTTTTGAGGAGATGGGAGGGTGTATATAGGCTATCGCCCTTTAGAGACGTCTACGTTAAAACGAGTATATCCACCCTTTTTTCCTCCTTCTCTGTATAACACCAACTTCCTCCTTGTATAAATGTCCCTAATCAAATTAAAACTGTTTTCTGTGCCATAAAAGAGGTCAAGCACCGCCCGTAAACCAATCCGAAAAAGGTAGGATGCAAAGCAAAGTTCTGTCCCGCGTTTTTTTTTTTATGAATGTGAAGGCGCGGCCAGCGACAAACGAAAAACGGGTTTTGCTTAATAAGCCGATTGCTTTTTTAACGTTCTCGCTGCTGTCGCCGTCGTCGTTACTAAAGCTCCCTAATATCGCGAGGAGAGGGACACCGATTTTTTTTTTGAGGAGATGGGAGGGTGTATATAGGCTATCGCCCTTTAGAGACGTCTACGTTAAAACGAGTATATCCACCCTTTTTTCCTCCTTCTCTGTATAACACCAACTTCCTCCTTGTATAAATGTCCCTAATCAAATTAAAACTGTTTTCTGTGCCATAAAAGAGGTCAAGCACCGCCCGTAAACCAATCCGAAAAAGGTAGGATGCAAAGCAAAGTTCTGTCCCGCGTTTTTTTTTTTATGAATGTGAAGGCGCGGCCAGCGACAAACGAAAAACGGGTTTTTCGCAAACGTGATCCTTGAAAATTTGTCCATTTATTTTCAGCTTTTTGATGTCAGCATTTCACAATGGTCTGTTGCGAACAATGAAAGCGAACTATACCGTCTTGTAAGTATGTATATGTAACAAACCTGTTAATATGTTTGATTTATATTATAAATCCGGCCATCAAAAACCTTCGTGCACAAAAACGTATTCATGTTTTAATCAGATTAGTTGTCTTGTTTGCTCTTCCTGCAAAGTTAGTTCATGAATGGATTTCTTTTAATCACATCATATTTCCTTCCTTTTATTTGGTTTTATTCTGTTATGAAAATGCTATTGTTTTTTTTCTTATTTGTTTGTTTTTTTTTTTACCGTAAACTCCGACTACAGGTTCAACATCTGTTTATTTACTTTTTTTTGGGAAATGAAGTTAATTAATAAATATCTTTACATTTTAGAGAATGTGATTTACGTGTTATCAGGCCTTTAGTTTATGTACGCGAGAAGGAGTTGAGAAGTTTTGCGGAAAAGGTAATGTTAAATTATTCGTACACATAATTAGTACCTGACAAAGACCGATGCTAGGCGAAACTCTGTTTCGTTTTTCGGCTGACTTACTTCATTTTCCAGCCGTTTGCTTATTGCCACAAAACCAGAGTTCCCCAGGACTTGGAAATTATCAATAAATAATACATGCAGATAGGATGTAGATGTGAGATAATGTCATAATTTATCATGAAATTTTGTGTTATTAAAGGTCAAACTTCCTGTGATTGCGGAGAACTGTCCTGCCTGTTTTGAAGCACCTAAGGTCAGTACTTTTGCAGTTGTTGCCTTTTAAATTTGTTTGTTTTCATGTTAAACTTTTGTTGTATTTCTTCTTTTCAGGAGCGTCATCGAACAAAGCAGCTACTTGCGGCTCAGGAAATATTGTTTCCAGACCTCTATCACAGCCTGCTCACGGCCATGAAGCCTTTGATGGCTCGCGATCGAGTGGGCCTGGAGTCTAGTAAGATGAAAGAGGGAAACTATGACGATTTCCTCTGACAAACAGAGTGCGGTCGCCTAATCGAAAGAAAGACGTAGTAGAGAGATATATGCGTTTCATAGACAAACTGTTGTTTTGTTGAAAAGCTTCCAAATCAAGTTATCTGTTATATTCACAAGCAGAGAACTCTTTGAAAATCAGCCTCGTCCCCATAGCCCGGGTGCGCCCCGTCGCGCGACGTCTTCTTTCTTGCGCCCATAACTTCCAAGCGTCGGCTACGCAGGCTACTTCCCCAGGGTGGGGTGGGATAGGCGGAAAGGAAAAGCACTGGGGTCGAGGTTGTTCAAAAATAAGGAAAGCCATTCCACTCTGAAGAATTTTTTAGTACTAACGCACAAGAAAATTAATTTTGAAATAATGAAAAAGCTTTTGGGCCATGAATCTTCATATCAATTTTATTTGCGATTTACAGCTAACAGGAGTTGGGCTCCTGTAGTTAGTAATAAATATTAATAAAATGAAATTTTATCAGCTATCGATTTAATTTGCTATGAATGATAAAACACATGTCTGTTTGCAGTAAAAGGAAAAAAGTAGTTAAAAAAAGTTAAAAGTTTTTTGCGTAGCTTTTTTAGCCTTTTTATTTCAAAGCTTTTTATTTTCTTTCCTCTCGTAGAAACGTACTACGTTTTTTATTTAAAGAAAATCAAGGATGCATCACTTTGGGGAATCTAAGATAAGATCATCACTTGACTACTTGCTCGTGTACATGACAATATTTGCCCGAATTGTATGTCACATACGCGGCAGAAGCACGCCCAGCATTTTTTGTTTAACACGATGAGGCAAAATGTTGTTCATGTGAACGACTCGTAAAACAGCAGCTTTCAAGTTCCCCCTCCTCGTGACTAAAAAGTGACTTCAATGGCAACCAGGTGATCTGTGACGCCACTGCGGGGGGCCTGGGGAAAGAAATTTTAATGCAGTATCCCATAAACCAAAGCTGACGGGAACAGATTGAATTGAATTGAATTGGTGCGCGCGTTGGTTCATGGGATACGGCATTAAAATTTCTTTCCCCAGGCCCCCGCAATGACGTCACAGATCACCTGGAATTGCTTTTTGTTCTGTCCTGATTGTTACGCGAACTGTCACTTTAAGAACCATTGTTCCAAAACTATGGTTGTGCACATTACACAAGTATATATTTTTTTCCTTTCCCAGTTTTTCTCATGTTCAGTTTATTATTTTGCAAAGCTGCATAAAAAGGTTATTTTTGTGTCGCGAGTTGCTCATCTTCGTCGGTCATATAACCATTTTAGGGTACCAAAACACCATTCTGAATGAGACAAGGTATCCGTTTCTTCTTGAGCAAACGGAACAAATTTGAACGGTGTCAATTTCTTAAGAAAAAAATGGAATCGATTAGTACTTTTTGCCAGACATTAGCGGCGCCTTTTCGAAGTCGTATACATAGTTCCACTTAGGGTGGTTGTGTGGGTGAGCTCCTCCTTCAGGGTCCCCCGCATCTATCTTCAATTTCTCTTGCAAAGCAAGTTGGACCTCTTCTACCGGGGGCTCAGGGAAGCAATCCTCATAACGGTCTGGGTCCTTTACTGTGCAGCATGTCCGACAAGTGGAACATTCTGAGGCCTTTTCGACTCTTCTTTGGTCATGAACATGGGCGTAGTTTGCTGTTAGTACGAACAGCATGTGGAACTAGGAGGGAAAAAAAATCAAAACTCCAAAAAATTGTAAGAGAGCTGGTGTCCAGTCGATGACCCTTAAAATTGGAATTGCGCTGGCTTAGAAAATTTGGTTTTCTTGCCATTCATGCAGTACAGCCTTAGATGCAGAAGTAGGAGAGACGAAAGGGAAAAAGAAAATCAGACACGAAAGGAAACTAAGGGGAGTTCCCCATTTACTCTTCTACCTCCTCAATATACTACAGGCTACATACATACCGATTATTTGATGAAATTTTTTGGTATTTTGTATTTAACTTACAAACTTTAGGGGGTGCTCCCTTAGAGTAAAAAGTATTTATACACCTTATTCGATGGTTTAGCATATAATACGTGCGGATATTTTGCGAGTTGCGTAGTATTTTTCCGAGCCCCGCAGGGGCGAGGAAAAATACGAGCAATGAGCAAAATGTCCGCTCGTATTATATGCTAAACCATCGAATAAGAAGTTTATTATTCCACTACAAAAAAAATTGCTATTTGGCAATTGGTTTCTAGTTTTTGGTAAGAGTATTCAGAAATATCCTGATTCCGTTTGGGAGAATGACGTTAACAATGAGCAAAATGTCCACGCGTATTATGCCAAACCATTGAATGAGAGGTTAATTATGTACTGCAAAAAGAAAATGTTATTTTGGCTTCTATTTTCTAGTATGAGTATCCAAAATATCCTGATTCTGTTAGCCATAGTCGCTCCTTCTCCATCCGCCGGTATTCGCCCTGTTGTAAACCGGTTAAACCAGGACACTACAGTGTATTACGGCCTCGTATTTTGCTTGTTCTCTTGACCTTTTATGGTAAAATGACATAATAGTGGAATAATAAAAGTAATTATTTCAACTGTAAAAGTTAATGACGCCCGTTAATTTACAGTTATCATCGACGAATGCGAAAGAGGAGTTTTAGGAAATTTTATTTATATATTGACCAGACGCATCGCCACTTACCACGCCCACGACAATGAAAAGCCCGCCAACAAAAACAGCAACGAAATACGGAGTGGCACCAGTTATCTGAGAAATAAACAATTTTTTAAAAAAATAGTAATAATAACAGACTGGATGAAAACAGAATACTCATAGGAGAAATTTCTAGGAAAAGTTTTAAATAGTTTAAGACACATACTGCAACTCGTCGTGTGAGAAAGTTTCTTCGCTTTTCTGGAAATCATAACCTGAGACCAAACACTAGGCTAGTTATCTACGCTCCGTAGACACCCCGGAAACTACCCCGCGAGCAGAGACCCTTCGATCGTCTTAGATATCTAAAGAGATAGAAGTGCCTCTGTTAGCAGGGTACCCCGAAACAAGCTTCACCAACCGGAGTCCTGATGTCGCGGCCATGAACAGGTATCTATTACCAAGAAGGCTTAGCTAATATACAGGTGAGAATCGCCCGAGGGGCTGTGGTCCCCCGTACCTAAAGAACTAGTGTACTAGTGTTGAAGAATACTTTCTGATTACTATAAGTCCAGTTTGCAGGCCAATGGGAGATTTAAATCTTACCGCTTCGCAGAATAACAGCAAGTCATCGCCACAAACTTCTTCTACACTGACAAGATCTCCAACACCTACACATCAAATAGCACCAAACAAATCAAAATGAGAATAACCCTTTGCAAGATCTTTGTGTAACAATTTACTACCGGCGTCGACATGATGTTTCAAGCTGGCAGTTTAGCGCTCGCGAGAATGTCTCTATATCGTTCTCTATGAGACAGTAACGTAAGAATTAATTCAAGGATTTGGGAGGACACTCCAAAGTAAACTCGTCTTTCAACTGACGGCTTTAATTTAAGGGCCTCAGACAAATTAAATGAATTGATGTTACCCTAGGTATGCAACCGTGCTATTTTGGTCGTCCTATACCCAAATTTTTCTCCAAAACTGTCGTTTCAAAGCTCACTTTGTTGAAAATTTCCTCGCATCATATAATTTTTAGCGGTTCCTGTATGAGATAATAGTGTATTCGGTTCTTCTTGACGCATGACTCATCCATGCAGCGTTTTTGCAGGCTTTGGTCCTCCCTCAAGCTCACTGAGCATCCAAAAAATGGTATTTTTAGAAAAACACAGCTTGGTTTTCGACCAGTGTGACCAGTGTGGCCCCTCCTCATGCACCTGCCCCCCCCCTCCCCCCTCTTTGAGGCCCGCTAATCCTCTGGTCACTCAGGGTTAATCACTCCACCCATTACTGTCATTTGCACTTACCATAGTCTTCAAATCTAATGCAGGTCTTTCCGAGTTGTTTGACGACTTTCACCTGACACACTCCAAAAAAGATTCCCATGAATATTAGGGGAATAAGCATCAGCGGAGCGAGGAACAACCACAGAAAAAGCATAAAATAATGCCATCCAAACAGCTACAGAAAAAAAATGAAGTAAAACCGATGAGTCGGTATCCAAAGATTATTTCAATACTGAAAGGATGTTTAACACTGCTTCATATGCACCTGCCGGGAGGAGATTCTCATAAGGAATTAATTAAAAGACAGCCTTGAACGTTTTCAGCACTTTATTAAATCGCACCTGTCTCTTTTTCTATAATTTTATGCTCTCGCTAGTTAGAAGGTCCGTCACTGAGCTGTCCCTAGATTCTTTTCGGGCCAACCTTGCCTCGCTTCAGTAAGACTTTCTTCCAGGCCTGCTCGGTCAATTCGTTTGACCGCGTAGCAAAAACTTTGAGGCCTAGGAACTACAGTAATCCTTCATATCCTGTTTTTCCAAAATTTGCTACTTTTTAACCAAAGTCTGCTTAGCATTTATTTTCTCATACAGATATAGACTTACAAAGCAGATGCACCACCGTCCGAGGAGACGACATTTCCATCCTCTATAAATTGTGAACCGGGTGCGGCCTGTAGCTGCGAATCCATGCAAAAGAGCAAGGCCCGAGACTGATCCCAGAAATACTCCAAACAACATGATCCCTAATGAGGCCAGGTCACTGTAAATATGAATGATACGGCCCTCGTTTCAGTATTTCATCCTCAAACTGAGGTAAAACTCCAAGACACTAAGCATAAATGTGCGGTAAAAACAAGCAAATGATGAAACTAAGAGGGAAAATGCAGGTGTAGGAGGTAAAGTTGAATTCCTGTTTAAGCAAGGGCTTTACGAACTTTTTCAGCTATTTTGTGAAAAGAGGTTTCTGCATGGACCATGCTGTTTCTATCGAGTTCGTTTCCACTTCAGATCTTTCCTTTCCGCCTAACTTTAAGTAGCTTTAAATACCCGTAAAACGGAGCACTGACGGATGGGGGGGGGAGGTAAATGAGTGGACAGTCGGCTCAGATTTGTCAGTCTAATACGTACTGTTACGAATGATCGACGTTGAATTAAAGACTTTTACCTTTACCTTCAACGTTAAAAACCGTCGTAGAGGTCGTTCGATTCAGTGGATGGATAAAGAATGTTGACGGTTTGCACTTACACTATATCCATCTTGAGAAACTTGTTAAGGTTTTTGACACCTTCACTGAGGCCAAGAGCAAAGCCAGTAAAACCGATCGCCAAGATAAATGAGGCAATCAGTGAGGCACAGGGAACGCGTGTCAGGCAGATACAACAGCATCTGTTACAGGAACCACAACAAGCTGGAAAACAACAAATAAGATTAATATAATATACTACCAGCGCAACATCGCAGCAGACTCTACTTTTTTCATGAGTCATGGACGAAGTCCATTCACTACATTGTCACAAAACATCGCTGTATAATGAACATGTTCAAAAGGGTATCGACTAGTACGAGAGGGAAAGTACACACTGTCATATTTGAGAAACATCAAGTACGAGTCACATAAGAAGCAATCTGATAGGAATGAAATGATAGAAATGCAAACTTCTAATTCTCCTCCAAGAAATACAACCTTTAAAACATATAGAAACCTGATGTAACAACATACAACAGTTTGGACGTCTTCTAACAAGCTGTAACACATACTGATGAGACGCTGAGTATGGAAATGAAATTGACTGGATTCATGCATGTGTTGTTTTGAAAGTGATGAAAATTCTCAAAACTAAAAAAAAAAGGGTTATTTCCAGTGTAAATATAGAATGACAAATGCTGTAGCTTTAACTGTTACAGAACTCGCCGATAAGAAAATAAGGACAAACCACTACTAGCTAGTGTATTCAGGAATCAGCCTGGAACAGGTTGGTTTTGTACGAAAAATAGCCTAACCAGGGCGATGAAATATGAAAAATTAAACTTCAGAAAATAGTAGGAATTTATTAGATAAGCTTCCAAAGTTGTACATGAATGGAACGATCATCAAGACATTTTTAGTCCTCAAGACGTAGAAAATTCTATAGGCAATATATGCTTCTCTGAAATGATATTTTACACAAAACAGTCGTTGGCAGGGTGCCCTTGTACAGTGCCAAACTTTAGGTTAGTTTTCAGACTGGTATAAAATATATCCAACAGTTTCAAGGCATTTGTCGCCGAAATAAGCCCGGAAAAAAGCATAAAGAAAGTTTCAATATGCTCAGTCTGTTTTGGAAATGAAGCTTGATTCGCTTCAGAATCCGCATCAGTCGGCAATAGTTTCTACCGATGAATTTCAAGGAGAGAGGATTTTAATAAACTTAACAACGTAACTGGAATATGTTAATAATGATACGCGACGGCTTCCTCTCTTGGCAAAACTGAATAAATTCTTTTTCTGCATGCTTTCAAAAGAGGCCACCTTCATCACTGAATTTCAAATAGGATAGCGCAGATAATAAAAACCTTGACTGACTTTACGTTCCGATTATCCACCGGGCCCAATTAGCGAAAAAAAAGTCGCTTACTATAATTTTTAGATAATATCCCTAAGTAACTGGCCCTTTGGTATATTGAAAACTAAGTTCTTGTTAATCGGCAACTATAGAGGCAAACAAAATTAGTGAAATGCCTGATAAAGTTTCGCTTTTCATCGAACCAGGCGTAGTAACGCTTACACAAATCTAGCAGGTTGTTAAATAAACCTAACAGGTACTTTACGCTAGAAAGACGCTCATTTTGGTCATTTAATTTGCTCGTGGATAGAAAAAAGCTTGCATTGATTAAACTAACCTTTCGCGAAGAACCTCTTTGTAAGAGGAGCTAAGTAAACATGATACGGCAGCAAACTACACTCCTAACTTGCAAAATTATTTTGCAGAATTTTCTTTTTAGACATATATTTCTCACCGTTGCATTTCCGACAACATAATAGATGCTGCTTTTGCATTCCAGCGCGATTAACCAGACATCTTACCGTGAGCTTCTTAAAAGCCAAACATATACCTCTACAACAGCTCACCATGATGACGGCAGTTTGTTTGAGGAAAAATTTCCTGCAAAATTTCAGTTCTCGTGGGAGGAGAAGGAATTGTTTCGCCTCTTGTTGGGAGAGCGTAACCTGGATGCCACCTGCTCCATCTATGTTATGTTTATTTGCCATTTATGCCTGCCAATCAAGCAACTACGAGCACATGACGTCATAGAATTTTATGCAGGTTTTAAAGAAGAAACACGTTCCATTTCCAATAAATTTTCCGTTTATACAAGTTGACGTGAATGTGACATTCTTGTTGTACTCTGAATCGCCAATACAATATATCAGTACTATTGGTCAACAACAAAATCGAAACACAAGGTCATTGAAAATTAGCAATCGACATTTCTTATCAAATTTTCTGACTTCTATTCTTTTATAATTTTCGTTAAGCACCACAAAATAGGGGTGGCGAATGGTACCTCGAAAAACGTGGGTCTCGGAAAATTTCGGCAGGATCTCGAAATCTCGGAAGCGTTTTTGATAAGTCTCGAAGTCTCGTTTTTGCATGGTTTGTTTTTACTTTTTTTGAGTCTCGAAACTTTTTACCAAAGAGTCTCGGGCTCGGATTTCTAACTAGGATCTCGGCGTCTCGGCGAGTCTCGGATTTTACCATTCGCCACCCCTACAAAATATAAGCCCCCAAAAATAGACCCTTTCACGGATACGTTATAGTTTTGACTTAAGACCATTAGGCGAATTTCCATCCTCACTGCTGCAAGCCGTGAGCGCTTTAAAATAAGAAAACGTACCAAGTTTAAAGTGTGAAAAGTCCAAAGGGAACAACTACAGTAGCTATACAGTTGGGCCTTACACCAGACAGCTCTTCCTTTAAGCGCCATATAAATTTCTGCTGCCTTATAGCAAAGAATTTTATCTGGATATGCAGATGGAAGGAATGTTATCCAAATCAGAACAATTTCTTGCTTCATTTGAGACACATAAATCAATTAGAAAATAAGACACCAAGCAATATAAAAAAATGGAAACCTTTCTTTTCCTCGCTGAATCTTGTCTCCTAAGTCCAAAAATATATTAGTTTAATCAAGAATAGTTGTTAATAATACTTTTCACCACAAAGAAACTAAAGACATGTAAAATTAATTATAAACTACACTAAAAGTTATATGGAATTAGCACTGTTGTACACTAGTTTATGTTTGTAAGTACTACCCTGTAAATGTGTAAATTCGCTACTTTTTATTCATTTATTTGTTTATCTATTTTTCTTCCAGTTTATTTCGTGTAATTTTCTTTTCCTTTTTTGTGTTTTACTTGCAATAAAATAATAAAATATATATATATATATAATTATACAGTTGCTCCGTTATAACGGCTGCGAAGGACATTAAGTCAAAAGTTGAAAAAACCTTGTGAGGGTCCTTGAAGCAAAAAGGCAGTTCCTACTGTATGTTGCCTAAGGCTTTGCAACTGACCGTCAAGGCGGCCCATGCTGAATGCTAGTTGGCACTAAAGAACAAAAACGTTTCTTTCCGCTTCTACGCTCTCCTTTTCCACACAAATTCTGCAAAAAACATTTTATTGAATAGAGTGTTTTCACTCACGTGGCCAGCATCTATGCAAATTTATTGAAACAATAGAAAACGTTTGCATAAGAAAAGAGTTCAACTCCCGCAGGATTGGTTTGGGACACCAACATGGCCGCCGTGGTTAGCGTTAGATAACATCGACTGAAGCCAGATTGGACACCTTATGAATTTTACACAACGCATTATTTCCGTAATGGAACGAATGAGGCTATAATAGCTGAAGAAACCAAAACTACAGAGCTCCAGTTATGGAGAGAACACAGTAGAGAGTTAAGCACTGATCTACAGTGATTAGGGTTAAGCACTGAACTGAAAACGGTTAGCTTTCAAATATTGTAATGGGGTACGGCATATATAAGAACATGACTGTATATTTTAAAAATTACTGGATTTGGCAGCTAGTCCTCGATGGTGTAGTGGATATGGATGTGGGCTATAAAGCAAGTGACCCGGGTTCAAAGCATCACAGTGGAGTTTTTCTATTTCACTTTTATATTACACAGTAAAGTTGGACTTAAGTTGTTCTTCATGTAATTTTATTGAAAGAAACAATCTGGTTTAGGTCGATGTTATCTAGTGCCTTCCTGCCGCCGTTTCATTGTTTTGGGACACCAATATGGCCGCCGTGACGTCATGTGAAAACACTCTATAGTATGGGGGCCTTGTCATGGGGTTGCAAACCAGGAAGTGAATAGGCCACTGTCAGTATATATTTGGAATTTGTCCTTATACACTAAACTAAGGCATCCTGACATGAGTTTTCACAATTTAGTTTTCTAGCTAACGGACTAAACACTATTAGTGTTTCTTGTTGTTTTGGACAGCGTTCTAGGTGGGTTATTGTGTTGTCACTTTTCTAAATGCCTTATTCGAAAAGGAGTTTTATCTTTAGGATGTAAAAACGTTCTAACTCTTAATTTATGAGCCCGGCCGATCATTGAAAGGCAAATTTCAATCCGCGTATAAGCCCTTGGGAATACGAGCCCCTCAGAAGGGCCCCTTTGACAAACGGCGAAAAATATAACAGACTTCAGACAAAACGAGAAAAATATTACCCACTACCGACATTTCTGTTTTTGCCTAAAGTATTTTGCTTGATTTGTTTCCAGTACAGGAAGGGTCTTTTAGTTAGCGTTACTGCAGACCAGAGCCGTGAGGTAAATCACTTTTAATTCTAGTTTCATTAAAATTGTTATACGTTATAAAATCCAAGTCATGGCTTGAACAAACCAGACTTACTAACTGAGGTTCCATTGCAAGCAAATAATGAATCGACTATGAATGAAGAATTTCTTTTCCTTGAAGAGAGTTTTTAAAAACTGTGTGAATTAAATAACAAAATTATGAATAATTAACTTAACCGAGATTTACCGACAACTGACATGTGGACCCCCCATTCAGACTGACCAAGGGCTTGGAGTTTCGAAATCTTAACATATATTTTTTTTGCACTTCGTTTTTCATTCGGTTAGCGAAGAGAATCAGAGTGGTGATACTTTCATAGGATGAGTTTACAAAGGGAACTTTATTCAAATAACTTAGTTAACAGTTATCAGAGAATTCTTACTGAAAAAGTAGCGATCGGAAAAACTTTTTAAACAACCCACTTGGAACTACTTGAAGAAACAACCATAGATATCATACCCGTGAAATATGGAGAAAAGATGGCATCAATTGCCTTTGGCCCAAGATCTTCCAATTATTCTATTCTAATTATGCTTGGAAAGCATGCTAATGCAAAATATTTAGCAGTTATTGGACGAGTTTGAGCAAACCGGCTATCGTGATTAGTCAGTGGCGAGCAGATCAATTATTTGCCTCAACCAGCCTCATCTATGAGACACTGACAAATCACGATATTTTGCGATAACCAAGTTCAATAATTGTTTTATCATTCGAGTTTGTTTTTTAATGAATTACTTCGGGAAGCGAAGCGCTCTACTATTTTCGCGCAAGAGCGATCGCAAGAAGGAGGAAAGCGTGGTTTCATTTACGCATGAGCAGAATATTATTTGCAACCAAACAATTAAAGTTGGACGACATTGCGCATGAGCAGACCATTATTTGTAGGCAGTTATTTAAAGGCAGTTATTGGCTCCCGGCCAATGAAAATGAAGAATAAATTGCAACGAATGACAACCAAATTATTCAAATTTATTCAGTGGCGTCCCTGGACATCACAGTTGAGTTGTTAACAGCTGTCTTAATAGTGCATCCAAATACGACACCTGGCTCAAAAGTTTTGAAAAAAGACTTAACAGTCTTAGGAAAATAACCTCCAATCTCGATCCAATCTTGTTATTAGTTGACCAAAGCAAACGTCATTACATTGGTCCATTTTGTTTCTCGTCTGTTCCTTTGTAGCGCTGGTCTTGCTCGACTTCTTTTTGTATTAGATTTTTCGCTTCTGTTACTCATTTTCGCTTCACTTAGTTCAGTATGATTGATTAGCGAAGCGTTATTAAAATGCTGAGCTGCCTTAACATTGAAAATAAAATATTAAACCTCCCATCAGCATTAATTGTATTTAAATACATTTATTTGAGTCTACTAAACCATGTAATTCCCATATGGTCTAGCGGTTAGGATTCCTGGTTTTCACCCAGGCGGCCCGGGTTCGACTCCCGGTATGGGAATCACGTTGTCATTTTTCTTTTCTTCTTTTCTCTTCGTAATCATTAATAGGCCATTTTCGAGTTCCTCCGGGCCGCTGTATCAAAACGAGGTTAGGTGCTCAACTTTTCTTGTGGAAATGAGTTTTATTTGCATGAGAATGAAAAATCATTTTCATATCAAAGGTTGAGCACCTAACCTCGTTTTGATACCGAGGCCCCGGGGGAACTCGGAAATGGCCTATTTCAGACGTCTCTTCGAGTCGCATACAACAGTAATCAATACTACCTAATTTCATCAGCGGCTACCTCCTTCCCCTAAAAACCACGGCATCACCGTCGCACACCGAGAAATTTGATAGATCAAGGGTTGCAGTAAAAACTTGATGGCGTGGCGATAAACTTTTAAAAAAACATATCGCAATAGCTAACCGCAACCAACCTCGAGGTTGAACCGCAAAACCAACAAATGGTTTGGGGCGTCCGCGCACTAAAATTGAAAATCGAGGAAAGAGTAAAAATCCGCTCGTCCAGTCGTTTCACCAAGCTGCCTTTTTTGTCCCTCATTGTATGAACTGATAAACTTTTATAAAATTCGCTTTCGATTTTTGTGATCTATCAAAGGCAAAACTGAGCATTAAAGCTTGGGCGAGTTGTCAAGTCTATGATCCCTCTACAATTAATGTTCAGTACAAGAACAGTTTCAGCAAAAAAAGACTTTAAAAAAAGACAGTCGGAACAGTTGGCGACAGCATGGAGAACCCTCCGTCTTTTCTAGTAAGCCCGTATTCCCCTCTCCCAAGTCGACCCGACTGGCCTTCCTGTTATAAATACTACCGAGGTAAAATAAGGATTTATTATTTTATGAGGACCCTTCATAACGACATTATTCCACACATGGAGAGAGGTACTAACAATTCCACAGGAAAACATTTTTATTCTATTATTCCTCTTATCACCAGGAAAATTTAATTTGGAAGACTGCACGGTTTCAGCATCAAGTGAGAACACGTATAATCCCAAGCTAGCCACAATTCTTAAATAAGTTAGAACAAACACTAGCTATAGATCTTACAAAAATAATTCGCAATTAACTACAATTCATAGCATTAAATAATAACAGTCGCAAAACATATGAAATTAAACTGGGTTGATTTACATTTTCATATTTACATACTTGATAACTTAAATAAATAGAAATGATTTTTTTAAATTGTCATATACTGAGCTGAAACTAATCCCCATGTAGCCTATCATTGAACCCTGGTGAGTCATCAATGAGTAGAGGCGTAAGTCTAGTTAAGTGTGGCTACCTGAAATAAAAAGTTAAGGGTTGAATCAAAATGAAATAAGCTTAAGGCAAGCACATAGTACTTCTTCCATAGTACCAGGGGCGTAGCCAGGATTTTTCAAAGGGGGGTTCACAGAGGCAGAGCTCTCAAGTTGATTTGTTGGGAAAGAGTGGGATCTGCAACGGCGCAGCCGTTTCTTGTGACGCCGAAGGCGTCACCCCACTAGGGGGGTCTGGGGGCATGCTCCCCCAGGAAATTTTGAAAAAAGGGAAGTAGCTAAGACGTGTTTTCCTTCACTCTGAGCAGAAATGTCATGCTTTAAAAGTCGGAGTCCGATTCTGAACTGGAATCCGCCATTATGCGTGGATATTCAATACGTTGCCGCGTCAGCATATGTGAACATGCGCAATAGTCATGAAAGCCACTGCCCGGAGAAACGCTGGCTCTGCACAAGAATAAAGTGTTCGAAGCGAGTACAAACCAAACGAGGACTTAAATTATACCATAAAATATAGTTTATTATAAAGGAACTTCACGAAAGGAGCAAGGAATCTCAAATGCGTGAGAAATAATACTTTCAGCGTGAGAGCGTAAGACTGAATTTGTTTGCGTGAGTCTCACGCTCAATGCGTGAGACTTGAGAGCTCTGCAGAGGCTACTCACCAGATCACCATCCGGGGATCGCCGACTACAGGGTGCCCCAAAACTTCGTTCCTCTAATTTCATGCACTATTGCTTTTGATCAAAACTTTATTTTTACAAGAAATTTTTAGAAGATGTTTATTTCTCTATCAAGTACATGCATGTATTCAGAATTTCAGTGACTGGCATGCCCTTTTTGTTTTTTTATCACATTCTGTAGCCGTTGCGGCATGAAGTAGACACCGCGTGTAGACCCACAAATGATCTATAATGAGCTTTTTATCACCTGGTGCGCAGGATCCAGTTCAACCCCCAAACAATATTTGTTTAGTTTAGGCAGCTGAAAAAATATACTTTAGGCATTTATCCAAAAAAAGATAATCATTCCGGCCCCCTTCCATAGCAAGGCTTTTGTACTTCTTTACAAATTTGACACGAGCTGGGCGTTAATTGGCAGACTAAGGAGAGGTTTTTTTGCCATCTCAGGCCTCTAATTTTAAACATTTCAAGGATCTTTTCATGACCCTTTTATTTGGCTTGCCAACTATGTGAGACTGAGCTTCCTTGTCGAGTCTCCTATTTTGTATCTAGCCTTCTTTAAAACTATTTTAGCTGCTTTATTCAGGGCTTTTGGTCTTCCCCTTAGTTTCTTGCCTTCAAAACCTTCATTTCTCCATCACTATCATTCTACCACCCAACATTCGGATTTTTCCAGTTTTTTAGCAATTTCTACAACAGATAAGCCAGTAAATCGAAGTATTCAGGCTTGTGCTCTCACGTAGCTAACGTTTTTGCGTTAAGGGGGTTTATCTTTCATGATATTCACCAAAAAAAGGAAGGAGTTTGAGCAATTCGGGCTATGAAATACCAAAAATTGTGGCTGCAAAATATACTCGCGCACGCGCACCTTTGGTGCAGAAGTACACAGATCGAATATTCGAGTCAAAAGATAGGACAACAAGTATGGAAATAGTGAATTATATTGAAAGACACAACTTTTGTTGAAAAGGTTTGCTTACCAAGTTCAATGGTACTGAAATACAGACTTATAAAGTAGAGGAACGAAACTTTTGGGACACCCTATATATATGGTTTATTCCGCTGCTTTCCTTCGTGTATCAGCGGGTTCAGTTGTATTATCGCGGCATGAAGGCCCTTATTAACTAAAGACAAGAGCCTTTACAAAAAAACAAATTTAAAAAAAGTGGGCTTTTCAACAATGGCTTTTACGGCCAAGATATTGTCATGGCGTTTCCGCCTCCAGAATATTGTAGGTTGTTTGCTCAAAAGAAGGCCTATCAAGGGGGGGTCACGGGCACCCCAGGACCCCCCCTAGCTACGCCCTTGAGTACATCTGCCTTGTTAATCTTGAATAACAAAAGGTTGATTTGATCAATTCGATTCAATTTTTTTTGCCCAAGACAACGAGAAGGAGTAATGAGATAATTAGTAGTTTTGATTCTTAAGCGTGCCATTCGTGTAAATGAAAGGGTTAAAATTAATATTGTTACTTATTAGTTTCTAATATTGGTTAACATTAATCACTGTCCGTAATATTTTCATCAATACCCGAGACAGGTATGGTAGAATACTTAAGGGCGTCGCTGCTCTTGCCACTGCATCTAGGAATACACTGGATATTCAAAGACAGATTTTGAAATTCCTTGAAGAATGACAAGGCATATAGCCCAAAGCACCACGCAGCCAGCCATTCAAACAAGTTTCCAACGAATTGTACAGAAGATTCGTGCTTCAAAGAAGCATGGTAGGTCAACCCTTCACAGATAAAAAATATTAGGGCACTTATGGTAAGAACACATGAAATGACCAGGCGAACGGTGAAGACAGGTCTGCTTTCAGAGCTGAATTTCGTCAGTTGATGGGTAGCGAAGGTCTGGGTCCAGCAATACCCAGCTCCGCTGGTAAAAAGGATTACGGCTCCGATCACGTGAACAATACCAACCGCGTCATCTTTATCCTTTAAAAAAATAAAAAAAATAAAGCAAGATAATGGTTTTTCCCTGAATAAAATCCATGAGATTCCCAGATCACAACTTGCGTTTCAGAATTGCCTGCTTTGAGAGAGGCACACAAGTGATATTCGACCTCCCGAAGGGTGATTTACATTGTCAAGAAAGAGATGCTTATTTTACTATGGATTTAACTGGCCAAATGTGTCAGAAAGGCTGGAAATTAATGAGAAAGATGATGTGTTCGTGTTCGGAATTATGCTTTAAAAATCTTGTGTGCTGTGTCGTTTCTCAACTTGCAGATTTTAGTAACTAACTTCCCTGCTACAAAGCAACAACTAGGTCTTCTAAGTATAACTTAAGGTGCCGTGGTTGTTAAGTCTATAATTATTGACAGGAGGTTTTCTGCCCGCGAAGAAAATAGAGGAGAAAATTAGATCAACTTTTAGAAGGTCGTGTTGCATTGGGTTAGCTTGGTTTTAGAGCTCGTCAGATTCCCGGTTAAAAAACGTGAAAATACCCAGCGCCGGATTAAGGCACTATGTTGTATGATGAAGACTCGGCCCTTTTGTTTTTGTCATTTTTGTGTTAAAGGCTACGGATCGCGGAGCAACTACAGAACGTGATACACGGGCAATATATAATGTGTAGTTTGGTAGCTTCAGCTATCATTCACGCCATTTTAATTTAATCTAAGAAATTGAAGGGAAAAAAGCAGAGTCTATTTTGAAGGAAACAACAATCAAAGTCAGTATTGGAGGACGGGGAAGAACTCGATAAGTTTCATTTTAAAAATTACATGTAAATTCCGTTTCCTCCCAGCCAGCTGCTCAGTGCTAAATCACTTTGATAGTTTCAGTGGAGGTAAGCAGTATAATTATTGAATCGATAAATGTACCAGACTGATAGAGTTAAAAACTGGTGACATGGGTCCTGGAATTAAAATACAGATTCTTCAATTTTTTTTGTTTTGGAAGTTTAGTTTTATTAAAAATTCTGATTACAGTACGCTTCTGTTACGAATGCATTCTGTTTCCGTTCAAAGTAACAAGAGATGTTGTCAGCGGCCGCTTCTTTCTGAAAACAAGGAAATGAAAACTTACAGCAAGGAAACTGGAGCCTGAAAGCCTGGGCGAACGAGGCAACGGGATATCAGAAATTTAAAAAGCATATCCTGCCAGTAATGAGTGGAACTTGTATTTATTAGTCAAGAGATAATTATCAGATGTTAAGAATATTTGAAAACCTTGTTAGACAGCTGAAGTCGGCCAGTTTATACCCACAGCTGTAGAACTCTTCTAAACTGGCTGTTGACATATTTTGATTTTAAAACTGTTAATTTCATTCATGTTTTCTCTATTGTGTGCGCCACATGAAGCCAACGTTTCAAACCTCTCTTTCAATCGATCATCAAATTTGAAATGTTCTGTCCGGACAAAAAAAAGATGCGGAAACGTCCACTATTGTCTGCATGGCAAGAACAAAAACGCACAGACAGGATGAATCATATTATGGCCGGGTGCTATTGCTGACACACTGTGTTAAATATTAGGAGCGGGATGGGGGGTGAGGGTGGCGGTGGGGGTGGGGGGTTGAGTGGAATTGGAGAGTGGCATAACAAGCCCAGGTCACCCAGGATTAAAACTATACTTAGGAAATTTGTTTAGTTTTACAGTAAGATTTAATTCGTGCCCTTTTAAAAATATCCTGCGAAACAGAAGCTTAGGTTTGTCGCTATCGTGTTTCTACATGTAATTAAATTTAGGTTGAAGTTCTCTTGAATTATCAGAATCGATCCGGAAAGCAGAAGCGTTGCTAGTGACTAAATTCTCTAGGACCGGCTGCCAGATATTTCTCTGAGCTTCTCTGAGGAAGGCATCAGAACTTGGCTAGTACGGAAAGAAATTATCTTGCCTTAACTCTAATCTATACTGAGGCGGATCCGTCCCTACAAAGGAGTGCACGCCAGAACACCTCTTTAGAATTATCAGATGAGCAAAAACAACTTTGGTCGAACTGAACTCTGCCGAATTGCCGGCTATCTCCGAAGCAAACATTACCGCTTTGCTGGTTCGGATTGCATTTCCTCTTGACGGTTTAGTTTAACTCCTATACAAGCCGGGGCGGCAGGTATCTGAGGAGTACCGCCAGAGCGGGCTGTGTACCGGTGACCTATATAGAGAAGCACCAGACGAACCAGTTCTGGCGGACTAATGTGGTACATGTTTTAACCACTCACCAAACGAGCCGCTAACGGGTCGCTTCGCCCAAAGTCGATTCGCCCGAAGTTGTTTGGCACAAAAGTAAGTCGATTCGTTCGATGTTTAAGATTGAAAAAAAAAAAAAAAAAAAAAGGAATAAGCGTGAAAAAACAGTGGCAGCACATGTGGATCAACAACATTTTCAAGTGAAAGTCCAAGTCTGGGTTTTTAACACGTCCCTGTCTTTTCCATGTCACACGGTCGGTCTGTAAAATCAACGGGTCATTACAGCGAAGTCATGACGACCGATAAATGTTTGTGGAGGATTCTCCAAGTAATCACAGTTTCTTATAAGTTTGAATTTCTAAATAAGCTTCACACAAAACAGTCATGTGATTATCGAGATCGTGGCTAAAATCGTTCAGATCGCTGGACCTTTTTTGGCGAATCGCAGCAATAGAATCCAAGCTTAAATAAAAAGCGTCTGTGATAAGCCGTGTTGTTTGTCATCGGGCGAATCGACTTACGCCCGAGCGAAACTGAAGTTCAGGCGAATCAACTTTGGGGAGAAACGAGCCACCGATTACATCAGTAAACTAGGCCGCCATCCATAGAAGACTACTGGACCACTGCCGCTGCTATTATGTTTACCTTGGCTTGTTCTTTTTAAATACTAGCGAGCCACAAATGACTCCCATCTACATGTATTTTTCGTTTTCCCTAATCACTGCCGGCTAGCCAAGCGAGTCAGTAACAAACACGGTTTCGAAGGTAGTCCGTATTGTAGTTGCACCACTTTTGAAGCTAAGTACTTCCGGGGAAAAGCCTTCCCACGAAAAAAGAAGAAAGGGCTTTTTAAAATCTACATTAAGATTAAAAAGGAATAACACAGTTTTTTATGCAGCGTAGTGTTTCTAGGTAACAGGAGAAAAGAAAAGTTTCCGCAGAAACCAACCTTCCTGTGAAAATAACAAACATCTCCAATCGCTTGTATTTTTATTCTTGGTGTATTATTTTAATTATGTCTTATGAAAACAATACTTCGTTCTACTTGAAGTAAACCCAGCAGTCAAAACGGCCGAAAACTATTGCGTAAATTTTCGCACTTTTAGAAAGGCTGTGAGAGATTTTCAATTAGGCCAACCATTAATCCATTCAGACTGTATTCAGCGAAGTTGAATAGAAGTCGAATAATTAATAATTTTGAAGCAAATGTATAGTAGAGAGAATGAATAAATGGTTATGCCAAAATTTGGCTAAAATGAAAAAAGAAAAGGTATAGGTATATGAAAAAGTTGCTCAAAGTTCATAGGACTCCAAAATGCTTTTGACAACTTCCTTTACGTGAATGAGTACTTGTAAAGGAAAAACATCTTGGTTAATAAAAGAAGTCGTCATTAGCTCATTCGAGCGGATCTAGGCCAAGAGATCAGTTTTGCAAATCAACCACAGTGAAGGTACATTTGACAACTGACAGCAAACAATTTTAATCCTTTTAGATTGGTGTACGACAGAAAAAATATTGAAGAAATCTGGATGTCCGGGAGTTCGGTACATTTACGTTTAATGACCTAAATTCAGTTCGCGCGCGTTAAAGCTGCATAAATTTCCTAATCAGTATATTTCTTAACTGTATAAATTTACCGCCAAATTAAATGACTTTGAGAACTAAAAAAATCGTAATAACTTAACAATTCAAAATTTTATGAAAGTCTTGAATAGAGTGAACACTAGCCATAATAAGATGAACGCTAAAATAACTGAAACAAACTTGGTTTTGAAAACTCACCTCTACAGACTTGAAATTCGCTACCAATGAGGCGCCAAGAGCGCCCCCAATCCCGAAAACAATACTCAGTGAGTTGAGTTGGGATAAATGCGACGATTCCCCACCATCCACTTGCCTATTTATCATTTTAACTTGGAAGTAGCGAATAGCGATCAAAATCAAAGTTATAAGGGCCGTAGTGTTAAATAACTGGGCAAAAACCGCTCCTTCAGGGTTCTTTGAAGTTGTGTCACTTATAGCTGGAACAAAGAACGAGATATGTCCATTCGAACGAGCAATGGCATATGATAAAGCAAGAGAAATAGTGGCAATAACGACCCATACAACCACCCAACAACCAAGTCCGGGCTTAAAACACGTCCTTGTCTTTTCCATGTCGCACGGTCGGTCCGTAAAATCAATGGGTCAGTAGAGCGAAGTCATGACGATCGATAAATATTCGCTGAGGATTCTCCAAGTAATCGCAGTTTCTAAGTTTGCATTTCTAAATAAGCTTCGGCTAAGTGAAGCGGTATGCTAATTCTTTTGAAAATCAATCAGCGTTTAAAGGCAAGTAAATCAAGCGTCAAATAAGAACGCCTGCACACCGTGAACCAATCATTTTGCGACAAAAGTAATTATATCGAAATACTAATATGGACTAACCCCCGAAAAAAACTTAAGAAATGCGTTCAATTCTCTTCACCAAAAATTGAACAAAACTACCAATTTTTTTTCTTATAGGGATAAACGCAAAACGCTTAATCAGTTACCATACATGTTTCAGCTATGCTGGGTCTAAATAACAATTCCCATTGATCTCTATTAGGCAGCTTTTTTTTTTCTGGTCGGCTGATCTTCTTTTTCAATTCTTGACCCAACGTTTCGCCCACGCGGTTGCGGAGGAAAGTTTTCATGCGTCTGTATTGAAAATTTAACCGAAGAGGGAATGACACAACGTTCGTGATTAACGATTGACATCTTAGAATAAAAAAATCGGGATTCATTTCGATTTTTTTACTTCTTTTCAGTTTAAACTTATAGTTACAGTTTTTCCGCGGAAGACACCTTTAATTTCGATTGTACACATGTCGCAGTACAAATACAGCGACGTAGAAACTAATTCTGTTTGACAAAAAGATATATATAATAACACTTGTATGTTGGAAAAATATCATGTTTGGTCAAAAAGCACTAGCGAACCCGAGTCAATTGAATTACCTCTGTTACCTAATAATTTTGCCTTATATTATTCCTAAAAAAGTATTGTCGCGAACACCCTGTTTCTTACTAACTAAGACATAAGTTAGCGATGTAAACTAACAAGAAATTAATATCTCCAATTTATCAACAATACACAACGTGGCGCTTTTGGAAAGCAGCTGATTTGAGTACATACTTAAATTTTCAATGATGAATGCGTTTACAACTCAGATTGTTATTAATTTTTGTCGTATATCATTTTATCCTGGTTTCATCCATTTATATTATATCCTTTGATACTGTATATGACCTATTTCCATTCTAAAACCAAAGTAAACGTGAACCAAAACAAATGTAAACCAAAAAGTAAATCAAGAATAAACCAGCCCGGTTCAAAGCTCGACTGGCTCTGAATGGTCTTTAGTATTGGGCTTCCTTCTGCAATTTTTCGCCGGGTCTCTTTCATATTGTTTGTTTCAGCGCTAAAACCACCCTGGTCAAGAGGCTGATATTAAACTTCTTACTGGTCATTTTCCTGTTTTATTCTTCCCCTAAATAACATGCCTCAGGATTGGATGGTAAGACTAAGGTATAAGCCAGGGTTCATTACCATCTGTTCGAGGGAGAGCATATATCTTTAAAAATCAAGCACTGAGATAAACTTGAATTTTAAACCTTTCAAAAAATTTACTGTTTGTGTGTGTTTCTTCGCACATATTGATAGTGATTAAGCGAGTATCTTCTCTTAGTGTACCCAGCATTCACCCGAGGGAGAGGTAAGAATAATTATGTTACAGACTGCCTGACAATTTGTTTTTCCATTTTCAAAATATATTGTTTTTATCCACAACACTTTACACCAATGACTTCTGAAAAACAGTGCGAGAAAAAGAAGAGCTGTCAATTGGTATCACTAGTTCAATTGAAATAGTCTTCTTCCTTGAGTTAATAATTGCCTGTGGTAAGGTTTTAAAAACGTTGCAGTCTCAAGTGGAAGTCAAGCAGTACAGCAACACAAATTATTTGCATGATTATATTTAAAGTTAAACTTCCTCACCGTCGCAAAAACACTTAAATTTGACTCTTTTTCCCTCGACGTCTTCACTCTACCCCTACACTAGTCCAACCTGAAAGTTAATTTGTGTGATGCTATCACTGGCCTAAGAGCAATCTCCGCCCCTTGAGCTCCCCATACCCGTACAGTGTCCTCGTATGTTAGTGATCCTACGGATTACGGCTGCTGTTTAATTTGTTATTTCAGTTGGAAATTCCTTCCCCTGGAAGACGGGATGGCCGTTTCCTTCTAATCAACTGAGGCATGTCAAGGTCTTATCGTTTTTCCCCATCACTTACGCCTCTAAGCGCAATTGATTGCATACGATACCCTGATGATATTTTATTCGTCCGAAACCTCGTCTTCCTTGCTTTGTTTTACCCTTGAGTACTCTCCATTCAATGGTCTTTCCAATTCAGCGTTTTCAACATACGATACCTCAAGAGAGAAGGTCTGAAACTCTTTGTAATATGATGCAACGTAGATTCCTAAACTAAGACAAGCGATCCATTCCCCAACACTACTGATCACATGGAAAGCATACCCAGGTTGTTTTGGATTCCAGTGTGCCGTTTCGATTAAACTCATTCTATTACTAAACTTTGTGTATTTGAAGAAGGGGTAAGCCACGCCAGTGATGGTCATGATACAGGATACAGCTAACCGGAAGAGGAACATGCTTTTGCTATTGAGCTTAACTGCCATTCCGTGATAACTGATGACGGTCTGAAACCAGAAATATACACCTCCGCCAAGAAGGAGTATTGCAGTCGCGGCGTTATGAACTTGATATATGGCTGCGGGTACCTAAAGAAAAAAAGATCAAAATGTAATAAATATAACTGACTTCAGTTCTCCAACCGTATTTGGCAATTTTTAACAACTGGTCCCTCGGAAAACAGGTAATTTTTTGCTCTCAATGTTTCACGAGGCAAACACCCAGCTAGGAAAGATGAGACGGGGGTGTCCTGGGGTTCCTGTGACCCTATTTCTTTGTCAGCTTTAAGCCTCGTCCACACTAACAGCTTTTTCATTTGAAAACGCCTACATTTCGATGCGTTTAGGCCTTATACGCTGAGCGTTTTCATCGAAAACGCATCGATTTGAAAAAGCTCTTGAAAGTGCAGAATCACAACGTAAACTCATACTTATCGTCTGTTAGTTTGAACGGTCGAAAACGCATCAAAAAGATGTGTTTGTAGCATGCGCATAGAGTTCAACTCAGCATCACAACATGCAATCTAAAACACATCAAAACAGTAGTGTGGATGAGAATCAATCGATGCGTCAGTTTCGATGACAACTGAAAACGCATTAGTGTGGACAGGGCCTGAGCATGAATCTATTTTGTCAGTCTGTGAAAGGTTTGAACCCAGGAGTCATTTCAAAAGTAGGTTGAGTTTGATCGTCCGGGTGAACGTAGTCTTCAATAGGACTGTTATTGTTGACAGTGACTGACGTTTTAGACTGTTCACGGTCCCCTATTTTTCCGTCGGATCGTCGAGATCGAGCGCGTCTTGCCGTTAATGGCGGCCATCTTGATTGTCAGATGTACCGAGTCTAACCTGGGGAAGAGTACCAAACCTACTTAGGAGGCGGGGGACGGTTTGGGAGGAGGCGGACGCGCTCGATCTCGATGACCCCACGGAAAAATAGGGGACTGTGAACAGTCTACTGACGTTTCGACAACCTGTGCGGTAGTCATCTTCAGAGTCAAAGTGAGTTGTATCACGTCCGTTGATGGTATTATACTTTGGTTATTGATCTGACGGACGATCAAACTCAGCCTACTATTTTGTATGCTTGTTCCTTTCCCCACGCATACTGCTTATCTCCCCGCCGCCTCCCCCCCAAATTTTTTTTCATAACTTTCCCTGAATGAAGAGTCTTAGATCCGCGGCCATTTTGAATTGTCACGAACCTTTGGCTCTCTTTGTTTTCTTTTTATGTGGCAAATCCATTCAGGGCAACAAGAAACTCTCCGTTTCTAGTATCGTTTATATCGGGAAAATTGGAGTCCTCAAGTTTTTACGTTCACGTATCGCTTTTGAAATAGTTAATCCGATAATAATAATTATTGTCGCCCAACATACAATATGAATTTATAGATGGGATAAAACTTGCTCAACTAGACAGGGTATGAAACGTTTGCCTAAGTTTACATTTCTACTTTTTTTCCCGTTGCCACAAAATGCATATACTAAACATGCCGTATATCTTAGAAACGCTCAGGCATACTGACATGCCAAAACCAGTTGCCTGGGTTAAACGTATAGGATAAAAGTTAAAATACACCTACTGTATTCAGACCAATTTTTGCGAAATCTATTTTTTAGAAAGAATAAAAGATTAGCTGTTTCAATTATTCGCGTATGGCAAGGCCTTCCTGGGGTCGTTATATTTAGGAATGAGACGCTGCTCTGACAACGAGAAACCATTCCGGCATATCAGGTATATCCTTGAACGTTTTCTGCTTCCTTAGTATTTTACTTCTGTTTACTGGAATTCAACAGGGCTTACAGAAGAAAAACAAGAACCCACTCGGCAGCAAGATATATTAAAGATAAAATATATTTTACTACTGGGCAAGTTGTGGCGGAACTCACCAGATGAACTGAAGAACGAAAGTTCGCCACTATCACAACTCCCAGGATGCCCAACACACCAGGTGGCAGAGAAATTGTGTTTAACCATTTCACCTTGTGTAAAACATCTGCCTCAAAATCTTGTTGACTGAATCCCTTGAGTTGAAGATATCGGGTAAAGATCGCCAGCAGCCCTATCAATGCCACTAAAAACATCAGAAAACCAAAAATTGATCCCTCTGGCTCAAATCCTGCTGTTTTGCTTATGCTTGGCAAAAACGGGTAGACATGGCCCAACGACACTGCTATGATATAAGGGGTAAGAATTGTGACGAAGATCAAGACAGGAAAAACGATTGGTAAGAGGTGAACTGCTCTAGTAACAGTGGTCATGGCTGTCGAACAGTATGGAGGAGCATTAAATTATGAAATAATTATAATCATGGCCCGTCGTTTTTGTTTTAGAGTTGTCAATCAAAAATCATAGCAAACTAGATATTTAAAATGGCTTTTCTTGTTAGATAAAATATAGCGTTCGGTTGAACCCGGTTAACCTTGTACAACAGCTATTCTGAATACTGAGATGACAGTAATATTGTACAGTTTAAATCATTCCGCACTGCTTAGATTTTAGCCTGTGAACAGGCTCTCCGTTTGGGGGTGGGTGCTAAAAATCGCGAGAAGATCGGATGGAAAAAAATGTTAGAAGCGGAGTGGGGGAATGGGGAGAGCCCTTCTCGGTCTTCTACTCCCTAGTCCCCAGTCCCCAGATGAGTCTTTAAGGATTCTATTTTGATCTGCGCCACACTATGGCTCACTCCACTCATCATAGACGTTTCTTTAGATCACGTCTATCCGTTCTTTTCCACTGTTGATAAGGATTAAAACCGCAGTGTTTGAACCCGAATGATTCTTATTTGGTCATCTTAGTGACGGTGCATGTTGTAGCCTTTCTTAGACTGCTAACGCTATCTGTCGTCATCTCCAACTCGAAAATTAAGACAGCTTCAAGCTCAACCCTCGGTTATACAAGAAGGTGCAGTGTCTCAACAAGGTTTCCTTGCCGTTTCATGATGTTTCATGTATCGAGAGTGTACTGGTGGCGTCGCTTGTATGCATATAAATAAACTTATGATAACGGGCTTCTCCTGGCTTTGTCCTCTATGTCTTTGATTGCTATGTGGCCTGAGTATAAGGTCGTGACTCCTGTATAGAAGTGACGGGGCTGCTCGTCGTCTCGCTTAGGAGTACGTGTAAATTGCAGATTTTGGTCTCACTAAGGGTGTTTGTACATGAAGAAATTTACAAAAAAATCCGTGACACTAACCACACAGAAAGGTATCAAGGAGTTTGTTATAGTATGGCCTCCTTCTTAGTTTAGGCTCGAGCCACACCCACATTGGTCTCCCATGGGGGGTTGATTATAATAACCTTTATCTACTTCCTGGAATTCTACTCTGAAAAGTTTAAGGAACGCAGTAATTCAGGATAAGTGTTGTTATTATTGTTTTGTTTTTTTTTTTTAGGACTTGAATCCCCTGCTCTTCTTTTTAACACCCTCCTTTAATTAAACCAGCCACTGATTTTTTGTTTTGTTTGTTTTTGTTTTTGTTTTTGCTTTTTTTTCACCTACTTTCAAAGTTTTAAAGAACGAAATGATATTATAGATGATTAGTTTTTGTGGTTAGCAATTTATCTTCTTTTTAAGGTTTAAAACCGGCTTTTTAAGGTGTGTTAAAGCCTTTCCCCCCCCCCTTTTTTTTATTTAGCTGGGTCAATTTGTACCCAGGCTCGTCTCACTTTATACTAGAACAGCAACTCGTTTTATACCTACTTTCAAAGTTTTAAAGAACGAAATAACATCTTAGATGATTATATTCTCTGGTTAGCAGTTTATTTTATTTAATTTTTAAGTACGGTAACCCCCTGTTTTTTGTTCAACCATTTTCGTTTTCATTCAGCTGGGATAAATTCGTCCCCAGATTCCTCTCATTTTGTACGTCATCATGCTAACGATTACCTATGGCGTGAGCAGCCAAAAAAATTTGTTTTTGCCCCTTTTTGCGGGCCACATCTATGAGAAGAGGAATTTTTGTCTACTGGCTGAGGAGTCTCCACTTATTTTGCTTACTAATTGGTCTGCTACAGAGGCTATCTGATGTATCAGTTGGAGTAAGTATTCAAGTACTTTCTTTTTTCCAAAACCTTTCAGTACTTTCATGGGTCATTCTCGCAGCCATCGACTTGTTACGGTTATAGCTAGTGGATCTATTTGCCCTAGAAACCTTATATTTCCCCTTAATGTCCTCAACTTTATATTATATTAACCCCTCAGTTCTTTTTATTTTATTTTGCACTGTGTATTGTGTTAGACGTGGCTGCATTGCAGTTTGTTGGTCGCTCAATGTCAGTGTTTTTAACTTTTAACATTTTACTTTGCACTGTATATTTGTGTTGGACGTGACTGCATTGCAGTTGTTGGTCGCTCAATATCAGTGCTTTTTCTAACAATTTTAACCAATTTTATTTGTTTTCATGCCTACAACACTCTCATTTACACAAACCCTCCCTCCCCACCTTACCCACTATTTTAGTGGAGACTTGGGAACCCTTTCAATAGGGATTCCATACCACACCTGTAATACCACAAAGGTTGCTAGAGGAACTACTGGTTTTGTTTTTGTTTTTTGTTGTTGTTGTTTTTCTTACAAAAACAGTACAGCAACACAAATTATTTGCATGATTATATTTAAAGTTAAACTTCCTCACCGTCGCAAAAACACTTAAATTTGACTCTTTTTCCCTCGACGTCTTCACTCTATCCCTACAATAGTCCAACCTGAAAGTTAATTTGTGTGACGCTATCACTGGCCTAAGAGGAAGCTCCGCCCCTTGAGGTCCCCATACCCGTACAGTGTCCTCGTATGCTAGTGATCCTACGGATTACGGCTACTGTTTAATTTGTTATTTCACTTAATTGGAAATTCCTTCCCCTGGAAGACGGGATGGCCGTTTCCTTCTAATCAACTGAGGCATGTCAAGGTCTTATCGTTTTTCCCCATCACTTACGTCTCTAAGCGCAATCGATTGCATACGATACCCTGATGATATTTTATTCGTCCGAAACCTCGTCTTCCTTGCTTTGTTTTACCTTTGAGTACTCTCCATTCAATAGTCTTTCCAATTCAGCGTTTTCAACATACGATACCTCAAGGGAGAAGGTCTGAAACTCTTTGTAATATGATGCAACGTAGATTCCTAAACTAAGACAAGCGATCCATTCCCCAACACTACTGATCACGTGGAAAGCATACCCAGGTTGTTTTGGATTCCAGTGTGCCGTTTCGATTGAACTCATTCTACTACTAAACTTTGTGTCTTTGAAGAAGGGGTACGCCACGCCAGTGATGGTCATGATACAGGATACAGCTAATCGGAAGAGGAACATGCTTTTGCTATTGAGCTTAACTGCCATTCCGTGATAACTGATGACGGTCTGAAACCAGAAATATACACCTCCGCCAAGAAGGAGTATCGCAGTCGCGGCGTTATGAACTTGATGTATGGCTGCGGATACCTAAAGAAAAAAAGATCAAAATGTAATAAATATAACTGACTTCAGTTCACCAACCGTATTTGGCAATTTTTAATAACTGGTCCCTCGGAAAACAGGTAATTTTTTTGCTCTCAATGTTTCACGAGGCAAACACCCAGCTAGGAAAGATGGGACGGGGTTGTCCTGGGGTTCCTGTGACCCTATTTCTTTGTCAGCTTTAAGCCTCGTCCACACTAAGAGTTTAAAAACGCATACATTTCGATGCGTTTAGGCCTTATATGCTGAGCGTTTTCATCGAAAACGCATCGATTTGAAAACGCTCTTGAAAGTGCAAAATCAAAACGTAAACGCATACTTATCGACTCAGCATCACAACATGCAATCTAAAACACATCAAAACAGTAGTGTGGATGAGAATCAATCGATGCGTCAGTTTCGATGACAACTGAAAACGCATTAGTGTGGACAGGGCCTGAGCATGAATCTATTTTGTATGACTGTGAAAGGTTTGAACCCAGGAGTCATTTCAAAAGTAGGTTGAGTTTGATCGTCCGGGTGAACGTAGTCCTGAATAGGACTGTTGTTGTTGTTAATAGTGACTGACGTTTTAGGCTATTCACAGTCCCCTATTTTTCCGTCGGATCGTCGAGATCGAGCGCGTCTTACCGTTAATGGCGGCCATCTTGATATTGTCAGATGTACCGAGTCTAACCTGGGGAAGAGTATCAAATCTACTTGATGAAATTAGTAGGAGAACCCAAGGGGGCACAAAAACTCTAGAAAATTAACAAAGAATAGTCCTAAAATCGTAAATTTCACTGAATGAAGAGTCTTAGATCCGCGGCCATTTTGAATTGTCACGAACCTTTGGCTCTCTTTGCTTTTTTTTTATGTGGCAAATCCATTCAGGGCAACAACAAACTCTCCGTTTCTAGTATCGTTTATATCGGGAAAATTGGAGTCCACAAGTTTCTACGTTCACGTATCGCTTTTGAAATAGGTAATCCGGTAATAATAATTATTGTCGCCCAACATATAATATGAATTTATAGATGGGATAAAACTTGCTCAACTAGACAGGGTATGAAACGTTTGCCTAAGTTTACATTTCTACTTTTTTTTCCGTTGCCACAAAATGCATATACTAAACATGCCATATATCTTAGAAACGCTCAGGCATACTGACATGCCAAAACCAGTTGCCTGGGTTAAACGTATAGGATAAAAGTTAAAATACACCTACTGTATTCAGACCAATTTTTGCGAAATCTATTTTTTAGAAAGAATAAAAGATTAGCTGTTTCAATTATTCCCTTATGACAAGGCCTTCCTACTGGGCAAGTTGTGGCCGGAACTCACCAGATAAACTGAAGAACGAAAGTTCGCCACTAACACAACTCCCAGGATGCCCAACACACCAGGTGGCAGAGAAATTGTGTTGAACCATTTCACCTTGTGTAAAACATCTGCCTCAAAATCTCGTTGACTGAATCCCTTGAGTTGAAGATATCGGGTAAAGATCGCCATCAGCCCGATCAATGCCACTAAAAACATCAGAAAACCAAAAATTGATCCCTCTGGCTCAAATCCTGCTGTTTTGCTTATGGTTGGCAAAAACGGGTAGACATGGCCCAACGACACTGCTATGATATAAGGGGTAAGAATTGTGACGAAGATCAAGATAGAAAAAACGATTGGCAAGAGGTGAACTGCTCTAGTAACAGTGGTCATGGCTGTCGAACAGTATGATGAAAGAACCCCTCGCATCACTTATTGTTGAGTTTTAAAGAGGGGCATTAAATTATGAAATAATTATAATCATGGGCCGTCGTTTTTGTTTTAGAGAAAGTTGTCAATCAAAAATCATAACAAATTAAGTATTTAAAATGGCTTTTCTTGCTGGGTAAAATATAGCATTCGGTTGAACCCGGTTAACCTTGTACAACAGCTATACTGAGATGACAGTAATTTTTTACAGTTTAAACCATTCCGCACTGCTTAGATTTTAGCCAGTGAACAGGCTCTCCGTTTAGGGGTTGTTTGGGGGTGGGTGCTAAAGCGATGGAAAAAAAATGTTAGAAGCGGAGTGGGGGAATGGGGAGAGCCTTTCTTGGTCTTCTACTCCCTAGTCCCTAGTCCCCAGATGAGTCTTTAAGGGTTCTATTTTGAACTGCGCCACACTATGGCTCACTCCGCTCATCATAGACCTTTCTTTAGATGACGTCTATCCGTTCTTTTCCACTGTTGATAAGGATTAAAACCGAAGCGTTTGAACCCGAATGATTCTTATTTGGTCATCTTAGTGACACTGCATGTTGTAGCCTTTCTTAGACTGCTAACGCTATCTGTCGTCATCTCCAACTCGAAAATTAAGACAGCTTCAAGCTCAACCCTCGGTTATACAAGAAGGTGCAGTGTCTCAACAAGGTTTCCTTGCCGTTTCATGATGTTTCATGTATCGAGAGTGTACTGGTGGTGACGCTTGTATGCATATAAATAAACTTATGATAACGGGCTTCTCCTGGCTTGGTCCTCTATGTCTGATTGCTATGTGGCCTGAGTATAAGGTCGTGACTCCTGTATAGAAGTGATGGGGTTGCTCGTCGTCTCGCTTAGGGGTACGTGTAAATTGCAGATTTTGGTCTCACTAAGGGTGTTTGTGCATAAAGAAATTTACAAAAAAATCCGTGACACTAACCACACAGAAAGGTATCAAGGAGTTTGTTAAAGAATGGCCTCCTTCTTAGTTTAAGCTCGAGCCACACCCACATTGGTCTCCCATGGGGGGTTGATTAGAATTTCCGACGAGTGAAAATTAACTCAACCTTCCCCCTGGATCCGACTCCTCTCAAGGAGCATGCTGAAAAATCCATTCGTAGATTCTCCTCGCAAATTTAAGAGGAACGTATTATCTAAGGTGAACAACACTGAATTTTGCAATTAGAATGGTCTCGAGTAATTTAACCTCAAGGAATTACTTATTCCGAGTGACCTTATATTCATACTAATGAGTAACTAGTAATAGTTGACACTACAGCTGCCCCCGCTCTGTATTTTATCTTTCGCATAATAGTGTAGTGCAACAGAATTTTGACAGAAATAAAAACAATTATACTTTGCTTTAAAAAATGCTTTATAGAGGGTCTTCCTTGAGCATGGAATACGTCAGCACAGAATTTAATAATCAGCGAATGTCTGTAATGGTCCATCGTTCGTTCTTCAACACTGAATTTTGCGATAGTCTCGAGTAATTTAACCTCTACTCAAGGAATTACTAATTCTGAGTGAACTTATCTGTAGCGGATTTAGGTGGGGGGGGGGGGGGGGCTCGGGGGGTTCGATGGAACCTCCTAAATTAAAACAACTAACGTCATAAACTTGTAAAAATATAAAATAAATACTGTCAATCTTAAATGCAATGTGTTCATAACCAAGTTAAGCCTCTGCTGCTCAGTAAAGCTAAAACGTTTTCTCCATAAAAAAAACAACGAGCGAGAAAACGGAGTACAGCTTTGAATTAAAGCTTGTCAAAGGATATCTACGCACCACCATGACAACGGAAAGACTGTCAGGCTTGGCTATGATGAACATTAATTACGAAAAGCCCACTGACTACCATGCTGTGGTTCAGCTTTTTGCGGAAAGATACCGAAGAATGCTTCTTATTGATCCTGTCTTTGTCGAAACACAAAATTGAAAATAGATAAAATTAATGCAGTATATTCTTATCATAGTTTTCTAAATGCCAATTTGCACCGTTGTTACACAGCTTTTAGTTAATGCGAGCAATGTAAATTTTAGCTTTTATCTAGTTTACTCTTACCCAGCTCTAGTGGGATGAGTATGATGTCGTTAGCAGAGTGATCATTGATTGGTAAGAAAGTGTTCTGAGACTGTGGTGGGTTTAGAGATATTAGATGGATCATTCTGCTAACGACGTCATACTCATCCCAACTAGAGCTTACCAAATCTAATAGAAACAGTGTACGAAAAGCTAGAGAGGCATACCTCATCGAGAGAGGCAAAACTCTTGAACCTTTAGGTATAAATAAGAAAGATGAAATGTAATACAGCCTTTATTTCTTCTCTTTGTTATCATTTATTTTTCTATTTTTATATTTCAAATTTCGTTCAATCACTACTTCAACGGTATTTGTTTTCAACGTTCACTTGCTAACATAGTATCATATTACATGCTATTCTCTTATGTCTCATTATATGTATTACCCTGAAGAAGGAAGGCCGTGCCTTCCGAAATATTGGTTAAAAAATTATATTTTCCCGACTGTAAAACCAGCCTTGCTTTTTTGTCCTTTACAAGTTCGACGTATAAAATATTCATCAACAAAAACCTCCTTTCATGGATTCGTTCTTAAACAAATATGTTCTATTTTAGTACACTTTCGCGACTTCCACGACAACCCTAAATTCATTGTAAAAGAATGTTCAATTTCCCAACAAAGGCTTGTTTACACTTAAAAATAATGCATGGTTTGATATTTTAACCTTCACTTGATTCCTCATCTAGGTTTCCAGGAAATGACCTCTATCCTACAGCCCATATGAACTTTGATGATGAATAAATGGCAAAAAATACTACCGGCTCGCAAAGCAGGCCGGAAAGACTAGAACGTTCCAAAGGGGTGTAGTTGATCATGACAGCATAATGCTTCAATGTATAGTGTGCACTTGCAGCTAGTTTTCTTTTTCTTTAAATTAGCATCATCCCATGAGCTTCAGTAGTACACTAATATTTTGTGGGAAAATAGTTTGAAATAACACCCTATATGAAGAGGAAGAGAACATAATGGTTGGAATAATTATGCCATGTCATTAAAGATGTGAATATTGTTCATCGTGGTGTCAGATAGGAATGAACGTTTATTCGTTTGTCTCACGATAGAATCGCTTTGAGATATTGATCGCGACCTTTCGACTGCAATACTGCTAGTCTTCATCAGGCGATGAGGTCGATTGTTTACGTGTTGCTATTTATGCACGTTGGTTCGCTGTGATTGGTGTATTTCGATCCTCATTATTCCGACTAGCAGATGATGTTCCCTCAGGGGTCCGCTTTGTAGTTGAACGGCTGTTATGCTTTCTGATCGTAGGCATCCATGCTTCAGGAATTTCGATTCCGTTGTCTCTATTGATGTTATTAGAATGAAGTCTTATTTGGATAGCCTCTTTGACCCTAGGTGTGTATCGGTGAGGGTCACGATCGATAAACTTGACTTGATTCCATAAAGGAAGATGCCCCGTTTCGTTTTCGTGCTCCAAAACTGCGGAGGTTTGTGAATGAGCAAGCCCAAATAAAGTGAATAAAGTGGTTTTTGAATAAACGCCGCAGCTGGATCGCGAAAAATGAAATTAACGCCGCGGCATCTATTCGAGTAAATACGGTAACAGCCAGGTTGTTTTAGTGCTGATTTGCGTGGTTATTGTTTGTTGAAACAAAAGAAAGGCACTGTAATTTGTGGGAATTGAGTTTGTAATTGTTTTTAAGAATTTTTGAAACAATATCGACAAAGCCCCATAAGCCGAGGCAATGAATAATTAATGTTTGTCGATTACAGCACCTGAACCGGTAGATTTAAAACTTTTGAAATCTTTCTCTCACCGATTTGCTGTGCATGTGCACTTTACGATCAGAGGGACTAAAACCTACTTGTTGGACGTGTTAACGTCCCGAAAACAAAAATAGTCAAATACAGTATAGTTTCTTTCATTTCCAGCCAGTATAAAATGCTAACTTGATTGTTGTCGTCCGGATTGGATACGAGCAATGCGCGCTATATATGGTTTCATTCTGATGGCGCTGATCGCTGAATAAAGTAACAATCTGAACTATGGTCGGTCGACGACCGTAGGTTTTTAGACTTCGGTTAAAACTTGCGGTCTACCTTAGCGACCGCTGCGATTCGTTGAAGTGTTGTCTTGCAGTTAATCGTTGCTTTCTTTGAACTTTTTTATCATCGACCATAGCGATCCTATATCAAGAAAAAGGCTTTATCAGAATCTAGACTGTATCTTTTCAAGTGCAAGAACATCTTAAATTGTTCTAATTTAGCGGCCGATCAGCAAGAAACTTAATCTGTATTCCTTCAAATATATTTCATTGTCCCCCATTTCATCTAATTCAGTTGCAAATTACTGGAAAAACTGAGAATTACAGAATCAAAAGGACTAACCAATCAGTTTGATCAGATTTGATGACGTCAATCCCTCCTCATTGGCTGAGACCTGCTCTATTGTTCTTTCTCTATATATTTGCGATACCACCCGGATGGTTTGGGCGGATCCGTAAAACACTGCACAGTAAACCTTACAATACTTCATCCATATTCAATCAACCCTTCTATTACAAATCTCAATAGTGAACTGTTGAATTCCAGTGAAGCCTTCTCCCAGCCTCGCGCATCGTGCAATACATACATACATTTATTTCACGTCCCCACGGGGCTTTTCAGTGAAACATTCACAGATAAATACGTGAATGAATGAGTAAGTAAATACATAAATAACAGATATTCAAAATTAATTACAAAAGTTAAGTTCCTAAAGTTAAACCAGATTAAAGTAATACTCAGTTCATTAAAAGTGACTTCCTCAACTCAGGGCTGTTGAATGTAATTATAAACAAGTAAAGCTATTCATCATCTGTTCTATAATATTGTTAGTGTAAATACCAGGTGTCTGTGAGAAGTTGAGGGACAGCAAAGCAATTGAACGAAAAGAAGATAAAGCACTTCTATTTTCAAAGGTAACCACACTGCTTGCATCTCAAATACAGAAACTGAAAGTTCAACCGAACAAAATAAACCTGCAAATCCGTAAACAAATGGGGTCGGAGAATACATCAACCATGCTTTAAAACAAGAAGCTACATGTCATTCTTCAGTCGTCCAAGCAGAGTTTTCGAGTCGTTTTCGAATCGAAGGGCCATATTAAATCTAAATTGGTCTAGAATTCTTCTCCTGAAATAACTGAAAATAACCGCAAGGTGGACATCAATAAGTCGGTATTAGTTGATCCCAACGTACAAGCTCTTTTTCCCCTTAGTCACATCCAGGACTTGACTTCTGAAGTCAAGATATACGGCTTGCTCATACACAAACCTCCGCAGTTTCGGAGCACGCAAACGAAACGGGGCATCTTCCTTTATGGAATCAAGTCAAGTTTATCGATCGTGACCCTCACCGATACACACCTAGGGTCAAAGAGGCTATCCAAATAAGACTTCATTCTAATAACATCAATAGAGACAACGGAATCGAAATTCCTGAAGCATGGATGCCTACGATCAGAGAGCATAACAGCCGTTCAACTACAAAGCGGACCCCTGAGGGAACGTCATCTGCTAGTCGGAATAATGAGGATCGAAATACACCAATCACAGCAAACCAACGTGCATAAATAGCTACACGTAAACAATCGACCTCATCGCCTGATGAAGACTAGCAGTATTGCAGTCGAAAGGTCGCGATCAATATCTCAAAGCGATTCTATCGTGAGACAAACGAATAAACGTTCATTCCAATTATGCCATGATATTAAATATGCTCCAAAATACTTGACAATAGAGGCAACAAAACCACAACGTTAACGCTACCGACTGACAAAAAAGCCGCCTTCTGTTCTCGACAACATGTCAAGGGGATTTTGCCTCTAAGCCAATGAATTTTCCGGACATCGATCACGTGATATTCCACCAGTACAGGCATGTGCTTTAAAGAGCAGAGGGCGATTCGACCACGAAGGAAAAACCCAGGCCATTTTAAAACCCGCCCCTTCCTGAAAGGAAGGCCGGGTAAAAAAACTATTTTGACAAAGTAATTATCTCGAAGGTTTCATGTTAATAAGGCTGTCTCAACCAATCAGATTAGACTAACGTCAGCATTAGTTTACACTTAGCAGATGGTTTTCTGGCTGGTAGTAAAATGGGTATAACACTGAATTGCCAGAGAGAGGACAGAGAGAGAATTGTAAGTCAGAAGCAGCAAGTGAATAAAAGTTCTGAGTCAAAGAAGTTGTTATTGGTTTTGTAGAAAGGCTTCAGCTAGTCCCCGTGAGAAAAGTCCTTCAACAGGGTTCAATGCTACTGATCTCTTCTAGCCACTCACAGCAGACTTACATAAGCATTGATTTGAATTAAGCAAGTTGGGGTTTTCTTGTCAATATAAAAATTAACTGAGTTGGCGGAACGGAATTCAGAGAGTGATTTGTAGCTTGCATGAAGTAGTGAAGTTCGTAACTATTAAATGAAGATAAGGAGAGAAATTTACATCTCATTTGTTGAAGAATAAGCTGCTAGTTCCTCCTAAAAAGTTCTTTCAGCAATTTCACAACTTGGTAAATTGGCATTACTGGTTCGATTGAGAAATATACCTTTTGTTACTAAGATGTGCTTCTGTAGTAAGGTTTGGATCAATTCTAAGGTTTTCAGTGCATGTTGCAATGTGTCAGTTGAAGTCAAACAGAACGGCAACATCAAGTACATAATTTTAATACACAATATACCCCGAAAAAATATTTTTATAAACGACTCACAGGAACGAACACTGGAAAACAGTCAATCCGATCTATAGTTGTTGACCTCTGAAAAGATCGTCTCCATCATTTGAAATACCGTCCTCTAAAATTCCTCCTTCCCACCCTAACTAAATCAACATCTACTGATTAGATAATTTGAAAGTTGATGTTCTTTTCTCCATATAGTGCATAGTGTAAGGTGTGTTATATATTTACTTATTTTTGGTTGTCTATTTTACCTGTCATCACGACTGTGTCCAAAAAAATCATTTTATAGCTGGGAGCTAGCACGAAAACGTCTTGTTAATTTAGCTCCTAGACATACAGACATCCTTGCTATCATAATGTATCCTTTTATGTAACAATTTCCTTTTTTCTCTCCATTAGCAATCGAAAAATGTAAAATTCTCTCTTATTGGATGTAAAAATAAAGGCTGTTCTTGTTGTAACACAACTGGCTAGTCATTTGCATGACTATGCTATTAAAATAAGAACTTACCCTTGATATACCCTGGTATTTGTCGCATACTCGACCCCCTGTTTTTATTCTACGGCCATGCATTTTAATTCTAAAAGTTTCAAAGAACTTCCGAGAAACTTTCTTTCGAGGCGTTGAATTAGTTGGGGTTGAAGTGATTTAGTCACGTGAAACGTGACGTCATAATGATATTCAAGAAGAAATTCAAAATGGGATAGGAATGGTGGATCTTATTTTTGGTTGTCTATTTTACCTAAGTTTGAACCATGTGTAAATGTTTGTTTTACCGTACGAATTTTTCCCGTAGCCGGAACGTTGAGAGTTTTTAATTTCTTGAAAGGATATTAACAGGTGAAAAGTGTCACGTGACCTATTTTGCTTAATTACTAATTAATTAAAAACGTGAGTCAACCATTCCAGCCAGATTCAAGCGAGAAATGATGATACAATAACATAAATACTGTATTTAGTATATACTTTGGGGCATCTCGCCACTGTGGGTGTTGAGAGTTCTGGGTCAGGGCTTAAAATCATAGTGCGCGGTTATTTTGCATCAGAGTTTTCTCTGTTACGTCATACTGACGAGCCCCAAAAAGGGCGAAACAGCTGTCTATGGCTACAAACCCGCTATGTTTTGAGTTCTTTCGCTGTCTTGTTGATGTCTTGCAGAGTTAAATTTCACGTAGTACGATCAGCATTGCAGTATTCTGCTTGCAGAATTATATGTCTACATTTTTATTTTTGCTGATCAGGTCTTTACAGATCCTACGTTCTCGGCATATTCGTTTGCGGTCCAGTGCAGTCCCTCCTGGTTTATGTTTGTATTACTTCATCTCGCCACCCCATTTTGAGTTTTCTTTTCTTTCCTGGACTCGACCATAAGTGGTCACGTGACACAGATATCTGAATTCTTACGTTACAGAAAAATTAAGGTTACCGATTTTTCCGAAGTTGCCAAAGTTTGGAAGGTTCTGACAATTTTCACAAAGCTATGATCATATGCATTATTAGATTTTATGCAAATTAGCCTCAAGCCATGCCAACATGCTTGAGTAAAAACTCAGTCTACTCCACAAACTTTGAGCATAAGCATTCAGTGTTTTTAATTTCTTTTGGAACAATGGTAAAACCCAAGAGAAAACAATAGTCATGCACACAAGGTTTGGGGGGGGGGGGGGGGGGGGAAAGAATTGTATTATGGGACGATATGGAAGTGGTAAATTGATGTGGCTTATCTTCCTTTTATCGCCATACCCCTGCTCCAGCTCCACCTATGAACGTTTCTATGACGATATGGATTACTACTGAATATCCGCCCTGCTACTGAATTTGTTACTTAATTATTCAGTTGGAGATTCGGCGAGCCAAGCGGTGGCCGCCGCCTTTTCCCCTTTCTCAGACCACCGCTTGGTTTGACCCCGTTTTTTTGCCTTTTTTCCAGGCTTGTCCAATCATTTCTATCCCAGTGCTCGTTACGCCTTCGAGCGCAATTTGTTTGGTGTAAGTCTGATGGTATTTTATTCGTCCGAAAGCTCCTCTTTGCTTTGTCTCATTTTTGAGTACTTTCCATTCCATTCTTTCTCCAATTCAGCGTTTTCAACATACGAAACGTCAAGAGAAAACGTCTGAAACTCTTTGTAAAATGACGCAGCTATCGTAGATCGCCAAACACAGGCAGTCTATCCATTCTCCAGCATTACTGACCACCTGTATTGCCCACCCACCTTCATTTGGATTCCAGTGGGCTGCTGTGACTGAAGTTAATTGCACTCTACCACTGTACTTTGTGTAGGCAAAATCTTTGAGGAACGGGTACACTACCCCAGTGCTGGTCACAATACAGGATACAGCGAACCGGAAGAGGAACATGCATGCCTTTGCTATTGAGCTTTACTGCAATACCGTGATAACTGATGAGGGTTTGAAACCAGAAATATACATACACCTCCGCCAAGAAAGAGTATTACAATCCCAGCGTTATGAACTCTGTCTATGGCTTTGACTGGCTGAAGACAAAAAGTTGAAAAGTCACAAATAAGTCAAACCTGCTTTACGGATCCCCTTCACGGACACCTCATTATTACCGAGTCAGCTTGTTCCAGGGCGTTCAGATAGTAAAGGTTCCTCGGCTCAGTCGAGCACCGATCGACAATCGACACAAAAGGAGGAAAGAATTGCGACAGAGGTAACCAGTTTTTAAGTAGTGAGTGACATCAGTTCAGTCGGTTCATTTTAGCTGTTTCAGCAGCGAAATAACAAATTCTCCTCTGTTATTTCCAAACACTTTCAGTATTGTCCAAGGTCAGTCCCTCCACGGAGCAAGGTTAAAAACAATTCATTCTCTCCAGGCGCTATATCTGCCGTATTATAGTTCGTGTCTGAACAAGATAATCAAAAAGGTTGTAAATTGATCCCCCCAGCTTCAAATAATTGCCATGTCTCCTGTTTTTCCCTCTGTTCCCTTGAAAACCGTGTGATCCCCCAAAGTCCTCCTCACAAAAATTAATGCTGAGCAGACATTTAAAACGTTTGATATTTTTGTTCCAGGGACAGCCAAAAAAGGAAAATGAGCAGGAAAAAAACACTAATCGAGACGGGACGTGTACATGTGTAATCAAAAATTGTTTCCCAATAACTGGAGATAAATAGATCTTGTGCAGAAAAAAACTTGTGATTTCACTTTGGCGGCGAACAAGAAGAGGATGTATAAAGTTTGCTTTAGTTTATAGTTTTCCTTACTTCTTTTTTTGTCTTAACCCATTCACCCTTGGGTCAGAAGGCAGCGACGTGTCCGACTTGTAAACTGTAAACGGCTTTGTGGTGAGTTTTAGCTCTTCACGGCTAGGCAGTGACCAGCTTCCAAACACGTTTTCGGCAAAATTCCCTGAGGGCGAATGGGTTAAGCAAAGTGTCAATTTTTATTTTTAGCATAAGATAACAAAATCTGGCCATTTCATGCAAATTCGAGTAAAAATTTTGATTGAATGTTGAACGTATGCTATCAGTATGAAATATCCTATAAACGCTCTGACAACAAGACTAAAGTTCAGGGGCACCCAACGACAATTTTCGGAAAATATCTGTTCGGAAGACGATTTGAGATCGAGAATTTTCGGAACATTTGTTGTAAAATTTCTTGCTTGCCAGCCCCTCCTAGGATTTTCGAACATCTAAAATATGGTATTATTGCCCATTTTTAACGGATTTTTACCCTTAAAAGGTCACCTAGAATTTTCGGGAGCCTTTTTTTCAGCTGAAATTTTCGAAAAGGTAAGTTTTGATCCCTATAATTTTCGGATCACTAGACTTTCAGCTAGGAAATCCAAACAGATGAAAAATTTTTAGAGGATAAAAATACGCTTATATCAACCGTTTAAATACTAAATTACGTATAACAATGCTATGTTTAAGTGGTTTTGAAGTGTATTCTCGTTGGGTGCCCCTGTAAAGTTGTCTATATTGGTATCTGGTCCGTGAATTTTTTCTGCTACACTGCGGCCTTTGATATTAGTATGTGTATATGTCCTTCGCAAGTCTCAACTTGGTTTCTAGCAAATAATAGAACAGCAGATCATGTCCTCACTCTTCGAACATTAATAGACAAATATGTCCATTGTCACAAGGAGAAAATATATGCGTGTTTTGTTGACTTTAGGAAAGCCTTTGATTCGGTTTGGCATGATGGGCTTCTCTATAAGTTATCTAAAATCAATGTCCAAGGAAAGTTTTATAGTCTAATTAAGAGTCTATACTCGAAGTCTACCTGCTTTGTCAGGATTGGAAATAACAAAACGCGATCTTTTCAATACGCAAGATGAGTGCGGCAAGGCTGCTTTAAGCCCTCTGCGCTTCAACCTATACCTTAACGATCTAGCGTTCTCATTTGACAATGTTTTATCAGACCCTTTCGTGTTACCAAATGGCACCAGACTCAACTCTCTCCTTTACGCAGATGATTTGATAATACTAGGGACTTTAAGCAAGGACGACGACGACGACGGCAGTGAAAACGTCGCTAAAAAAATGAATTTGCTTTTTTTCAAACATAATCGCGTCTATTTGGACCCGCTCAGTATGTCAAATGCAGGCGACTTTTCCTGAAGTTGAATTCTTAATTATTCAAGTTCAAAAAGAGGAAGGAAAATTCGTCGTGGCATATCCACGTCCTCCACAAAACGACAAATTAGGAGTTTTCACGTCGTAGTCGTGCAGAGGACGTCAAAGAAATGTACTAAAAAGCATGATGCACGTGCTGAGCTGTTGTTTTGATCATTAAACCTATTGTTTTTTGAAGTCGTCGTTGTGGTCGTCGTCGTAGTTGCTTAAGCTCCCTATTATCGCGATCCAAACTTGGTTTACAAAACTGCCTTAACGTACTATCTTCATATTGCAACTCATGGAAGGCTTAGAATAAATCCTAAGAAAACCAAAATAATGATTTTTCAACGATGTACACGAAAATGTGAACATAACTTCCGCATAGGCAATGAAGTAATCGACGTTGTCCAAAACTGTACTTACTTAGGAACTCGCATCACATCTTCCGGAAATTTTACACTTTCGCTTGAACACCTCCGACAAAAAGCTCTTCATGCGATCTTCCATCAGCCTAAGGCGGCACACGGATTTGAATGGTCTTAAGCCATCACTTGCGTGTAAAATTTTTGATTCCATGATTTCACCAATCCTAACCTACAACAGTGAAGTTTGGGGTGCTTTTGTTAAATCAGATTTTAAGTCCTGGGACAGCTCTGCAATTGAAAATTAAAAAACCCATGCCATTTGCAATTCTGTAAACGTTATTTACAAGTACATAACAAGGCATTCAACATTGCTTGTAGAGCTGAACTCGGTAAATTCCCCATGATCAATGAAATAAATAAAAAGATTCTAAATTACTTAGACTATCTGATAGGTAAAGATGAAGATTCTAAGTTAAACAGGCCTTACAAATTTCAACTGGCTCTAGACTGTACTGAGAACGCTATTAAGAACTCTACTGATTTGATTTCTCTCTCCATCACATTTTTGAATCCGAAATTTTTAGGTCCCATTTTCCTAAACCTTACCTGGGGTGTGGAACTGATGTGAAAAATAAAACTTCAGAAAATCGTAGGGGAATTTATTAGATAAGCTTCGAAACTGTACATGAATGGAACAGTCATATAGAAATTTTTAGCCCTCCTCTACGTAGTAGTAGAAAATCAGTCTACGCAATATTTGCTTCTCCGAAGAAATATTTTACAGAAAACAGTCGTCGGGTACCCCTGTAAAAGAGCAGTTCAAACTTGTGCAACATAATATTTATCGATGAACCTGACTTGAAACTGATCTTATTTTTGTGTCTGTAAGTCTGAGGGAAATCTTGGTCACACAATACGAACTGAAGTATGTTTAACATCGCCTTGGATAACAAGCAAACAGTTCTTCGCCAAACAAAGATCCTAACCGAGATCGCACATCCCTCCAAAAGCCTACACACGAAGGTGAATAGTCGGCCTTGCCAGTGAAAAAACAGTAGACACTTTATTTCAGCAAAAACTTCTTTCAATACACTGTAGAGTGTAGACTGATAACATATAAACATTCTATGTTAATTATTATGAATTCAAACCGACATGACTGTCAATCTTGTATTTAAGCAGTCATCAAAATTGCTTGCAATTCCGCACACATGTACTGTTTCAGCAATTTTTCGATTAGCTTAGCATAAATCCGTGGAAATGAAAGCAACTGAGGAGTACCTGACTTTCCTGTGGTGCTGTTTACTGTGCTGTCCAAGGTAGTTCTGGGGCACCCAACGATGGTTTCCTCCCAAATTCATTTAAAACACTTTTATGCTATCCTGAGTATTTTTAGACCTCTAGAAATACATTCTAAGCGGCGTTATCAATTTGTATCTGTTCGGTCATGAGTCTTTCGAAATTACAAGGGCTTCAGTAATATTTTCCTGAAAATTTTAGATGCAATTTAGCGCATTACAAAAAAGAAATTTTTTTTGACTCCTCCCTCCATCCCATTCTTGAATCCGAAAATTTATGTTTCCCTTTGCCTACAAAAAATGGCCAACCTGGGGTGTCAAATGTGAAAAATGAAATTTCAGAAAATCGAAGGGAATTTATCAGATAACTATGCTTCGAAAATTGTACAGGAATGGAACGGTCATCTAGAAATTTTTAGCCTTCTTCAAGTATTAGAAATTCTAGGCAATACTTGCTTCTTCGAACAGATATTTTACAGAAAACAGTCGTTGGGTGCCGCTCAGGTAGTTGAAACTTTTGAGCCTGTGGGTGAAATCCTATAGTGTGACCATTCATATGAAAACTACTGATTGACAGAACTTTCTTTATTGGAGACGACAAGGTGGTTCTAACTTTTTAGTCTGTGGAAGAAATCTTAGAGTGTGAACATCCAAATGAAAGCTACTCTGAGCAGTACTTTCCTGTGGTACTGTTTATTATGCTGTACAAGGTGGTTTTAAATCTCCGTTTTTCTTGCGATACACGTGTAGCCAAGGCAAACACGGTAAACACCACAACTCAAATGTTAGAACGCCTTACACGCTTACACGTTGAAAAACTATCAATAAGAGAAAGAAAAGTCAGGCTTTTGTGTCATAAAATAAAATCAGTTTGTGCTATTAAACTGATTCACTTGATATTAGTCTGGCCACACCCGATTTTTTCTTTTTTCTACCAGGGATTTTGGTCAATAAATCATCCCCGAGGTTTCATGTACGCGCACTCGATATCTTAAGAGAAAAAATATGGCGTCCGTGAAAAGTTAAGATTACATTGAAAAGCCCCATAATGGCCAAAAGGAATAAAAAAACCAGAAATATCATGCAGTAAATCCTAGGAAACCAGCCCTTTGCAAAAATTGAAATACACAATAGTTCTCAAAGTCTGTGCCAATTTAAGGAATTTCATATGAATAGGCTTCTTTCGATAAGTTGAATTTTCACTTAGCGATTGCTAATGGCCAATACCTACAAAATTGAATGGGCATGTTTATTAGTTTCCGTCATAATTAATGTTTTTGGTGTAAGCAACATTTAAGGTTTTACCATGATTACTCGAATTTGCTTGACTTTCTGTCAAATTCTGATCAAATGTCAAATTATCGACAACTCATCCGCTACCCTCTTAGTGACCACTGGATAATAAACTTTTTACTACAGTTCTTCAATAAAGATACACACAACTGCTGCAAACCCTTATCTGACAAACTCTCTTTTAGCTCACAACACATGGCCGTTCATCTGAAACTAAAAGACTGTTTACACGGAAGAAGGAAGATTCGAGCACCAGCAGAACGATCCTAGAAGGCGGAACACCTTTTTACAGAAATTTCAGTCTGTTTGGTTAACAGTGGCCAGGTGATCTGTGACGTCATTGCGGGGGCCTGGGGAAAGAAATTTTAATGCCGTATCCCATAAACCAACGCGCGCACCAATTCAATTCAATTCAATCTGTTCCCGTCAGCTTTGGTTTATGGGATACGGCATTAAAATTTCTTTCCCCAGGCCCCCGCAGTGACGTCACAGATCACCTGGGGAGAAGGAATTAAAGACTATCCACTTAATAACGAAACGCCTCCATTTTTAAGTGGTTTATCCTGAGTAATAGGATCTTCCTAGCAAACTCAAGGCAGTTTACGTGGTGCTAGGTACCTCTCAACAACGAAGATCCTAGTGCTAAGAAAATCATAGCGCTAGGGACAAGTACAACTCAGTTTTTGCACGCGAATTGAAAAGCTAGAGAAAACATTAGTAGTTCGGCCTTCTAGGGTCTTCCTCCCTGGCCTAGCTCCTTGTAAACAGCCCCTGAGGAATATCGTCCACTAGAGAACTAAACATCATCCAACGGCAGAACCCGGCATTGATGAAACAGTTAGTCCTCTGATCAAATTACAAAATGTTTCAAAAAAGTCGCTCGTAATTGAGGAAATCCCTAAATAAAACGTAAAAAAGATACTGCAAGCTGAACTATCACGATATAAAGACTCTGCAAGGGGTTGAGATTCGGTAAAAAATTAATTGTTAGATATGGAAAAAACATCATAGATAGGCCATTAAATTTTGTCCGATGGCTGAGAAATTGGTGAAAATCTGACTAATGTAACTGAGATTCGAGATCTCCCACGCAGAGCTCTTATCATGATCATGGTAATTGAGGAAAATTCCTAAATTCAATAAATAAATGGGGTATTCAGCTTACAGTCAACTCTCTCTCTCTCTAAGACGGACACCTGGTGTTGGTCCCTGCCGTTTTCAGTCATTTTACTGTAACTATACTCTCTATAAGACTGGCACCTCTCTAGGACGGACCCACGGACACTTTTGAAACCATCAACGGACAATTGGGAAGTGCTTTATGAAGTGAAAATACCTCAACACAGAAATGTACGTGCTCTACATGACAGTAAATTGCATATTGATTGATATTTTGTAGTCTTGCACCTGTTTTAATGTATACTGTTACGCTTTGAGACCACGAAGCCGTGAACGTTTGCTTTTAAAGAACGTTTGATTGCCCAATGAGAAAATAATTTCATTTTCTCAGTTATAATGTTCCAGTTTTAGCTGTGTCGTTCAAGTTAAACAGACGTGAATTCATTGCGAATAGGTTCAGCTTTATAATTACAGGTGTCACATCGCTGACCTCGACTCCCTGTAAGCCAGACACCTCTTAAAGGCGGACAGTCGCCGGTCCCTCGGAGGTGTCCGTCTTAGGGATCGAGAGAGTTGACTGTATGCCAAATTATATATCAATAATCAATGTAATTACTCTTCATCACCACTGTTTATATTTGCATACTCAAGCAACGGGCTGCTTTGACGTTCCTGGACATATTTCTCATTGCATTCTACGTGCAAAGAGATCTTCTGGAATTCCTCGAAAAATGTGATACCAAACAAGCCAAAGCACAGTGCTGCAATCCACTCACTGACATTGCTTAGAACGTGGACGCTGTAGCCTGGGTCTGAGGGCTGCCAGTTGGCGACCACGTGAGCAGTCTGGTGACGAAACTCTTCGTAAGCGAATATTTCCGCCACGAAAAAAATCGAGCCGAACACGGTTGTCACACATGTCAGAATGAAGCGAACTGCAAAGAGGAACTGGGAGTTGATTCCCAGCTGAGTTAACTTATAGGTGAGACAGCACTGGACCCAACAGTACAGAGCACCGCTTCCAAACAACAGAACCGCGCCAGTATCGTGCACGTAAATCATGTTGTCTTGCTGTCAATAAAAAAAATTATTTATTACAAATCTATTGCATAAAGCAAAATTCTGGACTCCTAAAGGGAGTCCAGAACCCCACATAAAAACAGATCACCTGTGAGCTATACAAATACCGATAAATAACACAAATTTTGAAAAAAATGCAAAAAATGGGTAAAGTATAAAACATAAAAATGTGATATGATTTACAAAGTGCTAATACTTAAGAATCTACAAGGATTTTCCATCTAGCTTTAGACTTATAAAAATATTACCATAACCAGAACAACGAATATCTAAAGTAGCTGGTTCCATAAATCAGAAATTTGATTTTAAAAAAGCTATTATATTAATTTTAAGAAATTACTTCGGGCATATTTCTTTTTTAGGGTTAAAAATGCAGAGGAATCAAGTTATGGGCTCTTGTCAGCTCCTGTCATACCTAAAGAGAATTCTAAATACATAGATTAAAAGTCTAAATATTAACTGATGATACTCTGCAGGTCTGGGCTTTTGAAAGAAGTAAAATTCAAGCCGAGAATTTATTTAATTCAGAGACATTTAATGGAAATAACTTAGTCAGTCTGCGGTGTTCATACAAGGGCCTTGACGGCGGTTATCACATTCCAGAAGATCGTGCTGAACCCATACCTTGTTTGTGTAATTAAGTTTACACTTTTAAAAACATAGCATAATTTGCATTTTGTGAAAAAAAATCGATGTTTTTCTGTCTCTGTACTAACAACTAGAAAAAAAAAAAAAACACAACTACGATTTTGGTTTAAAATGAAAGTAATTTTTACTTTATCACGGGATTTTATTTGTCAATGATCGGTTTGTAATCAAATAAACTATCAATGATATATTTGCTTATTTCAATCAGAAAAGGCAGAAGGAGCAAAAGGTGAGAGCCTGTTGAAATGCAGGTGTAGAACTAAAAAATTTGTGGTTTTCTGATTAAAGTATTCCAAACCTTTTGTACAGTAAATAATAAATCAACACGTAAAACACAATAAATATCGATTATAACAAGCTCGAATTTAAGAGGGAAGGCTAAACGATAAGTTATAATGACAAAGAATCAAAAAATAGTAAATTGGAACATACCTCGTTGGATGGAAAATTAGCAATGATTGTACCGCCAAACACACTGACAAGGCCACAACCTAAGCCAACCTTGTTCAGACGTCTGAGAAGAAGATCGGGCGAATCTAAGCCTTTTGTCAACATTTCAAACTGCAGATAGCGAACAAACAAACTGAGTGCCATCAAGACCATGGAAAAATTAAAAAACTCGGAGAAAATGTTCGATTCGGGGACCCTTGCGCCTGTGTCGCTTATAGCGGGTACAAACGGATAAATGTGATGTTGCGATACAGCAATACCGTAGCACATGAGAAAGGTAAGCGAGGTGAAAATAGCCCATCCAACCGGGAGGTAGCCATATCCGATAGAAAAGTCACTGAACATGGTCGGGTGAAATTCTTTATCGTGGACGAAAGATAAAATCGTTTGAATCTACATCACCAAGGTCTTCGCCTAAACAGTCCACGGCAAAATCAGTCAGTCTGAACTTTCTTCAACAACCCTCACGGCAAGAAAGTTTTTTAAAAAATAATGACTACAGTTTCTGTCCCTTTCTTCAAATTCTGTCCCGGTTTGAGTTAAAGCACAAAATTCGAAAGGCGGCAGAAGATTAAAAATTCTCTTATGCAAATTTGGGAAAGTAACAATAGCCGACTTACTCAAGACGAAAGTTCCGATTCATTTGCAATGATTATATTCGACAGGAAGACTCATGATTGGTGCGATAACTCAAGTTGGTTTATAATGCGCAAACAATCTTTGACACAATGGCACCCACAACAAGACAAGAATTCTCCAGTAAATGTCACTTTCAATTCCATTTCGCCCTCCTTCAATATTGTGTATTCTTTAGAAAGTAAATAAATGGGCTTGAAATGTTTTTACGTCAAATAAAATTTCTGGGTATCATCTACTCATCTTTATTGAAAATGCTTCGACACTGGCATATGCATTGTAGGAATGAATAATTTATTCGTTCTAAAAATTGATTTTGATGGATATTGACTGAGATGTTTTAAACAAAAAGTGAGACGGACAATACAAATTACAGCTGTTTCATCAAATGCCTTTGACAGAAGTACAACAAATGCAAAAATGTACCATAAAATGTTGTTCATCGACACCCTTTTCAACCACAGAGTGGTAGACAGACGAAATATCCTCCAAAGAATTGAGGAAAAACATATTCAGTCTTTAATGTACGGCCGTCTTGGCCATAAAAGTTTTCGTGCGAAACTCTTCTCAGCTCTTGATTAAACAGAGGGCCTACATCTTTCCCCTTTTTACCTTGTCTTCGTCTCGTGGAAGCAATTAAGCCGAGGAACACAGACAACGGGGCTTTTAACATTTTCTTGTAAACTGAAGAAATTCTGCAGTCTGAAAATGTATAAATGCATAATCCTTTAATCTTTTAACATCTTTTAATTTATTTTCTTATTTCGCAAAGCTGGAAAGCGGTTGCATTGTATATAAACGTAATCAAATTAAAAACGTTGGGGAAAAATCTGATTTATTGAAAAAGCATAAACCGAAATTGATCCTTGTAAACGGAGCAACTGACGGCAAAAACGCGTGGTAGCTTTTCACATGTCGGAAAAGATTAGAAGATCATCTAATATATGCATGGTTTTGAAGGTATAACGTCCGAGCGAGGAAACGAAAATATTTGAGTCACCGCTCTAGTCCAAAATTGATCGTGTTATACCAAAGTCTTGTTTTTTTTTTTTCAATGTTGATCGCTTTTATGGAAAAGAGCAAGGGGCTAGATCCACAAAAACGCACAAAGAAACTAGGCCACTCAGATCTAGCCATCTTGTATTCATGATCTAATAAGCGTGGTCAATAAAATATTTAATATCTTGGGAGAAAAACTAATTACAGTTTCTGTATTGTAAATCGATTCCCGAAGAACAGCCAGAAATAAGCAAACACATTTTCACCAACCATTTTAAAACAAATATTTCCTGAGGCCAATCACAGCGGGCCACAATGTTTGCTTCGAAACGAGTGCGTTAGCGTCGCGGCAGGCCTGCGCGCATCCATAAAACCATCGGAAAATAAGCGTCACAACCGTGATTATTTTTGCGAGCGATATTTTGCATGAAGCGTTATTATCAGCTATAAAAGTAAGAAAATCATATGTAGTAGATAACCCTGACTAACCCGGCAAAATACTACGGCAAGAAATATTTAAACAACTTATGAAAGTCCTCTCTGCTGAAAAAGAACTTCAACCTAGAAATCGAGACCACACTCTTCTTAAATAGAAGCTCTGAGTGAGTTTAATAACTGGCCAAAATTTGCGATCGGCAAAGAACAGGGGAATAAATTGTCTTTAATCACCGAATAGCTGAGATCTCTGGCTGGACCCGAAAAAAAATAGCGAATACTTTGCTTTAAATGTACTGAAATTAAAAGTAGTAACCAAGAAATCGCCGAAAATCGAACCGTGATAACTAAGACTTGAGTACACCATACAGTCCTTCTGCTATCAGGCTGTTACTCGCTTTTTCTGTGTTAAGGGAAATTTGCGGAGCGTCACATTTGTCAAACAGAATTTGTTACGAGAGGTGGAAAATGCCCCATGTCTCAAACAGCACAGAGCCGATCGTTGCCCATCGGTGGCTCAATAGACTGCAAAACAGTCCGTATTTTTGCAGCAATACCAACTGACAGCGTATTCAAGTAAGCGCGAGCAGTCAAACGAAAGGTCTGGAACGAGGCTGAAAACGGATAGTGAGACTGGGGAGAGACGCTAAAAATACGGTTTTTTTTCTCTCGCCTCACACGCCCGTATACGTAGGGCGTGTGAGGCTCGCGCGCTTCCCACGTGTAAGACTCTTACGCCAAGCTTTACCGATTTCCTTACTGATTTTGGGAAAAAAACCGGCTGTTTTGCAGTCTAGTGGCTCAATCATATCTGTGGCATCGTGTCTGTCCGAAAATGCCTGCTTTATATGTCACTAAAACAATGAAAATCCTTTGACCTCAGGAAAACTTGGCACGGTACTGAATTGATTAGAAAGCTTCCCCCAAAAAATTGGCCTGTTGCGTCATGTATTTTATTTTCGGCAATTTTGTGTACGGAAGAGCATGACGATTACTACTGCTAACTCAAACTTCCAGTGGGGGGGGGGGGGGGGGGGGGGCACTCAATAATGTTTCATACGGGAAGGATCCAATCTCTTACCGTTTTATATATACCATTTTTGACAGAAAAGGCGTATACCCTCTAATGACAAATGGTACCCTTTACGCATATATACTTGGCATGTAAAAATCATAGAGAATCAGATTTTAAAAAAATCTATAAATAAACTGGCGACAAATTCGACCACGCAGTCGCCATCAACAAGTCTTTAAGACTATAAATACGCTGGCTTGCTATTTATATGACTCTTTGCGTAGAGGGTTCCCACATAACCGACAGCGTTAACGACGGTTACAACAAGTTCAAGAAGTTGTTCTCCAAATTGTTCATTTCATTGCCAAGGTTACTAAATGATCGAAAAGGCACTGGGTTTTTTGTCGTGAAAAAGATCTGATTTGACATTGGTTACTAAAATAACACCGGCCCGTTACTGCACGAAAACTAAATTTGTCTCCCACGTACAAATAACGAATTAAAGTACGTGAAAGTTGCTCAATCCTCTTTGAAAGATTTATGAAACAGATTTGGCCATGCATATAAGCCAAGGGACAGTATTTGGTTTGCAAATGAACCATAAGCAGATGTAGTTTTTAGAACAAGGGTGCAGTTAATACGCTCTAAACCAAAAAAACCCTTAGAACAAGGGTGCAAAATACACTCTAAACAGGTAACGAATCTGAGAATAAAACTATTGAACAAAAACCAAGTAATAACAGAATTTTTTCTAAAGTTATCTATTTTACGTGAACTCGAGGGAATTCTAAAACATTTTTCATATCAATAAATAACCCACTTAAGTCATGGCTTTCTCTTTGCCTCAGTAAGTCAGCTTTTACAAAGGGGAATTCTGAACCTTCCAAAGTTTTTGCAAGTCCGACTGAATGTCATATCTATCAGGCCAAAATCAATCAAGTAAGCTAGATCTGTGATCAACTGTAACTAGTCTAACTATTCTGAGACTGTATATGAAATACTAAAATATCGCCATTCAATTTCGGAGATCCTGAATAAGAGATCACTAAATTGCGTAAACACAATAGTGGTGCGTAGGTTGATTACAACTGAATTATTTTCCAAGTTTCGTCTTTTGGGAGTCTAGACTGAAGAACTCCCCTGATCCCACAGTGTGGGCATGTGTTTATTGCTATGAATGCTCAGTCATTCGGTGTCTTAAAGGTTGTATATCTCCAAAAGATTGAACAACCCAATCAATTCCTACGTCTAGATCTTCCACCTTAAAATTATTATAATAGTAATTATTAATATAATAATTATTTTAGCTGCTTATTTTATTTAAAAACAATGCGGCTATTAAAGTCAGACGAAAATTATTGTGAGGAGTATTCAAAATGAAGAAGCATTGTTCTTTTGATGGCTGAAAAGAAAGGATTTTAACAAGCATAATAATTTCACCCCTAACATCCGTATGTAATTAATTAGAGGTTAAGCAAACAAACAATAGGTGATGGCCATGATGTCCTTTATCCAACATACGCATTTTACATGGGAATGAAAATTCACTTAATGAGTTCCCCTGAAATCATTTAATTTGTGTTGGAAACCGGAACAGTCTTTTGTAAAGAAAATACTTATAGTGGAAAATTATTGCTGGTTGTTGTTTTCATGTTGTTATTATTTTGTAAATTTTTAGAAAGAAACAAAAACAAATTAAGCTAAATTAAGCTGCAGATTGATCACGTTTAATTTTGAATTACGAAGTCAGTTTTTTTTCTCAAGAATTTAAAAGTGGAATAAAATATTACAAAAAAAAGGAAGAACAAATAAATAACGCTAATTGGTAGCTAAATGGATTGCTAGGACAACAAATCCTTCAAAAGTTTGACCACGCATTTCTACGTTCCGTCAATTACTAATAGCGAGTCTAAACAAAGTATCACGTCCAAAGTATTTTAAGCATCCTTTGTATGGCTAATACCACGTCTGAAGGATATATATTAGCCAACCTGCGCACATCGCTCTCGACATTCAAGTTTAACTGGCACGTACGCGATACGTTGCGGCAGCCAGAGTGAGGTGTAATCACTGAAAAGACATCGAAAAAACTGCGTTCGTCATGTCTTCTTTATGGTGCATGTTTTTCACTCATAAAATCCACCGACTCAGCCGATCAAGTTCTTATAATATTACGGCGCGACCACAAGAAAGCAAAAAGCGGTTTAGCTTCAGCTGGAGAAAGTCGAGCAAAGGTTAGTATTAATATCATGTTCCACCATAACTTCTACACTGCCACTGAACGATGAGTTTTAAAGAATCAGCTCTAGCTGGTTTTCTTTAATGTCACCCATAGCGTTACAACCCCGTTTAAAAAGTTTTGTTGATGGTGAGTTGGATTTTTCAATTATGCTCAGGACACCCAATAATCTTCGTGGTCATGTTGTACTCTGTGATGATCTGCATGACGAGAAGGAAATTTCTTCAGTCCCTTGATATTAAAATGTGTAGCCAGCTAAAAGTATTTCATTTCTAAAAGTGGTACAGTAGTGTGGACAAGACTTTTTGATCTCCGCTGAAGTAAAAACCGATGCTATTCCCGACTGCGCAGAGGCAACATTTCATTAAGTTATTTTTATCTCATAATCGTCATTTGAATATCGGTCACCTGCTATGTTGATTTATTTCCAACATGAAACAATTTGCTCTATTCCCAGTGTCTAAAATCACTCTATAACAGCAATGAACGCTCAAACGAACAATAGAGACTCATAACAACCGATCATAGAATAACTGTAACAAGAATTCATGTCAAATCTAAACTGAGCAGAAGAGTACTTACAGAGTAGGTGAACTGACATACACTTGCGTTGGAGCATGATCAGTCAGTTTATACAGTCACTGTGACTATGATTACGGCCGTAGTGCGTGCACTTCGCTGTAACTATATAAAATATTTTGACTGGGTTCATGAAAATGAGGACACAAACTTGGCGCCATTCCAATGTAAAGTACATGGCAATTATACACTCACTGAAAGCTAATATATATTTTTATTTTTTTGAGTGAAAATGTAGCATTTTCCTCTAAAGTTGTAAAGGGCCACTTTGGAAAATTTGTACGAGATGGAAGTTTCCAGATGTACCGATTCAGCGAAAACAACAATAAAAGACTCTGAAAACTAAATTCCCAGAGAACCGCAGATTAGCAAAATATTCTGTTTATATAAAATATATTAGTCACAAATTTACGACTTGGTAATGAATATAATTTTTGCAATCGACAGAAAATATGTTTACTTTGAGTCAAATCAGTGATTTAGTAATACTTCATCTTACAGTAGGACGACGGCAATGTAACAAGACTAGTTTGACATATATTCCAACTGCAACACTTTTTTAAACTGCTTTGCCTCAATATCAACTGCACAAGACCTTTTTTTCGGCGTCCTTGTCAATAGCTTTTATTTGAATGATAACAGTAGTTTTACAGCTTTTTGAAGCCGAACAGCATGGAAGATGTGGTCCAAAAACAAGTCAATAAGAGTGATAACAACTCCTTGAGCTGGCTCAGGCTACAGTCCTCGCCAAGAAATCCTTGAAACATCCATGCACTTCCCTTTCCCTCTGCAAAGTTAGACGCAATGTTGAGATATGATTACAACGTTACGCGGCTTTAACAACATTGCAAAAGGGAGAGGGGCAACGAAAAGGAGCGAAATTCTCCAAAGTGTTTCAAGGTTTATGCCTGAGACTGTAGCTTATCGCTCGAGGAAGTGTAAGTATAACTAGCATGCGGACATACGCATCCCCGGGGTTACGTCTGCGGGTTAGGGGCTTCCTTCCCAATATCTATCCAAGCCTTCCTTGTTTTATGCTGTCAAATTAGGGAGCTTAAGCAACAGCGTTTTTGAGCGACGGACGTCAACCGGAAGTGGACGTTTTGCATCATTGGGCGGTGGTTTGGTTGAAACTCTCAGGTAAATCGTCCTTGTAAGAGAAAAGAAACTTAGCAATACAAATTTCTTAGCGTCAAGGCATATAGTAAGGGAGAAGACCTCACTTCCGGTTGACGTGCGTCGCTCAAAAACGTCTTTGCTTAAGCTCCCTATAATACTGTCTGAGAGAAGGGGACACTGCAACCGCTGGCCACGCGTTCTCTCATACCTCCACATTTGAACTGCAATGTTCCAAGTTTCATAGGGGAGCGAGCGGAAATGTGGATTTCTGGTTGACTGACCGAATGCCCAAATAAAATATTAATGTAACTTCTTTTTTATTTTATAAATCACTTGGAAAAACAGGATAAAAGCTACTCCTGAAAGGCTCAGTGATTTAGGCCACCTGAGCGGCTACTTACGGCCCTTTAGTTCAAAAGCTTTCCCGCTGCTGAAGTTGAATTATGAAAGCTCCTTATTGGCCAAAAATTCCAATGCAGCAATACATGAAAAAAATACTGTCTTATGCTTACTACAGGTTTTTTAGAAAATTTTCATCTTTCTTCTTTTTTTATTCAAGTTTACTTGGCTCGTGTATGGAGTATTCTAATTAATACTACTGCATGATCAGACCATTGTTTCTTAGTTTTAAAGCTTTTTGAAGCCGAACAGCATGCATTTATTACCCTATTTTCAAATTTGCACTTTAAAAGCTCCTAATTGGCCGACAAAATTCCTGACAATGCGTCATTTCGTGACATTTTATTTACACAAAAGGATTATCATTATGTCAGCTTCGGATGTAGTGGCTTAATACTACAACGAGCGACTGCTAAGAGATGACGTCAATCAAACTATACTAACTGCAAAAATATGTTAAACACGTACTCGTGCCGTACTTTTTAAAGAAGGACGCAAATACCTTAGGGATTATGAACAAAGTCCGTGCATGTTGCCACTTATTCCGTTGGTTTTTCCCACTTCGTGGGGATCTAAGGACGTTTAATGATGGTTCTTTTATTGATTTCCGACTGATTAATGCGATCTTCAGTTGGTGTTAACTGCAAATTACGGCATTGCATTCAGCACTTCCAAGATCATTGCTGATAAATGGAGATAATAACTTGATAACGAGGTATTTATAACTCAATACAAGTTTATTTCTGTCTTTTCCGTCAGGAAGTACCTTAGTAGACAGTATCGATTTGACTGGTTTTATCGGAACTCAACCGCAATGCTTATTGGACTATGGGGTTATGAAAGTCAAACTAAAGGAGCGATATCTCTTTTCACTCCGAATCACGCTCTGATGAAGTGCGAGTGATTCGTGACGCTGTGATACTTATTCTCAAAGGATGTAATTTTCTGCAAGTTTGAAGCTTAGTCAAGTATCTCGTAGACCCCTTGTAGAGATCTGTTGGCTACGCAAAGTTGATTTGTATCCTTCAGGAAATGTGCTGAACTGATGTTATGTCACTTCAGTTTTGGAGTTTGGGTGAGCGACAGGCTCGGACCATAGGAATTCTTCCTCGCCAATCTCGACTTGTCTGACTAGCATTGCCGTTCCTGAGTTCTATTGTTGCAAGCCCAGAGTCCTCTATCAGAGAGTGAACATAGGTGGTTGTGGGTCTTCTTGTTTCTTATATATACGCTACTGGCTATGGCTGCCACCAGGCGCCGATCTAGGATAAATAATGACCAATTTCCTAAGCAAGGGGCCGAGAGGGCAATCTTCTAAGGGAGCTCGGGGGCATTCTGCCTCAAGAATTGTTTTGGATTTCCCTTCCCCGGGCTTCTGATTCATTGAGGGGGCATCTAATGTTCGGAAATTGGAAAATGAAGACATTTGTCCACACCATTTTTGAGATGTCAACTCGGAAAGTTCTATTTGTTATTTAAAAAATGTTTATTCCGTAAAACGGTGGAAACCGGTGTGGATCCGCGCCTGACCACCATAGGAGCTTTGATGCCTCTTCTGCTCTGTGTCTGACGCAGTGCCCTGCAATTCTCATTCACCTTTTTTTTTATCTTACCGGAGCCAAGAGCAGTGTCCTACCCAGCAAAAATCGCCCACAAAATGTACGTGCAGGATGTCTATAATTCTGTGTAAAAAAATGTAATGTTTATTTTTGGGGCTCAAGGGGTGATTTAACGTTAAATTCGTGAGCCCCAAAATTAAACATTGCACGTACTGATATATTTTGGATGTTTTTTGCTATTTACACCCTTACAAGAACGTAAGGGACGTATTTTAAATCAGGGTTAAGTTTATTACTGAATAAAAACAATTTCCGTCTGTATGGTTCATCGCGCGGAAATGGTCCTAAAAACTTTTTACCAATAACACGAATAAAACAATTCAATAGGCCCATAAGTAGCCTGCGTAGCTTGGCGGTTTTGTCCAGCCGAGACGCACGAGTAGCGAAGCCGTTACGCGGGCTACAAGAAGATTTGTTCAGGCCCTCGAAACTCTCCCAAGGGAAATTAACAAACTATTTGATTGACGGGCGAACATTCTGAACCAATTGGAACGATCCATACGCTAGCGAACGGACCGACTCAAAAAAGCCCCCTGTCCATGCAGGCGTTTTTTCAAGTTGCTCCCGCCCTAATCTCCTCGCGCTTTCTCTCCCCTCGCCCGCATTTATTACTTTGCGCGCCAAGCCAAAACCGCCAAACTACGCAGGCTAAAGGGAAAAGAAATATATGGTAAGCCAAAACATTAACTTCTGACCCAACTGAAACGAGCAGCAGCTTAAAGAGGCTATGTCACACAATTGGCTATATTTTTGAAAGCTAAAATGTGCCTTCACATCAATTGAATTCTCAAATTGTGGTTCAGTTTTCAAGTCAAGACTCAGCCATGATTCAGGCATTGAAACTGTTCAAGTTCCTGCTCTTTGCTACTACGCATGGCCGGTGGACATGGATCAAAACTTAGCTTTTTAAAGTTTTAATACCATGCCTGCAAAATTTGCCAAAAAAATTATTAAGGTTAGTGCTCCCTGGTGAAATTTGTTTGATATCTTCTTCATATCTCTACAGGAATATTTTGTCTATGGGTAGCCGGGGCATGGCGTAATGACTTAAGTACAGAATTAACCTAAAAAAGCAGTCTCCTCGAGACGTAGCCTTTTAAAACGCCGGCCACGCGGAGAAAGATACACTCAGGAAACCATCTGAATGGTTAAATTCATATTCACTAAGAGATACAGAACTTTTCCAACTGCTTTGCATAAACTCGTGTATTTATTGCTTCCATTTCAAAAATTGGCTGCGAGGTTAAAACAGCTAGTCAATTTTTTTCAGTTTCAGTTCACTTCTGATCATTTTCAACGCAAGAGTCAAAGTGGCTTTTGTTTTCAAGCACTATAACATAATTTTAATGTTTTATCTTCATCTTTAAAAAAAGTCAGTTCCCTAAACTAAAGAGGAACAGGTAACTTGCACAAATAGTGTTGAACACATCTAAACTGCAAAACAGTCGGTATCACTCTTCGTTTTCACCCCCACTACTACAAACCATTCCTTTGACCACTCGCGCGCGCGTTCTTAAGCTAGGCAAAAAATACCGTGGGCTGTCTTACAGCCTACGACATATCACGAGGGAATATCATTTATATCTGAGAAGGAAATAGCCCACATGAGTCGTCCCAGTACACTGTAATAGTTTCTTTCTTTGGCCAATAATGCAGTAGCAAACCTAACAGCCTTTTGCCAAAATCACTGGAAAAGCCTATTCTAAACCGAGGGATTTTAACATGTCTTTTCTCAGGAGTGATCACTAAAAGATCCCTACAACCATTTTCGAATCTTTTCCGGTCACACCTTGGACAATACTCTCTGTGATGTTTACACGATATGTTTCCAAGACTACAGTCATTTAAGGCCATACCTTGCACAAGGGTGCATGGCACCCATTCTGGAGTGAAGGGGAACGCTAGAATTCGCTCGCGTAAACAAGTGATTAATAGGCCGCACATCGTTCAGGCCTTAAGCCCACCATGTTGTAGCCTCTGTCACGCGGGGTCGCGGTTGTACGCTTGGAAGCCCTTAGAACGTCTGTGTGGGAGGCTAGCCATGTTGAGTGTGACATTGGAGGGTCAGGCTGAACACCGCAAAACAAGGCGTGATAAAAAAAACGGCAAATACCGCCACGAGTCGAATCAAACCTGAAAATACAAATTCGCCAGGGCACGTTTGGATTAACGTAATATCTGAGTTCAATTAATGGACTCATATCCCCTCTACTCTACTCAACCTTCCTTGGCTTTCAAAGGCGTAAACTGATCCATACTGACGAGAGACATATCACTAAGTTTCTGAAATGAGCTGAACTGTCCAAAATTTTCTCATCAAGTGTCATTTGAACCATGACTAAACTACATCAAGTTACGTTGAAACCATAGACGCAACGCTGAGAAAGAAGCCGACAATAATTAGCCATTCATTGTTTATTCTTTTTCTCGAGGTCCTACAAAAATAACATTTTAATTATTCGTTTCAGTTCCCTTCTAAAACCTTGTGCAAAAAACAAATACTACCAGCTGATTGAGTAAAATGTGTCACTACGCGTTAATGGTTTTTGTCTGCAAAAATACGCATTTTAATACCTAGAAACAATAATACGGGCCAATCAGATCAGAGGGAGCTACTTTGGCTCTGCAAGTAGACAAACATTTTACAGATCTTATTATCACTAACTCATATCCGGGGCTCTTCAAGTGAATGTTTTAAGGCTGCTAAGGGTCACTTCGTCAATGAATTAAATCTAACCAAGCACGGAATTTCGCTCACTGAAAGAAACGAAATGAAACCGTCCAACCGATCGATCGCTAAGTCATCCTGTCCTCATGATTGCAAACTCTGCAGCTGACTCGAGTTCTGACGTGGCTGGCTTCTGTCGGTTTGAAGGTATGAAAAACAACAAACAGAGCACACTTGAGAGGTGGAATTACTAACATCTTCATTCCTAGAGCTCGCCTGATGGTTGAATTCTTCAACGGCTGATTTGAGTTGCATGATTATGTGAAATGGCGTATTATGCAACGTGCCTCAAATCCGATGACGGTTTCTCTTTGACGCAGGTGTGGAATTTAAATGGCAAACTCGGGGATTAGAAAAATCTTTGGTGTCTTTGACTAAAAGTAAGCCTGGCCGATATAGAAATCTCGCTTAAGAGGATTAACTGTAACTAGTGTAACTATGGTTTACTCTGTTAAAATTTTTTCCGATATTTCCAACGCGAGGCGAGAAGGATATCACCGGACTAATCAATCACTAGTTGAACACTAAGTATTAATAGTTTGATTTAATAATTGGGCGCCTGCAAGCTCAGAATGGCAAAGTAAGGAACGTTTTAGTACGATGAGAGAAATCTAGCCCTACAGACTGAGCAAAGGCAGATTCAGACTCTCAGATAATGGGGGGGGGGGGGGGGGGGTCACCGGTCATCCAGACCCTGTGATAAGGGGGGGTAGCCCGGTCTCAAAAAAGATTTTTTTCGGCCCTTCGGGCCTCCGTTTGGTCTAAAGATAAGGGGGTTCGGCCCCTCGGGCCCCCCCTGGATCCGCCACTGCGGAGTGAAATAATCTTTTACCTACCTTTCAAGGCAACTTCATTTTCGTTTTGTTGCAGTATGACCCAGGCTAATGCAAAATGATGACAGATGCGTTTCCAGTTGATGGTATACCTTACACTACATGTTTACAAAAGACTGAACCTCAAACGGGAAAAGCGCAAACATTTTTAACAATCTTTTTAATCAAAATTCCTTAGGAAATACGCATGCATCTCTTTAAAAAAAGGTGAAGAAAGAATTTTGAACTAAAGGGTTTTAGAACTTCCACCCGTGCCCTAGCGACGTCATCACGCTCTGACATTTCATTTAGCCCTGGAAACTTGTTGAAGAGCTGTTTTTCACCTTAAAAAGTGACATTCTTTGTTCCAAGTCAAAAAAGTAAAAGGATGTTCTTCGTCTATTTGATTTTTTCGTTATCAAGTTATAACCATTTCAGCCCTAACTAAACAGTATTGCAAACTATTGACAAAAGAGCCGTTTAGTTAAATGGCCCGGTCACACTATGGAGTCTTATCGACAGATTAAAAGACTCATTATTTCTCCATAATGACTCTGGGAGTTAAAGGGTCAACCATGTGATCGACTATTTCATTGTCTCTTATCAAGGGACACATCCCTTTCGAAAAAGACTTAATATTTCCAAGAGTGAGAATAATAGGGAAACATAATTATGCACTTGAGCGAATGAGCAGTTCATTGACCACGACCAACTTCCTCCAACCCTGCAGGCAGAGTCTCCTTCGATCTTCCTAGATAAGTCGGGAAGACTTATTTAGGAAGATCGAAGGAGACTCTGCGTGCAGGGTAACTTCCTTCTAGTCTGTTAAGTGAGAAAAATAATTATCGGCTTCTCCTTTCAGGCCCTACAGAACAGTATTAACCTAGTACTTTCTTTCTTATATGAACTGTCCTGACCGGTTGACAAAGTTATGTACCGTATAAATGGAAAACTAATTTCGGTTCCACTGTTAAGACTAGAGACGGAAATTAAACAACTATAAGCCACTAGGAGGCTACAAGCTTTTATAAAAAACGACAATCTGAAGATGTAAAACTGTACTTCCGATTCTGTTTAACCTTTCTTGTCTCATAATGCGTCACTAGATCGGCAAATGCCACGGATTAACTTGTATGCAAAATAATGGTACGTGAAAAGCTGCTAACAATGTAGAAGTGAGGCTATTTCTTTGTCATAACTACTCCACTGAGAGGCAATCTTACGGTTGCTTGTCATTGCTAACTTTGCACGAACATCTCTTACTTTTATTTTGCAAAACAATCCTGGATAATTTATCTGTGACCTGCAACGGTAATACGCTGCTGTCAAGTATTGAAAGCCTCTTGTTTAACTCACTGTAGTTACAAAATTATTGTGTTAATTAATAAGCATCATGTTTTATTCTCGTTTTCCTTTTCATTTTCGGTTTCATATTTAGAGTCTTTCCCAAAAGCCTGCCAAAACAAGAATGATGGATCTTCCCGCAAACTGAATACAGAGAGTGACCTTAATTTTTCATTTATTCTTATCTTTTACAGCCAGCTTGTGTCGGCGAACTCCCTTCGTCACAGTGCCGATGAGTTACATGGACATTCTTTCTGTGAGTATATTTGCCTACCAAAAGTAATTGCGCAGTAGGCCATTTCTGGGTTCCTCAAAGCCAGTGGAGTTGGGTGCAAAACCTTTAATATGAAAAAACTCGGCAATGATCTATTGCGTAATCCCCTTCCTTTGTATTACCAAGCTGTGCGGTGACCCCGGACCAAAACTGAAATCAGAACATTTCTCCAAGTATTATTATAGTTATTTAACCTGAGTCGAGTCAGTGTATTACGGTATCTCTCTCAAACAGCAGAAGATCCTCTGCCACACGTCTTCCCCCAACTTTTGAGTTCAGATCCTCAGGTCGTTGTGACGATTTTCATCAGGGGCATCTGTAAGTCAGGATAAAAAAATACTCGTTGAACGACAACGGGCATATATTAAAAGCCGAAGTGCCACTTTACACATTACATTTCAAATTTTGTGTGGTCAAACTAGTGTAGCTACGCTTTTCATAAATGAGCGCCTATTAGTATTTGCGCATGAAAGTACTATTTCTTCCTAAATTTTGTTTAAGTTATGATTAATTGGTAACAGAACTTCGTGTCGTCCAATTCGGTCTGTAATCATACTCGTGATTAAACAAATCGGACTCCCTGTTAATCACTCGTATGATTACAGACCGAATTGGACTCCACTCAGTCCTGTTACCATTACTAATTAAGCTTTCCTATGCATTTAACCCTAAAAATCTTTTTGGGTTTGGTCGGATGGAAAAAGGCTGGTACCTAGTAAAAGTAAAATCGCATAGAGTCGACATAGAGAGCACAAATCACAAACCGCTTCGACAGCTAGCATCAATACTTTACAATTTCTAGGTCCTAGCTTATCATTATTCAAGTCACTTCTTAATCAGAATTCATATGAATCCAGTTAAGGCCAAAACGGAACCTTCGTATTTCTCTTTTGCCTTCGTCAGTCGTTAAGGGGTCGAGCTTTTCAATGAACCTTTTTATATTCCCGCCTTCAAAGGAGTCTAACGGGTTTCATAACCATTCCACTTTAATAACTATGGCTTCAGTTTTCATGAATAAGCTCCTAAAGTGTGTGAGTAGAAAACGAACTTTTGCTTCTCCAAGCGTTCATATGCATCATTATTAAGCCCTTAAAATGTTTTTGGGTTAGGTCGCCCATGGAAAAAGAACTGGTACCTAGTAAACGTGAAAAACGTCTCGGAAATCCCATACAAAGTACAAACCAAAAACCGCGACAATCATCAAGACTCTAAAATCTTAGCTTATAATTTTTCAAGTCACTTCTTTATGAGAATTCATATAAATCCACTTAAGGCCAACACCGAACCTCCGTATTTCTCTTTTGCCTGCGTCAGTCGTTCAGCGGTTGAGCTTGAACCTTTTCATATTCCCGCCATATAAATTTAAGTTGGGTCGCGACACATAACCAACCGTTGCGTGACAAGTATTCAGAAGTGTTGTCCAGCAGGGAGATATTGGAAGTTTCGGATTGTCTACACCTAACAAGTAGGGTGGGCTTATTTCTTTGTCTGTTTTTTATTCAATTTTACGTTCCTGTGAGTCGCCTTTCAAACAGTACTGACAGTAATTCGTGAGAACAGACAGGGCAGACAAGATAGCACCATAGCACTCAGCTGTGACACAGGACCTGTTCTCGAGTATGCATCGTTTATCATGAAATTCCTCCGAATAATATGCTGGCGAGTATTTCGAGATGCACATTAACTGAAGCAAAGCAAGTTTATAGGGCTCATAGGTTGGTACTGAATATCTGCTAGTCAGGTGAGGGTTTAGATCAAGGCATTAAATTTCGGCCTTTCTCTTTGAAACCAACTGAAAAAGACAAAGCCTTGTTTGTTAAAGAGTGGAAAGCCAATACAGAATCAATAGAAGCATGTACAGTGACCGTAAGTTGAATCCATTTTCCTAACACGAACATTGCCAGATAAAGGACGTTAGTGTGCTTTATAATTACAGGCTTGCTTTTTTAGTTGTAATTTGTCGTATTCGAGAATACTTTGAAGGACTTCGGGCTTATCACTCTCATAAATCAGCTTTAATCTCTTATATTAGCCATCCTCGTCCCGCATTGCTGCAATATAGCATTCCTCTCACTCTCCTGCTTGCTACTAAGGTTTTGTGCACACCAGAAAGAAAGAAGCCGGTGAAACTTTGGAGAAAAAAGAAAAGAAAAGTTTGTAGGAGCTACTGTTAAAAAAGGATAGAGTTTTTTCAAGTTTTATAACCGAAAGAAAGGACGAGCTAGTGAATGTACAGCTTTATCTCTCGTTGATCATGCCTTAGAAAGGGAATGCTGGTCCAAAAAATGAAGCTGCGCAGCGGTTTTCTCAACCACAAAGTAATCATATCTCTGGCTTGCTCACCTTGCAATGGCGGGAAACCACTTGTATTGTGTACCGCACAATCACGCAAGAGGTGTGTGGCTTGCACTACGAGCAGTCTCTTTTTTTCTCACTGCGGCAAGCGAAGCGCGAAAGACGCATGTACCAGTCCCAGAAAGAGTCTACGCTCAAAACGCACGTACACAATTACACTTTAGTCGCTCGTTTCCGCGACTTTATCACTCAAAGGAGTCGACTTGTGGGCATGATTCTCACAGACAAAGTACCTAGTCCTACCTAGCAGTAATTGACAAACCCTCCACGAGAAAAATCAACTCTTACTCTTTCATGACCGAAGTGAGAACTTTCCTCAAAAGCCTGACCGACCTAGCTTATAACTACAGCCTTCCCTACTGTCTGGACTAATTTGGTGGGAAAAACATTTCGCCAAAAACAAAGTAGACCCATTGTATTTTTTTCCCTAGTATATTTGCGATCATGTGTATATTCTCCCTAGCTTTTTGAGATCATTGCAAAGGCTTATTTCGAAGGTAAAGGAAACTTCCGGCCTCTACCGTGTAACTCTAAATATGAGGTAACCGCGCCATGTGATTTGGTAAACCAAACTTCCACCGTGGAAGTAATGTGGCACATTATAAGAATGTAAGTTATTTAATGTGCGCTCACGCTTTAGGAATTATCACATTTTACAGTTTCTCTAGTCAGTAGAGGTTTCCCGTGCTGCTTTTTTTAAATTTTTCTACATCACATTACTTCAACAAGGGCGATCTTTTATTCCGCAGCTATCAATGACTAAAAGAGCGGAAGACCGACTCATTAACACCGCTCCGTTACAATAAACAAACCAACATAATCGTTATTATTTACAGCCGCTTTGAAAAGTCTTTTTCTCTGAAATCATTTTAATATCCTTTATCAAAAGGAAAACCTGGTCCGCGAACAAAGCAAATAAGCCCCCAATCGATTAGCCGGCGTATTCTCGGTTTGGGCGTTTTCGGTAATTGCACCTAATATGATGATTAGACGCGAATATTTTAGCTTAAAAATTATTCCACAAGTGATTTAACATCACAACGGCGTCACAAGAACCCGGCTGCCAATCACTTCTACTACTCTCACAAAAATAACCTGTTAATATTTCTTACGGAGATCAATATTTCAAGTAGTATTAGCCCTATCAATCATATGCTTTTCGTGACTGCGGTCCGCCTCTGTTCAGGATTTGAGGGAGTGGGTGGTACAAATATCGCACGCTTGAGAGCATTTTCTCGACCAAAACATTAGTCATTCTAGACTTCCGAGCATTTTTAATTCGAATAACACAATGAAGGCTGATATAGAATTAACGCGTTTTGGTAGAATCGTGAAGACGGATCTTAAAAGAAGACGACACATGGGTGGTACATGGTTGCTTATGTTAGATGTAAGTGCTTGAAATTTTCATTTGACTCATTCTATACCGCAAATGCTCTTGAGGTAATTCTGAATAAGCTATCTAGACGGGATTCATTAAACAATTGATTGAAAAATTCCGAACTAAACAAGACAAGACAACTTTAAAACGTGTAGGTTTCCCGATACAGTTAACGGTATGAAACGGTAGCTTCTGTGTATAACTTAGTCGTTTTTTAGATTAAGTTCTACTAAATCGTTGTCGTTGAAGCTGAAAGATGCGTTACAAACCATGCTGGTTATAAATCACGTATAGTCAACTCACTTAGAAAGGTAGGGATTCAGTAGCACTTTGCCGAATTGTAAAAGCCGAATTTGCAAACCCTGCTTCATTACGGGATCATAGCTTCTTGCCCAAATTGCCTAACAGCCGTGGTGTAACTGATAAGTTGGTCTTGAGAAAGAGCATCTTGTCGCTAAGTTTTAAAAGACAACACGCCTCTACAACCCTTCTAACTAAGCTATGATTTAGTTAGTATCAATTGATTTTTATAACAAATCAAGGTCATGTTTTTGAACTGACACCACTGACATGCATGAAAGAACCCGGCATGTAACTCCGACAGTTGGTGCTTGTTGGGACGAGTATGATGACTTAGGGTTTCTAGAGAACCACTGCGCGTTTAATACCCGAAAATACCAAATTTATACCATTGTAGTGGTTTGAATTCTGAATGGAGCGTCGATTTTGTTAAAGCAGAAAAGCCACCAGTGTCTCTAGCTGTCTCTCTGATCAGCTAAGGCAAGTTCCTCCTGAATCTTAAAACTCGTACTAAGTTGGTTGATCATGACTGACGGGGTGACCGTTCAACTGGAACAGTCGCCTGAATGAATTGGAAACAAGAAACCGCCAAATCCACTACGATTATCGTCTAACTAGAGATATCCAAATATTACGCGGGGGAGTCCAACACTCGTGCATGCACAGTAATGAGTATCATGTGAACTACTTGTGACATCACTTAGCTTAAAAAGAAATGACGATGCATCAGTGATATATACTTGTGTCCACACACCCATTCTGAAATCTATTAAAAAAGACCTGTTTTTATTTTACATTATTTCGTTATGACTGGGAGAAGTCAGTACCAAATTATTTCAGTTCTACGATGACATGCTAGTCTCTCTCTTGAACTCTCTTGATCTTGGGCATCAACCGCATGGCCAGCGTATCACTGCGGGTCAGTATGAGAAGGCGGAGGAAACCGCAATATGCTGATATATTTCCTGGTTGAGCAATTACATCACGTGCGTGCAGCCAAGTGTAATGTCAGGGTCGGTAATAGCACAGGCAGCCCAAGCGCACTATGTTAAGTCGACTAAACGGCGTTTAAACCGGCTGTGGGACACAGGGTGGCTATGAACTAAAGGTAAGGGAGCTTTTTGAATCAATATATCGCGTGATCATGATTTTTTTTCTTAGCGTTGTAGATTCGAATACATGTGATAAGACTCGAACAGTAAGGACCCGAATCACATGTAATAATGCAAGAAATATCGACCTTTGTTATCTTAAAGGCTATTAGTACAAACAGACAAACAAGAAGACTTCATATCTTTACGATTTTTGCATTTATTTGGCATCAGATAATACCCTAATAATTCTAGTATACTCCGACCAAATTCGACCAAATGACCTCTGAAGCCCTAACCCACACATAGTGCGCTTGGGCTGCCTGTGGTAATAGGCCCCTGGTAAAGTCCATTTTGAAGTCAGTGATTTATAACAACAATTACCCTAAAAAAAGATATTTAATTTGTATTAAGAGGGCTCTGAACCTCGCTCGCGTTTTTAATTTCTTTAACTTCGTCAAATTTGGCACTTTTATCATGTTGACCTTCCAGAACAAAGACTCGGTCAAGGAGCTTGTTGTTGTTTTTTTTTTGATTGAAAAACAAACTAACGGTTAAGATGTCGTAAGAAGGCTTTTTCTATAATGGTAAATTGTTAGGGTTTTACAATGACCAGGAACTTGTTTGTTCCCGTTTGTTGTCGTAGTGTTTGCTCACCGCTCTTTCGCTCAGGTTCATTGCTTTACCATTAATTTCTAAATAAGCTTGACCCATGTTTTTCCCTAGAGAATGGAGGTTTCATCTCTGGAGGACATTCTCACAGCACCAAACTTAAATAATTGCTTCCAAGCAGAGGATGAAGACAAGGGGAATGGTTCTTCGGCACAGTCTAACAATGCATTTACGCTTCAAAGATGCGCGGACGAAAACGAAAATGAGGTACTTCAAGATCATCCAAATCTTTCAACTGTGACCCATTTTAATACCCAGGATTGTTAAAATACACAATTAACTCCAAGATAACAAATAAATCTTAGAATAAGGGATTTCAGTTGCCCACCACGGTCTTCGATAGCTCTGTGGTTAACGGATCCACAGGTTAAATGCTTTAAGTTTCCTTTTAAGTCGAGTATATCCGACTTTATACTTAATGAGAAATTTCTGCAATTTGATTGGCTTAGAGCAGTGGTATTTCAGCTTAATTTGAAATACTTACATGTGAAAATTACAAAACCTTTGCGGACAGTAGTATAAACAAATAATAGCACGATTTGTACGTGGTATTTGGCATAAATACCACTCGTGATATTTCAAAATTGTCTCAAATTTCACTTGCCCAAAGGCTCGTGAAATTACGTATAATAATTTTGAAATGTCACTTGTGGCATTTATGCCAGATATCACTGCAAACCATGCTATTACCTGTACTAACAACTTCGGTTTATAACATATATTAATTTCCCAAGTCACATGTGCACTTAACGCTTTCGTTCCATTCAAGCCGTGACTCAGATAAGCTCTAGTGACATACTGGCTGAATCCCGCAGTCCACATTTGCCTTCCCCTTCCCCTGCAAGTTAAGTCTGTCACATTGCATTCTACACTTTCCAGAGTAGAACCGGAGAGCAGTCACATTTTCTTTTAAAGATAATGATTTGGTTTCTTGTGGCTTCCACGCTTGGTTAGTTTTCAGGATCGAAAAGAGTTTCCCGTTCTCTCCATAATCGGCAGTTGCTGCCACTGTAAATTTAAAGAAAAAATTAAGGGAATGCATCCAGTGTGCTGTTAGTACCAACTTCCTTTTTTGGGAGCATTTTAAGAATTCCAAAAATGATGAACTATTATTGTGGCCTGAAATGTTTTGGAGACTTTGCAAACTCATGTCTATGAGATACACATAGATACCTAGGTTTATAAGCTGTGATGTTCATAATTTTGTTTATTCGGATCCAAAACCAATGTTCTCGTTTTTAAAATAGCAGATATAAAAACACGTCGGGCATGCGGCTTGTCAAAGGAGCAACAAAATGTTGTCGTTCTGTTTAGGCTGTGTGTGCTGTAAAGTACATTGATAGTTATTGCCCGCTGGATACGAAAGGCTCCAGCACTGTGGCCATTCAGAAAATAGGTATCTGGTCACCTCGCCACCACTGACGAAATCCCCACCAAGTAGAGAACTTAGCTTAGCACTGTTTTGAACCTTCAAGAAAGGAAATTTCTTTATCGTTACTTTATTTTCATATTTCAAAGAAATGACTAGTAGTTGTGAAACGTTTCTGCCAGTTTTTTAACTGCTCTCTCAAATGTCAAAGTCAGTTACATTCACAGAACCTATACATGTATTATTAGTATTTGCATAATCAAGAGCATAAGACGTTAAACGCAAGAATTGTCAATTAGGATCGACAGATCTGTATTTGGGTCGACCTTTAAATTGGAATAAAACATATTTAAGTTTGAAGATAACCTGTCTATATCTGTCTATATCGCTAAAAAACTCCTGAAAGTCCTACCTACCTACATTTTTGACACGGTTACTTCTACACTAGGTTTTTAAAAATAAGTTCTCCATGGAAAGCGATTACCAGTGTTGGGTCTTAGGAAGCCACGGCGTACAATGTGAATTATCAGTGCACACACAGTTCTCGGCGCTAATCAAACCCAAATGTAAGATTCGTACGACAATGCTTATTAAAATAAATTCTACGTTACGATTCAAAAATGCAAATTTGGCGCCAATTTCGTTAAGTGCGTTAGCTGGGAATGCTCTTACCTACTCACTCATGCATTTCACTGCGGCGCAGATCAGTGAGTGATTCTTGGGTCAATGCACATGATTATGATCTCAAATCGTTCTTTTCATTTCAGCCTGTTCCTACGCCAGTAATTGAGACGGAGGAAGAGTCAACTCGCCGATTGGGTAAGTGATCATTTTATTCTGCACGTTCTCTCTGGCTGTCAGGACACGAAGCGGTTGTGCAGAGACCGCTTTCTCCTCACCGCACCTCTCTATTATGACAGCCGATGAATGCCTTGCAAATCCTGTAAAGTAGGTATAAATAATCTCCCGAAACCTTCTTAACTGGGCGTTTAAATCCTGTCGGTCTACGTGACTCGTGCTTTGATACTTCAAAAGTATGTCTTTTGCCGGTACGACCCATTGTCCTTGTTTCCTGTTCAGCCAAGTCATTAATCATTTGTTATCATATAACTATCGTGTTGCGTTGGGTTATGTAATGAGTAGACAGTTTGCCTGTAAACGAATCAACAACTCGGTTGTTTTCTTTCATTTACAACAGCAAACAGTTTTTGAACTTTTCAGTAAAACGTATTATAAACCATTTCCTCCATTTTTTGCGGCGCCTATGCGATTTTCAACTGCAATGCAGTGTTTCGAAGATCAAGTCGACTAAACCTGAAAAATTCCGAAAATGTTTTTCCTTTCACGGTGACTTATTAAAATTGACTGAAATCTCTTGCATTTAAAATAAACTAGCAATTAGTACATGTCAAACATACTTTACTACAGTTTTGCAATTAAGTTGTCGAAATAAAACTAGTATTATAAAAACGATCTATGAACATCTATGGGCGCTTTTCCTCTCAAACGTTATCTCCAGATTTATCAATTGCCAAATGAATCTCGCATATCTCGTACAGGTATGACTCCCTGAGTACTTAAAGTACGTGCTTTGGCGACTCTCTGATTGCCCTAAGGGAGATACAGTTACGCTTCGTAGTCCTCGTATTTCAGTCAACTTGTATGAGGAGAGTTCTGTGTCTTTTCTTTTTCGGATAAAAGATCACAAAACATTGATCTTGACTGATACTTAAGTGACCAGCTTTCATTTGGACTTTTAGACTGGTTTGAGAACTGATAATGAAGTATTATACGAAGTAGTACAAACTCAGGCAACATTTTGCATGGAACTGTGACTACGAGAGGGGATACTTTCTACAAAGCGCATTGAAAGGATGTAAATTTGAAGGGTATCAAACAGTCCACAAGCAGTTAAGTCTGGGACTGACTAGAAATCAGCTTTATTTAGTCTAGAATGGGGTATCATTTATCGTGATTGAAATTGCCAGCAGTTGTCTAGAATAGGAAATTAAAGGTCATTAAAACCCGGACGTGAAAAACCAAGTTGCAGGTACAATCAACATTATCCAACTACAATCATTGCTTTGTTCGCACATGGCTTCCCACTGAAAACACTGCCAGGGAAGTGTGAGAGAGATAACTGCACATAAAATATTCTATAACAAGGTTATATACCAAGATGAACAGAGTGAGGCAGTGATCTACGGGATATCAGTTATAGTGGGTTTGCCATAAACGGTACAAAAGAGAAAAAGCCATGAGGGGGAAAGTCGTAAAAAAAAAAGAAAGTAGTCTAGAAATACAATGTTTTACGTGTAGTTATTTCATTGCTGTACGCAATCTATGCTACAGATAGTCTCCGATTACAAGTAGAAGACATAAGTACAAAAAGGTGTGCATTATCCAGTCATAGAACTGAAAAACCGGCAGAGAGTCATATTTATAGAGTCTAAGGCGGGGCGGGGGTGGTCATTAGAGCTTAGAGGGGAGCTGCTTATTTTACGTCGGTCACGTTTGCAACCAGCCAGACGAAATGAGAAGGATGCCACACAGGCCGCGCTATTCTAACAATGAACTCGAAGGCGCAATTACTCTACAGAGTTCAGTGACCGAAGGAAGTGGTGTTTATTCCGGGATGAGGTCCTTTTCCCTTAGTGTTTGTTTGTTCTATTGAGGACTAGCTCCTAGTAGACGTAATCTCTCTTTGAATCAGATTCTGTGTTCAAACTGAAAAGAATAAACACTCAGAACAATTCAAACGTATACACAAATGGATTGTTAAAGATTCTACGAACAAAAGACCACTTTAGAGTCTATCAGAGATTTGACCTGACAGAATTATCCGCTTTTGGCAATGATTTTTTTTGGTTGATATATAATAATTAGCCACTTAAACTATATTAAAACTCAGTCGATAAAACCGCCTCGTGCTACAACTAATCTACGAAACATCTCGGCTTCGGCTCGTTAGGTAATTGTTAAATAAGGTTTTTGGAAAGAGCTTTCTATGACATGTGTTACTGAACTTCAACACGTGTCAAATATCCAAATATCCTTAGCCTTCTTTGCAGCTTTTTGACATTGTATAACTCATAAGTAGCCAATAAATTCGATAATTCTACCTCACTGCACTTAACCATGACATGAATTAAACGATGTGGTAACTTTGAAATAGGCGTTTTCCGGCTCGTAAACAGTAAACTGAAACACAGGATTTTTTTCCGTAATGGAGACATATAAAGTAATGTGGATTGTAACTTTTCAGGTTCTGTGCATTAACCTTTTAAACCCTAAGAGTGATCAGCATCAAATTTCTCCTTGTTATAGGAATGCTTTGTAAAACAGAGTGGTCATGAGAATTTAGGACATGATCACACAGGATGTATTTGCTTGATATTTTATCAACTTCTCCTCACTACTTCTATAGTAAATGAACAGAGGCGACAAAGGAGAATTTTAATTGTGATCTCAGGGTTTAAAGGGTTAAAACCATTGGGCGGTGACCTTTCAAATGAAACCTCTTCAGGAGAGCTTTTGCAATGAACTGATTGCCATGAAATATTTCGTAAAACGTTTTTCGTTGTTGTGGTCATTGTTGTTGTTTTTTAACTGACTTTTACGCATTTTTGGGAGGTTGTGGGTTAACATTCCACTTTTGTGTTTACTCCCAGGGTCAGATCAGTATGGTGATATGTACCATTACACTTGGTGAAAATTCTACGATATGTCAGTGTATATGCTTGTGGGCTTCGGCTGGGACTTTCACAAAGCTTGAACACTCCCCTCTTTTTCAGTCTTTTACAAATTGAAGTTTGACATTTTTTAGATTCGGAGACTTATCTTTTTTCCCAGTAAACACTGGTGCCTCGCAAAAATGCTAAGGTTAACCGCAGTGCTTGTTCATCCGAGTTTGTGGGTGATCGCATTCATTTGAAAAACTAGCATTTCATGTTAATTTTGATAAGTGACTCTCAGTCTTTTACAAACACCTCCAAGAGCCGTATTCTTTCGTGATTTAAGGCTGGAGCATTGACACTCTATAAGGGTTTCTCCTTTCAGCGTCAGTGTGAAAAGGACATTTAATCTGGTTTCCTAACAGTGAGACTTAAAATAGCAATTTCATTCTTCCACATGGATGGCTGTCTCCTTGAAATCTTTGCCAATCAACTATAATCTTGCGAGCATAATTTTTGTTTCCCTAACTGGCTGCTAAGTTTGAACTCAAGAGATACGTTAAATCGTGAAAGGTACCGTGTTGGGTGGCTATTACTGTTCAGCTCTACGGATTGAATCCGAATTTGTCTCCAATTATGATCATTGAGAAAAAGTTAGCAAGCAATTATAACTTTTGGCGCTGTAAAATTAAGGCCGCATTTTTCATCCACTTTTCAATTTGGGTAGACGAGGTCCTATCTGTTTTGTTGTTTATCAGGAGGAAACGGTCGACGCTTGACCGATAAAAAAGGTTACTCCGGCACTGAAGATAACAAAGGTCCTTGCATGTCCCGATAAATAGGTTCTCTATTATGACAGGGTTTGATATTCAATAATATTTACCATCACAGGGGATTAGAGCTGGGGCAGCCGCTCTTATCTTATCTGCCGTTGGTTAGTTAAGCAACCAATCACAAGGTGTGTTAGTATGCTTCGCATCGCGTGCTAATGCTAAAACATTTGGAATCCGCACTTACTGACAGATAACAAGATACGTCATTGTCAACAGACCACAGTCATTTTAGTTTGTCGAAAATGTCCTCCAAGTTGGACTTGTGTACCGATGCTCGATTGTCTAGATCGTAAAAGCCATTTTTCTCGTGTGGAAAATGCCCAGCCGAAACTGCCAGTTTTTGAAGCCGCTTATTTTGGGTTGTTTTCACGGAAATGCAGGTAAAAGAAATAGTTAAATTTGGCTAATTTAGCCAGTTTTAATGTGAAGTCGATGTAGCTATTGTTGTATTTACATAATGCATATTTCCTGCTAAGTGTATGTTTTCTAGTAAGCGAATCGGAATAATTGCTTACAATGTAGTTACTAAGTGTTTTGGTGCTGCCTCGGGCAATATGGGTTTTATCACGTTCCACGATTGGCTTGTTTTATAAACCGCGTTTACTTTTCCTATATATATTCAGTTATTTCGAAAAAATACAACCGACGAATTAGAAGGATAATCTCTTGCAACAACACAGACTCTGGGAATATTCTCAATTGACATATTTTCTTTTGTTAACATACTTTTTTATCATTAAGAACATTAAACCTGTCGTATGTTGCATGTTTGTTTAGGGTTTTCATTTCTTGTATTACAGAAGGGAAGCTGGTCTTGCACCAAACTGAACCAAATTTAGTTTCTTGTGTCGTTGATTACCTTGCCACACCGAATTGAATAAAATCAAAACTGTAGAACGGTATCGAAAAGAAGCACCTGGAACTTAAGTCAAGTCGTTAGCCAAGAAAACCTTTATCTTTCAAAATTACCAGTTTCTACATTTCATTTTCATTTGCTGCCCCGGTTTACTGAGTAACGCGCAGCTTAAGCTCAGCTTGTTGACTCATCTAGATGGTGGACTTCGCTGCTTAGCTTACATGCAACTAACTCTTGAGAGCATATCTTCAGTTCAGTTGATCTCGATACACCTGATCAGTCGTTTAGCAAAATATTCATAGTTCCACTTGCAGTGCTCTTTAATTAGCAGGTTTGTCATAGTATGACAACCTCGTTTTCAGTCTCTTCTTTGGGCCATTCTCCAGCGGATGTGGAAAGCACGTGTGATATTACTAATAAACAGCAGGAAAGGCGGTATAAAAACATGTCCTAATCAAAAACCGATCAACTGAATGGTGAGTAATTGATCAAGATATCTCCATTTGGCTTTTCAGCTGGCAAAACTGGGAAGGAAGCAAAAAAGATGAGAAAACAGAGATAACTGAGAAAGCTCTTAGTTAGATTTAGCCTTGACAAGGCAGATCCGGCTTTCTATACTAGGATGTTCACATATGTGTGCGCTGGATAGCAAGATAACAGAAACCCATGTTAACTGCGGCAATTTCAGCTAGCGAGCATTAAATTAAAGTGAACACTTTTGGTTTTCTTTTATTTTCTTTAGGTCAAGGTAAATTTAATGCAATGAAATTCATTTGAGATCAATTTCACGAAACGATTTGCGGTCTCGGCTCATTTCTTGGTCGGCAGTGACGGCGTACGTCAGGTTTGATCTAATAATTAATTTTTCTCAGTTTTGAGTACATTAATGTTTTTAACCTTGGCGGTTCGTTTTGGATGATTCATGCGGAGGAAATAAACTCACCTAATCAAATAGACCCTAAATAGCACGGTTAAAATGCGAAATGAGGAAGCACTGCTTTTGTTCTTAGTTCCTGCAATGAAAAGAGTATCGTGATATTGGGCATGAAATCGTAAAATGACTTAGTAGCCTGATGGTGCTGTATTCGCGGGCTAGTAACTAGGAAGTGATTATCTAATGAAAAGTATTACACAGTTGCTTGAAGTCTCGTTACTGCCCTCTTTCTGTATGTTTGTTTTTTGTTTCTAGTTTGTTTGTCAACCTGACTCTTGTCTTTTGATTTGTCTTGTTTTATTTTTGTCTTTTATGTTACTGAATTAACAACGAAAAGCGAGATAGAAATTTAGGAGTTTAGTACGATAGAGGACGGAAAACTTGCGCTCGTGAAAATTTCAGAACCTGCTTTTTACTGTCGCATGAACGTGCTGTCTCTTTGTTCTCGTTATTATTTCGATTTTTAGACCATTAGGGCGCACTTTGTTTTAGTTTTTGTAATTTCGCCACTAGCACTGCAGCTTAAAGTTTATTTTCGGGCTCTCCCTTAAGCTAAACTTCGTCATTAAATT
>JBBMOI010000005.1:31077500-31202500 GCA_038088405.1 Porites divaricata
TCGGCGAATAGTCACCGAGACGAAGGCGACGTGAATATCGGCGAATAGTCACCGAGACGAAGTCGAGGTGACTATTCGCCAATATTCACGTCGCCTGAGGCGACTAATTGCTTTAGTATAAAATTATTGATCAATTTCCGACCCCGAAACATCAAAAAATCTGGCTGCCATTTTGAAAACTGCTAGCCTTCAATGCTATAATCACCGCGCGGTGATTATAGCGGGATAGAGCGAAGCTCCTAGCCAATCACAGCGCTCTATTTTCGATAATCATCAATGTAATTATACTAAAGATGAATACTCCTCTCGTGGATAGGGTGCCGGATCGTTAGCGACTACTTTATGAGCCAAAGTTTCCTAGGCGATTCATTCTGAACCGTGATTACTCACTTCAGGGCACTTAAAAACATTCCAAATGTGAGCCTAAACCTATCACGGGGTTATCATTATCTCAGACATCGACATGAAAAGAAAATTCCTTTGTCAGAATAACGTCAGTATAGTAAGGTTAAGGAAGGTATTCTCCTTGTTTTTGTGCAGCTGAAATACGTGTGCTGGACTTAAATAAAATAAACAAACATTCAATAGAGCACGTACACAATTTTGAAATTAAAATTGCGCAATCAGGTTAGAGAAATTGGTGTTGTAATCATCCACGTCTACGCCAGTGTTCAACCGCTGCATGCCATCAACAAACTAACCCAATGGAGAGGGTCTGCTTACGCAAACCGGAATTTTTACGAAGAAAAGAAGGGCGATTCTTCGAGAAACAAGTAATCGTGTGATTCATTTCTCATGATTTCTGGATAGACAAAACTAACCATCAGGAAAGACCAGGAAATGATGTTACCTAAGCTCATAGTTGAGGGTTTAGGTAAGCCGAGATGTCCAAGTGGTATCATCTGGCTTTGAATTTTTGGAGGTGTTGTTTAACTTCCTGGTATATGCCATAAAGTAACCGAAACTAAAATGCCCTGCCCTTGCATAAGGTAAATTTCTTCCAATCACACGCTTCACAGCCAGCGAACAATAGATTGTTTTCCCTAAACTTTGCAAAGGGCTAAAAAGCAGAACAGAAGGTACAGAAGAGAAGTAAACCTCGCTAAACCTCCAGCCAAGAGGCTTACAGAGTATAAAAAGCCTGACTCCCTTACTTCACTTGTTACCAAACTATCCAAATCTTTTTCTACATTTTTTGTAAAATAACATTACTGAATATCTCCATAATTGCCATCGATAGATAAACCTTATTTAGTAAGCAGTTTTGGCCTCGCCATGCGTGAAAAGTCATCTGACAAAGGTGGGGGATGTTTTGATTACATTTCGTTTGTCAAGGCCAAACACGAGACACAGCCATAACTTCTATAGGATAATATCGTGAAAATAGCTTCACGCCTTCAGGATTGTTAGGTGTGTCCACTAAACAGCCGAGAACACAGTTGTTACTGTTATGTTGTAGCATAATATCGCGTGGGTTTCCGATTTGCTTGTATTGTCTGTAGAGTCCATATATGCTTTATATGTCTAAGCCTCGACTCGGCGAATGAAGCATTACCACCTTATGAATAAAATAGCCATCGACAAATATTCTCTGTGGCGCTGCGTGGGGTTTTCAGAGGGTTTTATTTAGGACCAGTTAGGAAACACTTGTTCAACTTTGAACTCGGGAATTATAAGATCAATCCTTTCAGAGTGACATTTGATGTAACTTTTGAGTCCACAAATGAAATCTCTTTGTAATCCCCATAAACTTTCAAACAAAACCTTTTTATATTATCGATTATTGTCCAGTGTTTACAGAAATAGCCCACTTTTGGGACTTTGGTACATGTTTTTTTCCTTTTTTTATTCGGCATTTTTAGGAGCGGAATGGTAAATTTTTTAGAATTAACTTCAGTGCTAAACACGCGGAAGGCGTGTTATCTCCGCTCGGTTAAATCCTTTAGTTTTAATTTCCTGTGCTAAAAGCAAGTGATCGGCTGTTTGAACTTTGGCTATCCAAGTCAAAAGGAAATAACCCCTTTACGAACATTCACAGTCACATTAGATCTGTTTAAGTCAGTAACACAAACATAGTACGTACGTCCAAAAGAATTTTATTGACATTTTGAAAAGCTTTGTAGAACAAAAACAAATTTGTAAGGGTGATATGTACGGCTAAATTACAGGAAGACAATGATTTTACCACTCAGATGGCCAAGGTACTTGTCCCGCTGATCGCCCGATTGCAAGCCACTTCACCTTTGTTAACTAATTAATTTAGCTCAAGCAATCTTCACTGAATCTTGACTGAGAGAAAAATATATCTTTCTCAGAGCGTGGAATTTTTCACGCTTCGGATGTTCCCAAATGAGGATACAAAATAGACGCTCTGTTACCTTTGTACATGAAATGCAGTAGCTTTCGTGCCGTTTCAGCCGGAATTCTGCGAAAAACTCCGACAACTTCGTTTTCCACCTTCCGGTCAGCCATCTCCGAGTTACGTCATTGACGTCATCCAGTGGCCGTACCCTGTAGGGTGGGTATAAAAGGCGTGTTTAGTAGTCATTTGCTGTGTTCAACAAAAAATCATGTGTGGAGCTTACTGGAAAGAAGACAGCGAACTCTCTGACAATTTTGAGTGCAGGGATTTGGACGCCACAATGGAGGTTGTTGCAGAATTCGCGTCACTGCTGGCAAATGGTATTTATTATTTCTGTAGATCATCTATGTTATATAGTCTAACTGACCTTGTTTCTACACATTAATCAATTCGTCTTTAAAGATTTCTATAAGACGTTGTTTTCTAGAACATGAGAAAAAAGTCTTTGAGAAATTATCACCTTTTAACTTCGTTTTGTATGTCATTTTTCAAAGTGACATTTATTCATGTTTACAGAGTATCTTTCTCCCGATAGATATTTTTCCCACGAGGTCACCTCAAAGATTACAAATTACAGAGTACAAATTACTGTGGTTTCTAAAGCGCAAATGAATAGCGTTCATTTGCGTTTGCAAGGTTTAAGACAATTCTATGCCAGTGTTTTCCCGTCATTACCAAGCGGTAATCCAGCACTCTTTTTCCTGCTTTGTTTAAAGCCATTTTTAAACGGGGATAGAATCGGAAGCAGTGGCAAAGTGAAGCGACTGCTTATAAAAACTAACACTAATCCTGGAGGACTTAAAATAATAATTTCGACAAATCTAATATCAACAAAAAAAATCCAAGCACTAAAGATAACTGTATTGCAAATATTCCTTTTGAATATAATTTGTCACGAGTAAGTTGTCATGACTAAAACCACAGAACGACAATAGTGACTCCCACTCAGAAACAAAGTTTCTGAAACAAAACAGGATATGGTACGCGGACCTGAAATTAAATAATACGCCCTTCGTCGACGTCACGACCGGACATCTCAAAATAAATATGCAGAAACAAAATTTCATGGAATTTTGTTTTGAGAAACTCTCGACGATAGACAGCATGTCCCTACAGCTTCTTGGCAGCAAAGAATTAGAGTGTTTAATTTGCCTGCCCACCCTTTACTGTTGTGTTTCTTCCCGCACAATAGGTGGTTATTTGTCAAGCCGTTGACACAAACAATACGTCAATCAAATCGGGTGTGTGGGATATTTTCCTGGGGCCTAGTCTCCTTGGATTTGTCTTTTCCTAGACATCAAGCTGTTACGGAAAATTTCCTCGCTCGAGGCCGAAATGAGTACTTCTGTTCTATGTACTCAATTAAACCGTGAGTGCGTCCAATATCTGTGCCGTGGTCGCTAATATATCTCATGGCAATGGCGCTTTCTGACGGTGTTAATACAACTGGCGAGAACAGGCGAAGGATTCTCCGGCGATTCCTGGCTCGCAAGAACAAGAAAGGAGCGATCAAAGGTACAAGCGAGGCTTGTAAAATTGTTTGACCCGAGATGTTAAGGAATTTCAACTCGCATTTCTTGCATTTTATGTACTGTCATTCTCTGTCGCAGACTATATGGTTTTTTGTTTTGATTGTCATACGCTTGCCAGCCTCCGTATTCTGGGTTATTTATCTCACCTTAGCTTTTTCCTTAGCACACAGAAAGAAAACTACCTGGATGTGAAAACATCTCAGATGAGTTAAGAATTCTACCATGTCTCCGTCTCAATTGCCAATCAACTCTTTCACCAGTGTTACAAAGTGCAACAATATACAGCTGTAGTACGATTCGGAGAAAAAATAATTATCTATTTGTTGCGAAATTGGTCAAAGATTGCCTAGCACTTGGCAAGAGACCGGTCGGTCATCGAGGAGTTCATTAGTAAGAAGGCATAAGTAGAATGCCATTAACTCGCTAATTGTGTGACATCGAATTTTTTGGCGAAGGTAAATAACATTGAGTGGGGCTCTAAACCCCGTACATGCTTGACCATTACAGCGGAAAGGATCAAGCGTGGTTAAACAAAACCCTCCTGATTTTTGAATGCGATTGGAATAAAAATCGTAAGCGGACAAAGCAATACACAGAGGAATATAAACAGCGAACCACGGCCATTCATACGTTCAGTATTTGTTTTGCTTGCATAGCCACAAAGTCTTGATTTGAATAAAATCTGAATAGGCCTTCTCACGTGACGATGGATGGATCTGTTTAAGGAATCCACTGTTCCGTTAAGTAAATTTAGTTAAATTTAATCGAACCTTTGCTGTTGTATTCGGTGAGACCGTTTTCGCGGTTCTCTCCGCCTTCCTATGGGTTTGCCGTGAAGAACGTTCAAACAGAATGCGACCCATCTTGCGCGCCAACCATGCGTGAAATTACAAGTAAGTCCGAAAAAAACAATTAACCATAAATCAATGTGTTTCTGTAAAATATCATCGCTGTTTCACGTAATTGTTGCCTCTTTTCAATAGAACGCCGGCGAAATATCAGGTCTTGTTCTCTCTCATGTGTTTCAAGTGTTGTTAATCGCAGAGATATTGTGTGTTGCGGCACCTTAAGTAGCAATTGTTTTTCGAGGGCATGTAGGTTTCAAGAAGTTAATTTGCAAATTTTTTTCTTGCATATTTTCTCATTAACCGGCGACAAGATGTTTTGTTTGTTTGCTATGTCAAAGGTTTTGGTAGTTTATCCGTAAGCCTGGGAGAAAGCAAACACTATGCGGGAGACTGCAATCTTGAAGTATGCTGCTTACTGAATTTGAAATGTTTGTTCCATAGTCGCCCTTGGTTATCATCTTACTGTCATAAATCTTTTCAGAGAAATAGAAATTCAGCTGTTTTGTTCCTATAACAAGTTTTTGTTTCGGCCTACATCCTGTAAGAACATGTCTGTAGACTCTCCTGTTTGCGCTGATATCCCTGAGCCTAACCTTCCTGTCTTGGCATTGCCATGTTTGACAGGTAGTTTAAGGGTCACACTTAGTATCGAATGATGGATGACCACAACCTAAACTTGACATGTGCGATTGTCTTGGGTAAACCCTTGAATGTTAAGATGGCTGTACAATTTTTCATGCTCAGACTGAACGTTAAGTTAAAATGAAAAACAGACAAATGCTTTAACAAGTCAAAAGTTGCAATGATTGTGATTTGTTTGAAAGCCGGAAACCGCTCAGTGAGATTTTTTTATCCAGGCATTGATATATTGTCCTGTATTTACGTCGAGCGTGTTCATGTGATAAATATTTATATGTACTATGGTAGTGTACCGGTACATCAAAGAATTTTGGTACTGGACTTTTTAGATTACCAGTAATCTTATTCCCTGCTTGTAGTCTTGAAGATAGAAACAGTTATTGGAATGTTGTTCTCATTCCTTGCAGAATAAGCAGTGACCCTAAAGTGACATGTCTCTTGTTTCTGGAACTAACAAGAGAAGAATTTTGATTGCTTTAGTTTTAAATTGCGATCATTTTATTATATTAAACTAGAGTTAAAGTTTTCGGTGCATTAGATACTCTAATTTTATAGAAAATAGCTAATAGGCACCCTAACTATATTATTTAATATTAAACTATAACAAAATTGTCAAATCTGATTGGCTATCAACTGCCCTGATTTCAGCCTTAATAGGACTGATTGCTTCATGCCTAAGTAATTGGACAGTACGCGTCATGTTGCGTGTGCTTAAATGGCTTTTTTTTACTGCTAGCAAAAAAAGCTTGGAATTTCTTGTGTTTGGATTCAAAAAAGAGCCTTGTCTATATCACATTTTGTCAAAGCTATGGTTAATTGGTAACAGAAATTCGTGTTGTCCAATTCGGTCTGTAATCATACTCGTTATTAAACAAATCGGACTCCCGCTACACATTCGTCCAATTTTGTTAATCACTTGTGTGATTACAGACCGAATTGGGCTCCACTGTTACCATTACTAGTATTGCTAAACACACTGTAAAACACCATCTTCACTTTTAGTCTTAATTACATATATGTAATACTTGTTTGCAAAGCCACCTTATTACTCTCATTGGGTTCTTCATCCAGCGATATGTTTTTGCTGGTTTGCTACGCTGTGCTTTATGAAAAATATTTAATAGAATAATGCTCAAAAGTCTAAACAAGTTTCTGAATCTTGTGTAGCATAAACGTTTTGTGCAAAGCCCACACCTCCTTATTTGCCAAGGCAAAATAAAGTCACTGGGGGTCATAGAATACAGCCCTGCTCCAAATATCACAGTGTCTGCCTCAGTTAACTGTTAGTTTTGTTTCTGTTTGCAAATTTAAGTAACAAGACTATTGCAATGGAAAACAGATGCAAATGCACTGAATTGAGAATTTTAACCTTGAAGGTATTAATGCAATTATGGAAACAAATGCAAATCTTATAGGGTATAATGATATCATTATAGTCCCAAGTGCATGAATTTTTGCCCTTGTATTTGTGTGAAAATGAACACCATGATGCTTTCCCATATAATTCTTTGATTATCCATAATCCGCTTCAACGACTCTGTAAAGTATGAGTGGACATGTACCCTTTGGACCAGTTTAAGTTACCTACCTTAAATAAAATTCAACAAGTGTGTCTCTCAGAAATGTGTATAGGGTACACAGAGCATCCATTGCAAAAACCTTCTTTGCTTCCTTGCAGAATTAGAGGCTCTGGAAGCATGCTACTGGTTAAAAGCTGCAGGTTTTCCACAATATGCACAAGCCTATGAAGGTAAACACCATGAAATATTAACTGTGCATATAATCTCATTGTAGAAGTGACAATCAAAATGAAAGTTATGTCAAAATTTTCATTAAAAATGAGCTGTCAGTCACAATACCTGCCACATCGCAAAGAAGGGGGATTTTAACCTAAAATTTTCTTGTCATAAAAAAAACTGGAAATGCTACTATTTCAAGATGTATGGTGCTCACAAGTGAGCACCATACATCTTGCTGTTTTAGTGGATATTTCCACAACATTCAATGGTAGTTTTAAGACCCCTGTATTTACACTTACTATCAGTACATGTACTTGTTATCCTACTTATCATTTTTTCTACTTAACACAAGATGAAATTTAATCTTTAATTTCCAACAAGTCATTCGCCAGGGCTGTCTTGTACAGAACCCTTCAATAAATTACAAAATAATGCTGACAATACATTCTATGCTTCATTCATGAATCAGATGGAAAGTTCCCCATTGATACAGCAACTGTTATCAAGGAACATGACTTCCTGGATCAGGATTCAATCCAATCCTTATACAGGTAATGACAGGCACAGATCCACCATGGTTTCCACCATTTTACAGAAGTCAGTCAGATTTTTCACAATAAATAGTTTTTTTTTAAAAAAAATTTCCCAAGTTGAAATCTGGAAAATGGTTTGGACAAATGTTTTTTTTTTTCTAATTCTCAGGCATTAGATCCCCCCAAGGGAAATGCTCCTCCCACCCCACCCCCCTCCCCAAAAAAAAACCCTCCAATGGCTCAAAAACCCAGGAATGGGGACTTTCAATGGGGAGTTCAAATCCAAAGAACTTCCCAGGGGAGCATACTCCCAGACCCCACCAGAAGCTTGCACCTTTGCCATTCATTATTATAAACATCATTAGAGGCTATTATGAACTAGACTGTGATTTTAGTTTTGTGATTAAGAGGCAAAGTGCTTCTCAAGTTTTATTTTTTCAGTTTCCAAATAAAATTAAAGTTGTATGCTCTTCTACTGTGGTGACAATTTTAGTTTCAGAGCAAAACTGATTTTTGGTCTCATAGCTGCATTTAAGAGCAAGGTATCCAGATTTTGTGAAGACACCACCCTTCTAATTTCCCTGGATCTATCAGTTGCTTTATTATATTACTGAAATGCCATGTTCACTTTTATAGGCGTCTTCAAACACTTAATCGATGTGCAAAAATGAATCTCCACATCAAGGTAAAAAAAACATAGCTCTTTACCTCTTACTCCTTTTTGTTTATTGGTTTGTTGTTGCTCAAAATGGCATTCGAGAATGCTGTCAACCCATGATGGCAACATGAAGATGCTGACCTAAAACATCATCAAGAAGAATAATGTAATTAATAGACCATTATTCACAGTCATTGGACTACCCTGCAAGATCTTGCGGGCTATCATTGGACTGGACTGTTTTTCTTTCTCAACATTTTGATTTTCTGTAAGGGTGGGTAAGAGGTGAGAAAACTATTCACTTCTGTTAACTCTGAGCATTATCCTTTGAACAGAGTGATGGCTATGACTCAGATGAGGAAGACTTGATAGCTTTAAGTTCACGCTGGAAACTTCAAAATAAAAATCGGCGATGGTCAAGCAGAAGGAATGGTTCACCATCACTCTCAAAGGGAAAAGGTCCATCAGGTTTAAGCAGTTCACATAATGGGATAAACACATCATTGAACAGTGTAACAAATTCAAGACAAAGACCTTTTCACAACAAAGACAATCTTTTAGCTGATCCATTAAATCAATTTACACACTTAGATTTATGCATATCACAAGGAAGAGCAAGTGTTTACGACAATTTGGCACCTGGATTAAGTGCCAGTACACCGTCAATATCAAATGTAGGTAAAGACCTTAACAGGAATGATCAACTGAGGAGTTCTACTAGGAATTACAAACGGAATCTTACAACCAGTGACTTAGGAATAGAGTCTTGCAGTGGATCATCAAATGAGGGTTTATCAGACTTTGAGAGGGACGATGAAATCAACGACTTACCTGGAGACTTGTCAATGTTACGCTCAATTAGAAATTCAGAAAAACAATGTAGTGACGACATGTCCCCATCATCAACAGCAGGAAGGCCAAAAGTACGGTGGCACAGCTTTGAGAAAACATCTAAACCTGAAATAAATATTGCGTAAGTGTTAGATCATAGTTTATAAATAATTTTGTGAGCAGCAATGCATCTCCCAATACATAATAGATAACTTATTGAGGTGCTGCTCTGATGCTATTAATTATCACTGAAATCATGCAGCCACTTCACTCACTAAAGTGATTTTGGATTTGTTGTGGTTCAATTTTATCCTTGGTTCAAATGTTATTTCCTTTTGTTTTTGGGTATGGGAGTGTATGATAATAACATGATAATGAGTCTGAAACAAAAGAAAATAAAATTTAAACCAAGGATAAATTTGAACCACAACAGACACATTAATTATTATTAGTGCAATTATTGTCTGTTTGTGAGTTTTTCTTAATGTTAAGTGAGTGAAGAATAGCTTTATGATGTTCTCTACAATGATAACCATTGTCGACCACTTTTCTATAGATGTGTCATTGATATGCAGTATATCTCTACCAACTGGTTCTTACCATATTACTGGTATTCTGCTAAAACTAATATCTCTTTGGTACAGATCACCAAGAATATGTGACCTCACAGCAGGGCAGCTTGCAGTTCTTAGGAAATATTCACTTTTGAAACTTACAGCACTCATGGAAAGACACACACAGTCTCAACGAGGCATGTGGAATTGGTAAGTTTGTTAATTTTGTTACAAAATGTTGTGTGTTTGGATTTTAGGAGTTGGTTCACAACATCAAATTATGCTCTTTTTGGGCTCATCCTCGGTGTAAGAACCTGTTAAACTCACCGGTGAGGTAAAACAAAGAAAACAAAGAAGTCAACACAATAAAACCTAGAAAAACAAAAGGTACAAAACAAAGAAAAAGTTCACAGGTTCTTACACCGAGGTAAACCCTCTTTTTGGTAAAATGCCAGTACCACTGCTTTTAAATAAGTGTAAGAACATCACTTGATGGGTGTAATTTCTTTATTTCTAGGTCATTTCCTCACTTCTTGAAGAAACTGAAGTCACCAGATTACAGAGGTACTAGTCCTAATTTACTTGTTTCATTGTCATCACCCGGAACAAACAAAGCTGTGCTCTCTAGCAGCACCTGGTGGCCCCTGGTGTCTAACTTTTTCTCCTGGGCAACTAGACTAGAAAATCTTAGTTTTTTCTTACAAGTCATAATTTTATATAAATTTTGGCACCCTGGATGTCACAGGTTCAGAGCTCTGGGCTCCCTTATTCTCTAAGAGCAAAGCCTTGATTCATTGTATGCAAATTACAAATTGTGCAATCTTGGTGTATAATGCAAACATTTTGCTTGTCCTTTAGACAGAAACGTTTTTGGAGTTCCCCTCTCAGTTGTTCTCCAAAGGTCTGGACAACCCCTACCAAGATCTATTCTCTTTGCTATCAACTATCTTCAAAGATCAGGTAATGTCATATGTCTGCCACTAGTTGAATTAATCTTTCTCATGATAGTGAAATTACCAATCAATTAAGTTCTTATCAGGTTTAACCTCTTTTTTTCCAGCTGTAGATGCTGTTGGTATTTTTAGAAAGTCAGGGGGTAAACAGAGAATAAATCACCTCAAGGAAATGATTGAAGGAGATCCAGGTACATCTGCTGTAGATTCATTTTAATTTCTGATACGATCCCATTGTCATGATCATCTTACTCATTCACCTTTCCAGATTCACCAAATTCAAATAGGGCCTCTCTTTGTTTTGTTAATGGATGATAGATAAGAGCATTTCATATTTCATAATTGCAGATAACACTGACTTTGAGGGTCTGTCACCCTATGATATGGCTGACATGCTCAAGCAGTACTTCAGAGAACTTCCAGAACCCATCTTGACTTCAAAATTAGCAGAAACATTTATATCTATTTTCTCAAGTAAGTATAGCAGGAGAGGTGTTAAGCCCACATATTACACAATTGTTTGATAACTTTTAACAGTTATCAAGCAAAGCAAATGGTGAATGTCTTCTAACTTAAAAACAATTTTCATTGCCATTATGGTTAATAGAAGTTTCTGTCAGCACAATGATATTCACTACAACCATTATTAGGAGTTGACTACTTGATAATTGTTTGATTTTATGCCTTGGCATTGCATTCCTGTCCTTTACTAATGTAGGCTATTACTGTCAAACTCAGAAAACCATAACACCTGAAAAATTTCAGGAACGTTGATTGTGCACTGGCCAATTACAATAAAGTTCAACAAACCACAAACTAATTAGCATTCCTGTCTGTAGTTTAGTTATCTCTGCCTTGTTGGCTAATTTCTCGCAACACAATAACATTCCGTAAATATTTCTGGTGTTCATGGTTTTGTGAGTTTCACAGTAAGGGTGCCAACTAGCCTGTGAAGATAGCTATCTTTCCTCACTCCTTACTGCTAGGAACTTCTTTGCAGGCTAGGTGCTAACTGGCAAAGTGGTCAGAAATAAAATCATAGTATTGTTAATACCAAGATGATTAAATCATCATCCTTCTGCTTGGTGACTGAGAATGAGATAAACTGTTTTTGCACTGTAAACTTCTTTCAGTCCAGTCCTCTTACCACACCTATTTTGCATTTTTTAGCATAATTTTTTCTTCATGTAGGGCTTATTCAATTTAATCTGTTTTTGCACCTTTAGGTATCCCTCCCAATTCCAGAATGGAGGCAATGCAAGCAGCAATTCTACTAATGCCTGACCCTAACAGGGAAGCTCTTCAAACACTTCTGTTGTTCCTAAGTGAAGTGGCTGCCAACTCTGAAACAAATCAGGTAAAAATTTGTTACTAAAGTGAATTTGTGTTCTTTTAGTCATTATCGTGATTATTCTTACCCACTTACTTTGTCAAAAGTACGTGAACCCTCCTGAAGTTGAATTCCAAGGGACCATATCCAAGTTCAGAAAGAAAAAAATATTTTGTCGTTGCTTGTTTGCATTCTCATAAAATGAAAAATTAGGCATTTTCACATTGTAGTTGTGCAAAGGAATGTACAAATATGTAATGCACTTGCAAAGTTGTTGGTTTGCTTATTAAACCTATTGTTTTTGTTCACGTTCTCATTGCTGTCGTGTCATTGGATCTTAAAGTCCCTGCTAACAACTCTGCAATGCAACTGGATCAAATGTATCTGTTACTTCAAAGATACATAATATTCTTCATCTCACTGAAGCCATTACCAAGGCACTCTCCTTCTGTTATTCCAAGAGGTAAACAAATTAGTCTTTTTTCCCTTTAGATGAATGAGAAGAATCTTGGCGTGTGCTTTGCTCCATCACTGTTCCATTTATGTGGTACTAAAGAAGATCCATCTGCTCCCAAGAGGCAAAAGAGAACACCTATGAACAAAGCTTCCAAGGAGCTTACTGATAACTTGGTATGTTCCTGAACCCTGTAAATGCTTGCTTATCTGGAGGTTCATAAGCAGATTAGCATATAAGTTTGACTTGTCTACTGACTAATACCCCAGAAGAACTTGAGGAGAGGGAGTTGTTGCTTGGGTGGGAAGGGAGGACTCGCTATTTTAACCATTTCATTTCCAACAATAAATAATTAGTTAAAGTGAGGAAAAATTCCACTTTAAAGTATGGAGAATCCCACAACACAGCTTATAGCATAATTTAAAAGTGCTACCAAAGAGTTTATATTTATGACCACATCATATTTTTTCTTCCAACAACAACTTCAACGCCACGTTTGTTTTTCCTTTAAATGACTAAATTACTCACAGACCTAAAGGACAAACATAACATCTCAATGTACCTCTTTACTCCCTGACTACGATTTGCAAATGTTTTTGTAAATTGTAACCCCACAAACTGCAATGTATCATGGCGAATTTTTATTTTCTTGTGATAGGCTGCCCATGAATGCCTTGCTCAAATGATAACAGAAGTGGACAAGCTCTTTTCGGTAGGTTAACTTCAAGATGAAATTTTTGTTGCTTGTCAAATTTATTACAACCTTGCTTTTCAAATTCTACCTTACCTCTTTCGAACGACCATTAGTCGAGAACAAAGAGCTCTCAAAATAGACTCGAATGCCAGTTGTGGAGTTTTTTGTTTTGTTTTTCCTCTAATCTGTTATTTAATTATTCAATTTAATTGCACTGTATAACCTCCACCTCCTTTGGCTGCTACACACTTTTTTCCTTTGTTATGTTAATTCAATGTATAGTTAGCTCCGTGTTTTACTTCTTTTTTTTCTTGTTGTTGTACTGTAATTAAATAAGGTGAATAAATGAACTTGAACTCGAACTTAAACTTGAGAGGTTTATAATTTTAAGCTTCTAATGAGTCTCTCACCTTTGTCAGATCCCCGAAGATACAGTGAAGAACAGTCGGTTTTCATACATTGAACAAGGTGAACCCGTCTCGCTAGATCAGCTTGGAAAATCCAAAACAAGTCCAGACAGCGGATATCAAAGTTACATCCAGTCCTGTATAGCTGGACTACTCAAGGTAAAACCTATAGGTAAACAAAGAACACACCCTCGATAAACACAAGCAAGCTTTCCTCGACCGAGCGGGACTTTCCCCTCAAAGCCCGCCGCAGCATGCAGCAGGCTGCTTCCAGAGATTTTGATTGGCCCTTTTAAGCACTTTGCACTCTGATTGGTTAAAAAAAATTCGTACCATGGAAATCTACACGACTTCCTCATTGGCATTTTTCGTTTAGACACCGAAATCACAATAATAAAAAAATGTATGAGCATAAGTTTTTAAATATATATTTTTTTTCTTTTCCCTTTTCTTTAGGAAGCAAAAGACAAATTCAAGGGCTGGGTATCTCAGCCATGGTACGACAGTTCAGTAGAGATATCATACAAGAAAGTCAAAGATGGCTACCCACTTCGGCTCTGGAGATGCACTGTAGAAGTGAATGCTAGTCCGGAAGATGTCATTAGAAGAATTCTTTACGAAAGGTAATAAAATAAGATTTATTTAATGGCATATTTAGTTCACGGGAGACTCGTAAAACGACGAAGTGAGGTCAAGTGACTAGAGAGGCAAAATTTAAACTGTTCGTTTTGATGAAGCGCTTTCTAAAACGCTTGTATTAATGGTAGTTTTGATGTATTCGGTTCATGACATTTAAACAGATTATGGCTTCAGAACTCGATTAAAGGAACCTACCCTCCAATGGGTTACTATTGTCGAAGATCTCGCTCTCCCCACCACCCCCCCCCCCCCCCCTTCACCCCCCACTACCCACCGGCTCAGGCTTTTCTTAATACTGACTGGGTCATATATACACTAGGTCTATGTCAAACTTGCTGATAGGAAGGACTTCCTCGATAAAAAAAAAAGTGTTTTCGCCTTCATTGATCGTGAATTGAGAATGGTTTCTGTATGGAAGCTTTAGTAGTAAATGAGGTGGTTAAATATTACATATTATCATTTTTAGGCATCTTTGGGATGAAGACTTGGAGTCGTGGGACATGGTCGAGAAAATCGATGATCACACAGATGTGTTTTATTACACGACCAAATCTATGATCCTTCAACCAAAACGACGTCACGTGGTGTTAAGGTAACCATTACATCCTATATAGCACAGTATTCGCCAAGAGCTTTTCTCGGACAATTGCAATTTTGTATTTTAGAACCCTATTGTATCAGAGTAGACATTGCCAAAGGAAAGTACGCTCAAAAGCCTTTTCGACGCCACATGTGTTACCTCACTAAATCCTTGCGCTAAGCAAGGAGGAAGTAGCGTCATCCTGGGGAAAATGATGGAAACAGCGTTTACTCACTTGCATTCAAAAAGGTTTCCAACTTTAGTCTCATGGAAGTTACTGCAGGGTTCGCACACACCTTGAAAGTCCTTAAAAGTCCTTGAATTTTAAAATAAAAATTCAAGGCCTCGAAAGTCCTTGAAAATTGCGGTCGGTGCTGGAAAGTCCTTGAATTTCGGTGCTAACTTTATAATTTAAGTAGAACTCCAAAGGAAAAGAAGCAAACACAGAAAGACCTTCGAAATAAAATTACCTATGTTGTGGAAGAACTAAAAAAGACATAGAATTAAGGCTCTTTTTGAATTGAATAGAGTCCTTGAAATATGGGAAATGTGTCCTTGAAAGTCCTTGAAAAATCCTTAAATTTTTTTGTTCAAAAACGGGTACGAACCCTGTTACTGGTATTGGCAGTGATACAGCATACAACTGTAAGAAAATGATTTGGTCCAAAAACCTTGTTATGCATATAGTCGTATTGCTCCTTCCCTTTACATTTGAACGAACATATATTGCCATTCCCTCGGCCCCGCCTCCTTAAATCGAGGTTCCACTATACCTAACCTTCAAAGATACCTCGATGGCGGCCATTTCACCGGCCTGCACACTGGATGGACATAACTTTTACTGTTTTGTATAAATTTTGTATTGGCCAAATATCTCTTTCAGTGAGTCGTTCAATGTATTCACAGAACGTGTTTTTCGTGTCCGTTGGCGCATTTGAATATATTTATATAGATATTTGCGCCTTATAAGTTTTGAAATTATTATTATTATTATTATCCGTCAGTGCTACAGCTACATTAATTTTTTTTCTGTTTGTTGAAGTTGTTTCCTACTGTTTAGTTTTTGTTTTCTGTTGGTTTCTTAGATCATGGACGGATCTGGATCGGGGTGTCTGTGCTTTGGTATCCACATCCATAAATCACCCCAAAGCTCCGCCTTCCAATGGAGTGACTGCTATTGTACTAGCATCAAGGTACCTTGTGGAACCCCTGGAGAACGGCAAATCACGGCTCACGCACATCAGCCGCGTCGATCAAAGGTTAGCAAAGTGCAAATTTGTTTGAAAAAAGAGATCTAGAGTTTTACCACTAAACCCCAGCAACTCACAGATGCAAATAATTAAAGATTAAAATTGTAGAAGTACTAAAATCAAAACAAATGGCATCTTACATGTACAAAAGTAGGGCTTTTCTTTTGAATGGACACACCATAGGATGTGGCAGTTCACAGACTCAAAAGTTAGAATTACACGCGAAACCATTTTACCCATGTGAAAGTACAGCTGTAGAGATTTCATTTAAATTGTCACATAACACTAGAATGTCATCAACTAATACGTGAGATCTGCATCTAGCAGTGTATCCCAAAATTACTCCATAGTGAAACTGTTTTTGCTTATCACTGCGGATCTGGGGCCCGTTTCTCGAAAGCCCCGATGATTGACGGGCCCGTAAAGCTGTTGTTGTTTAAATGGAAGATAGAGGTTTAAATAGTTTTGCATCTAACATGACAAAACTCTTAGTTGGTGAAACAAAATGGAGTAGTTTGCTAGCCAGGACCGGCGCTTTTATTCTTTACATTTCGATTTGAATATTTGATTTCGGGCCCGAAAAGCTACCGGGGCTTTCGAGAAACGGGCCCCTGATCATGAAAAGTATGTCGATATACAATTTTGGCACAAACTGCTAACTCTTGAAAACAAAAAGGGCGGCTTCTTTTCCCCGAGATAAGTTTCACACGTTCTTATTACCACTGTTCATCCATGCGCTAATGACAAAGAAAAGATAATATTTTAATCTCTGTAGAAAAGGGAGCCGATCGCATATCCGAGTTTCTCGGATCCGGTGCCCACGCGTTTCCTAGTAACTTTTCGACCATTTTTGATCTGCGTGTGAAAATGTCGCTGCAAGAAATTACATTACTTTTCAATCAGTCGGTTCAATTTTGAGCACGCAGAGTAGGTACTATGTGTGTTAGCAAATAACTTCGGCTAACAAGTGAGGTCAGCTGCTAAAAATCATTCATTAATATACCTCATTCAAATTCATGACATTTCCACTCCGTTTAAAAAGCTTCCGAAAACATGGTTTTTCATTTTTTTTTCTCCGCCCTTTGTAAGTTTTCCGGTTAAAAGGCGTCGTTCTCTTCGGATGGTAGAAAGTGGATTATTTGTGGATTATTTCCTGAGCAAAACGTGAAAATGTTCAAAAGACTTTCACACAAAGCTTCAAAGTGAGTGGGATCGAGCACCTTGTTTTCGACTTCCGTTGTCAGAGATGTTCGCGGGGGAGGGGGTAACCTGTGACCAGACGGTCCTTCTTCCCTTTATCTTTAGGAGGCGTTCGCCGACTTTCGCGCTCTTCCGAAATAAAGCAAGCCTGATCGCAGGGTGGGGTCTCCTGCACGAACTCCCCTTCAAAATACAAGCGATCATTGAGGGCTCTGTCAACCCAGCCCTGTGGAAGCAATAATGCATGATGTTAAAAAACGAAAAATTGTTGCTTGAGACTAAGAAGTATTAGTATTGAAAACGGTTGATATTTTTGTTTTTGTCCAGGGCAAGAACGCCAGATTACTACAGCAAAGCAATTGGACCATTTTTGGCTTCATCTGTGGCGAAAGTACGGGACACTTTTCAGTGTGGCTCAGATGGACTGGAAACTAATGTATAACGCAGTCGTCAAGTGGTGTAGAATTTGGAGTTGAGTCTGGAAACGAGACCTCTGTTAAACAAAGCGGAAGTCTAAACCGAACGCATGTAAAGGATAGGTAAAAAACTCCATGTCAAATTTGCAGCCGGCTCCTGTATCAGGTCTTGGCTGGTTTGTTTGGTTGGCGAACGTTACAAGAACTTTAGAATCAACCAAGTACCGAACATCATTGAAGACCTGGGGAACAAAATAAACTCTATATAACAAACTTTTCAAGCTTTGATGATTCCCAGGAATAAACAAAAGTGAAGGACAAAAAGTAACTTTGAAAACTCTTAAAATTAGCAGTCAAAAAAAGAAAACTTGATGCAACACAAGGAAAGTGTTGTGGAACCAAAGTGGAAGTCCACAAACGTAAACCCGATGACCAATGTACTTGTTCTGAGAGAATGTAATTTTTAAAAGATGTACAGAGTATTTAAAGAAGTCTACATACGCAATCCACTCGTATTTTCACGTCGATTCGCAGAAGTCGTCGTTGTCACCTACGAACTTTAGAAGGAAATTTCGTGAACTAGAAGCGTTTAAAAAAATTTGGTCGATAATTTTATGAAAAAAAAAAACATTTTTCTGAAAATAGAGGTTTATTTATCACTTTGCGGCAGTAAAACCGAGAATACAAAGCCAAGTCAAGATTTTTGTTGTATGCCTTTTTAAAGTTGGCTGTGAAGGTTGGTAAAGACCATTTTTATGAACATTTTCGTAAGGTTTTTAAAAGGTTTTTGTATGTTTAATTGCTATGAATTTCAGAAAATGATTTTTTAGCATAAGATGTAAATTATACAGTTGCTCTTTCTTTGTTAATTTATTACTCTTTGCGAAAAATATTCACAAAGTTCTAATATATACTGTACTAAATCACATGATCACCGAAGGCAACGTAAAAGCAACGGACAAAAACCACTCCTGTAAAATTGTTTCAACTATAAATAATATTGAAAACTTAATTTGACTTTAATTTCATATCTTGTGTTTTCATCAATTGCAATCCCCCACCTAGATCATAGACGGAGTTTTTGTCACCTATCTTCTCCGTTCACGTTAATAAGCAGTAAGGCCTCTCTATTTGCTATCATTTTCTAAAAAGCTAAAACTTTCCGTTCGCATCAGTTGAATTCCAAAACTAATGGTCCCGTTTTGTTATTTAAGTAATGCCCTCAACATAGCGAACCTTCTCGGTATAACGAACGATTCATGATAAAGTACCTCGATATAACGAAACCTCGTGATAGCGAACGCATTTTCCAGTTCCCTGGCCGTTCGTTATATCGAGCTCAGTCCCCACTGTACACCCCCAGGTATGTGAGGTAACCCGCTTAGGTGGGGTACCCGACTGTTCAAATAATCTCTCATTTTAATTCGATCACGTTTACATGATAGCTGGGATGAGCCACCGCGGCGGCTTACCCAGTATGCCAGACCGGATAACCCTCGCAGCCGGTGTTAAATTTTACCATGTAAACGTTTGAAGGTGGGGTAACCCGTCTAACCGGGTTCGTTAACTGATCACCTAACGGCCTTTGGCAGAGACTTTGCATTATTAAAAGGGAAAGTAGACAGCGACAACGCTGAACGGTTGTAGCAAAAGCAGCGAGTGCGAGTAGAAAAGCATGAACTACCCAAACATTTCGTCTGGCCACCATTTTTTGTTGTTGTTGTTTACGTGCTTATAGCTAAGCGATCACTCAATACTGATCTTGAGAAAGTACACCCGGGATGGCGGGGTTGTAAGATTGCATGTGAAAGCGGGTTTCCTCACCTACCTGGGTCAGTCCCCCACCTCCACGTAAACAAGCCCCAAGACTACTGGCTTTGAAACTGTTTCCCATCGCCTGTTGCAACGGATCTGGCAAGGATGGCAATGGAAGTTTTTTAAAATGCTATGCGTGCAAAAATCGTCCGAAAAAATTATGGTCAATGCTCCCTGATGAAATCTTTTTGTTCCTTCTTCATAACTCTACAAGAGTATTTCGTGAATTGACTTAAAACCGCAATATCTTCATGACATAGGCCCTTTAAACTTGACAAGGCTCTTACGTTGGTATCTTTCCAGTAACGAAAATTATCTCTACTGTTACTGAAAATATTCAGGGGCAACCAAATAGAATATGGTTCAAAACCACATAAACATAGCATTGTTGAAAGAAAGAGAACGAGAAAAAAAATAAGGAGGAAAAGAGGGAGAGAAGAGCGAACCCCACCCCCTCATTGTTTATTGCTCACATCTCCGAAGTTGCGCTGTCCCCTCGCTCTCACCCCTACCCCACCCCCCCCCCCCCCTATTGTTTATTTTCTGCTGACATTAGCGAACGATTCTTGCAAGGTCCACTTGGGCAAAGAGCAGCAAGGAATTGCCGGATCTCGGTGTAGAATCAGGATCAGCAAGATAGAATAACAGTTAAAATTGAAGGCAAGGCTGATGGGGCAGATAAGGGTTGGTAATTTATTTGCCCAAAATTTCGAACAGACTAAAACTAGTTTTCATCAGGGGCCACAAAAGTTAAGCCCCTGATGGAGACTACTTTTTTCTAGTCGAATATTGGGCAAGTAAATTACCAATCCTTACCTGTGTTGTCTTCAGTTTTAAGTTTTATTTGTCATACATGTACGTTGTATAAAGGTGGTGCCAACATTTGATTTTGGCGAACTGAAATCATTCCTAGATTGTTCCCCGCGCGCATCGCAGGCCTATGCTCTTTGCATTGACTTTGACAAACCCACCCTAACCCCCCATCCACCACCCCCCGGTACAACTCTGCCCGATCATTTGTAACAACACGTTGCAACACGCACATGGTTTGACGTCATTATCAAGGACTCTTTAACGGCATCTTCTTCGTTTCCGCATTCGAATGCAAAACTACAGTTCTGTATCGACCTTTGTAGGCGGCAGCCGTGTTAACCGTCTAAAAGGAAACATGGCAACTATTTTCCTTGTGAAGAAACGCATGTCTCGTTTTTTCCAATAACACTGGCTATCAGGGGAACCTTGCTCGTAAATACAGCTTTATTCCCTGCGTGTTTTTTCTATCCTAAAATTACTCATTGTACGCAATCTTCAACATCGTCATTACAGCTTGGACGAAAATATTTTCAATTTTGCAGAACCTGATAGTCCCCTTCGCTGTCAGCGCTGCTAGCCCTAATTCTGACCGGGTTCTCAGATGCTCAGAATATTCTCCTTTTAGAAAGATTTCAAAACAGAGTAATGGAGGCAGTTCAGGAAAGAATGTTTATAGCGGCGTTGGAATGTCGTCAAACCCAGAGTTCTCATGCCGGAAATTTTCGCAAAGCAACCCCCCAAAAAGCAGGGAATCTTTTCTGTGCGACGCGAAGCTCAAACTCTTTTAGCTAAGGGTATACTGTTTATTTATGATTAAGGTCATACGATTTTTTTCTCTTCGAACACCCTCTTCTTATAAACTACAAGGATAGAGCGATTTTCGTATGACCTTGAAAAATGGTTTCGGTAAGTGTTCGTTCTTTGTTTCATCAGCCAATGGATGAAAAGATCAAAACATGGCCTCTTCGTTTTCCCGCCAAAGAAACCCTAATATGGAGAAGGCATTGTTCGATTGGCCAATCGTGTTGCAGTATGACGTCAAAGAAATTTCTAGAAAGTTCTTCGGGCATGAAGTTTGTTTACCCGCGCGTTCGCTTAGCCAACCAAAACCCAGGTGCGTTTGTATCCTTTTCATACACCAATCAAATCGCTCTATTTCCGTTTGTTTGTTGTTTCTGTTTTGTTCGCGCGTTTTCATTTCAAGGTCATACGAAAATCGCTCTATCTAACCGCAGATCATCCCATGATTTCGCATATTGGCACCCAAAACAGAAGCAATCGACTTAGTGTAGTTGCTACTAAAGGTAGGTTCTGTGAGTGACCTCGTTATCCAGTATGGGGGAGTCCCCCTGGCTTCAAGCCAAGTCAAGGCGTGGCAACATATCTTTTTCAACCTGTATCTGATCGAAGATCATGACTGATCCGTTACTGAAGGACTCACCATGACGGGAATACCCACTACTTTTCCGCCTTCAAAGTGATAACCTAAATATTTTGCTTTGGTAGCCCGCAGGTATAATTCCAGTGCAATCAAACCGTAAAACCGCTAACTTTTACAACTTCCGAAGAAACATACCAACACATCCTGCAGAACCGCATAAAAGAACTCAAACCAAGCGGAACATCGCAGTGTGATATTTGCAAGATCAAAGCCGATCACACAAAATGCACTGAACTCTCCCAGCTGAAAGTATTACTAAAGAACTAACGGAACGGTTCGTCTAGTTTTAATTTTCATTTTAGACAAGACATTGGAGTTTTGGTCCATAAGACGGGTGCATAACGAGGAGTGTCGAGAGGTTCTCTTGGCTGATTAAAGTTGGGGGCTCGATCGTTTTATTGCCGGAGGTCTGTGTTCTGAACTAATGGTAAGCAAAAATACTTCACTTAAAATACCTTCTGTAACAAGCAACAACTTTACTTTCATTTACTCTTACCAAAATTATGAGTAACTAATGCCTCTGTCTCCCAAATAAGCGTTCGCTGCTTGTATGTGTGAGGCGAGTGGTCTTAGATCATTGCTAGATGAAGTTCTCTCACGAAAATTCGAAATTTTAAGTTATAGTTTTCTGTGATGCTGGATTTCAGTGTTACAGTCAGTGATTCTTAATAACTTCCTTTTATTTATATAAAATCAGTGTGAGTGCCCGGAGGTTTATATACTGAATATAAATGTTGCGTTTGCATTCAGCAATAGATAACATTTCCTTCATTACGTTGCCAATCTTTCAGTTACTAGAAGATTAAAGAAAAAATCTTGCAAAGTATTCGCGCAATTTAACCTTTCTAGCTTTAACCTTTTCGTAAATACCGGTATGTCGTAAAACGTTTAGGCGAGTTTAAACACAAGATACACGCCTGACTTTAATCGATAGAATGTGAGGATTGATATTTATGTCCGAATGCACTTGCTCTGTGCACTCATGATTTATCAGGTTTCCGTATTGACTAATCTGACATTAATCACCTTCGAATAATCACCCGGTAAAACATTTTCTGCAGTTGTGGAATACCTTTTAGTGATGTTCTGTTTGAAATCCCGACAGGGGTGGGGGTATTCCCGGGAATTTTTGGTGGGTGTGTGCCGCCCAAATCCTGACCCTGTTTCAGACTAAAAAAAAAGTCATTTTTCACACGAGTTTTCAGACCTGGTATAAGTAGAAATTAAGTCATAATTTTTAAACTAGAGCTAAAGCAAAACGATTTCTTAATTAAAGTCCATTTCGAATTCGCATATTACTTTTTCTTTCTGATTCATCAACCTCGTTCCCAAGTTCTCTCTCCTACCCAGGCTCTCGCTCCGCAGCCGGACGGGTAGGAGAGAACCCTGGGAACGAGTTTGTCTGATTCATATGGAATTGAAACGACAAATACTTTCATACACTCCCGTAGTTTCTTCAAAAACCATACTCGATTCCAGACCAAAATTAAATGGGCAAAATCTATACCCGTTTTCAGGCCAAAACGGCGCAAAAACCACCTATTGCTGGTTTTCAGTGTCACGCCATTCAAAATAGATCAAAATAAAAATCAGAACCGTTCTATAGATAAAGTCCAGAGTCTGGGAAATGAAAGGAGGTACGTATACAAAGACCCTCGCCAAGATTCAGGTCAGAGGAATATTTGCATATACGAGATATCCGAAGAAATGTTTTACCCAAACTTATAGAGATTTGTATGGAGACTCCATGCTGGTGCTCACCTGGATGAGCTCCAACATGGCGGACTGAAACCAACAGAAACATCTGTTACCGAGTTTTTCTACAAAAGCGTGAATTTATTCTTCGAGAAACTCATAAACATTAAAGTAATACTTTTTCTAATACATGAACTGTTTAGATAGCAAAATTTCCTGAAATAAGTCATTTTTTTAACCTACATGACAGCTCTCTTGGCCGTCATGTAAATGCCGCGTCACGCAAAAGCTTAGAAATTCAATCGTACTCTATCACAAAACCAAGAACCCTTTTGAAGCGAAAATTTGTATGAAAATTAGTTTTCAGCTGCTCTAATGCATCGTGAAAATAAAATCTCTGTAGGATCGATAGTTTCTTAGTTTGAATTTTAGTGACGTCATGTGAAAACCAACAATATGGTTTATTTTAACTGACTTCCTAAAATCATTCCACCCGTTATTTGACAGGCCGACAAAATAATATAATAGCACAGCACGTAACGGAACAACTTTCTTTTTAATTGACTTTGGTTACGAGTTCGAATTTGATGCATGCACATACGTAAAAGTTAGCGACGGCCCCAAAATAATTCGGACCCCTTTAAGCTTTCAAACTGTCCGTAATAACGAGGTGTCCATATTATGCGGGGTTAGAGTGTAAGGGACCAGCCATAATTTAAGTTGGAGGGGGGGGGGGGGGGTGGGTGGAGGAGAAATTGGGGGGCCTTCAATTTTTTTTGGATGGGATATGGGGGGCTTTAAAATGCCAAAAGATGACCTTGGGGGGGTCTTCAAGTTTCTTTTAAGTAGCATCCCTACTGAGTAGCATGATGCTTAGTATTAAAGGACCTGATTTTGATTCAGTTTTACACAAAGTCGTATATTGTGTCTGAATACTAAAACAATTTAATCAGCATTTTGACAAAAAGATTTAATGCTAAAATAGTAGGTGCATCAACACAACATCCATTATTGGGTAACATTGAAACAATCTCATCGGCATTTTAACAAATGATTCCATGCATAAAGTCACGTTATGCAATCTCACTATCCGAATCATGATTTGTAGATGAGGTTGATGTGGACTCACTGTCTGTGTCACTGTCAAGTTTTTTGCTATTAGAGCATGTACTGCTCATATAAAAGCAGTAGGCTTTGGCTGATTATCTTCCTTCGTCCTTGAAGCGGTCCTGTCGGCCTCTAACCTTTCGATGGCTTGTCTTATCTCAATTATAACACAATCACTGATAGAGCGATTTTCGTATGACCTTGAAATGAAAACGCGCAAACAAAACAGAAACAACAAACGAATGGAAATAGAGCGATTTGATTGGTTTATCGAACGGATACAAACGTGCGTGGCTTTTGGTTGGTTAAGCGAACGCTCGCGTAAAAAAACTTCATGCCCGAGAACTGAAAAAAATCAATGGATCCTTCGCTTTGACGTCATACTGCAACACGATTGGCCAATCGAACAATGCCTTCTCCATATTAGGGTTCTCTTTGGCGGGAAAACGAAGAGTCCATGTTTTGATCTTTTCATCCATTGGCTTATGAAACAGACGACGAACACTTACCGAAACCATTTTTCAAAGTCATACGAACATCGCTCTAAATCCTTGCTCTATAAGCTGTTTGAGAGGCTCTAGGTGAAATCTCTTTCTCAGTTTAGTGTGAAGTGCTTCTCTGTTGAGGTTATTACTGTCAATCACAGGAATACTGGCTTTTTGAGTGATATCTATTTCTTCTTTCCCAGTCAAAAGTTTACACACCTCTTTAGCCTGCCTTGACAATACTTTCCGCTTCTTGGTCTTGTTCTTTCTTTTTTGTTCTTTCATTCTTCTCTTCCTTCTCACTTCTTCAGCCTTAATGTAAGTATTTTGGTTATATCTTCTACGTAAGGCAAGAAGTACACTCATTGAATCACATTACAATGTGGGTGAGCTCTATATGGAGTTTCTCAAGAGGGCATGTAGTGAACATTCAGATGGTCGTCTTTGCGACTTCTGTGAAAACCATCCATGGGTAGGACCAGAGAGTGAGCGAATACCTCAACCCATACCTGACCCCAAGAACCCTCCACACTATAAGAGCGTGTTTTGTACGCCAGTGAGAAATGATGATGGTAGCCGCAGAGATCCTGATGACTGGCAGCCAAGGCCTCAGTTGAAACGCTTATTTAATTCATCAGAAATAACCCTCAATGATACAGATGCCATTAAAGAATATGCAACAAAGTTCGCTGTTGATGAAAAATACGTGCGTTCATATCTGGAGCACCTGACAACACTGAGACTCAAAGAACCGATCAGGTCGACTCAGAGGCAAACCGACAAAAGCAAACGAGACCTAAAAACATACAATGAGTATGACTGGCTAGACATGTCTCTAAAAGGAACATTGCAACAACTAAATAACTGTCAAACAACTTGAGAAATATCTAACTGCCCATGGACTTGGCAAGTATGGTGAAAAAAAAAGTGACAAAATAAAAACCATCAGCTGCCATGTACTGCGAAATAATGAGCTTAATTCTATAAAAGAGAAACAGTTGGAAATGGCAGACTCCATGTCCTATGCTGACCAGCAAGATGACGAATCACTCTCAGATGACGATTATGTAGTTGGCACATTCGGAAGTGAGAGTGAGTAAGAACGGTAAAGTAAAGAAAATGTTATTTGTTATTACCATTTGGGTGTTATCTAAGAAAGGGGGGCCCTTTATAAATCTTTTCACATGATTGAAGCCGGGGGGGTACCTAAAAAGCATGGGTGCTATTGAGTAGGGGTCTGGAAATAATTTGGGATAAAAAACAATTTCTCCTCCATCCCCCGCTCAAACTTAAATTATGACTGGTCCCTAATTGGTTTCCCAGGTTACCGGGTTATTGACAGCTCGTAATCTTGTTCGTCTACCTGCATTCCACCCATTCTTAGTGGAAGTCCAAACAAATGCTGGCTACATACATGCGACGCATGCGTAATTACAACCTGGAGATTAGGATTGCGGGCTCCTCTTGTCGTCCGCAATTATTTATTTATTTAATACGAGTGTCCTTATTAACGTGTTATCACTGTAAATTGGTTTTCCTATTGCCTACATCCAGTCTTTACCACCATCTACTCAATAGACTGCAAAACAGTCGGTTTTTTTCTCAAAATCAGTAAAGCAATCGGTAAAGTGTGGCGTATGTGAGAGGCGTGTGAGGCAAGAGGAAAAACACGTATTTTTAGCGTCACTTCCCAGTCTCGCTCTCTGTTTTCAACCTCGTTCCAGATCTTTTTCTTTGACTGCTCTCGCGTACTTGAATACGCAAAAATACGGACTGTTTTGCAGTCTATCTACTCAGTGGAAGGCCAAATATCATGTAGGCGAGTCATTTTCTAATGAAGCAGTAATTCACATCGTTTTTCAGTAGCTATCTGACGAAGGCCCAGCTACCGAAACATCAGCATTTGGATATCTTAACGTGGCCCAATTCACCCTTTAAATCATCGCGCAGGGATTTTACTTACATCCGAGCTGGAAACATAGGTCTGTAATGTTACAGGTGAAGCGTGAACTGAATGACTTTCATTGGTCGTAGTCTGCGGGGTCTTGTTAAGTTAAGGCAAGGCTGATCAGTAAGTTATGGATGGGAGTAAAAAAGTATTTTCGTGGGCAATATTTCGCGGTTTCGGCAAACCTAACCTTTATCAGGGGCTAATTCTTGTATGCGGGTTGTTTTGAGTTGAGTTCAAGAGCTTTAGAGCAGGAAAACCTTTCACGTGTTTTCAACTTTATAAAGGGAAGTTACTGACATTCGTGGCAAACCACACTTCAGGTACCGATGCGTGCGAGAAAAATAAAAATAGCAAATCAGTATAAATTTGTTGACGGCTAATTTTTTTAGTGGCTGACGACCAAACTTGACTTAACTGTGGTGACAAAAAATCCACAACTGAATCTAGACTGCTTATACTACCAAATAGCATATGCTCTATGATCTTTCACTGATTATTATTTGACATATAATACAGTTGTGCTGAACTGAGGAAACTGACGTTAGAAGTGAAAGTAGTTTTTTCCTCGTAAAAATGTTTGATGATTATTTTTTGAGTTAGTACACATTCCAACACGTTTGGTTCACAAAATTTTTGGCAGCTGATCAGCCCTTTACGGCCTCCCGTTCACCTCTTGTGTCAACATACATTCTGTTCGGTTACGTGCATTTCCTCTGACACTAAAGAGGAGAATTTGTTTAAAAAGACACCAGACAAAACAAAAACAAGACGTGGTGTCTTGACGAAAATTGCGCGAATCTTCTGACCTTTACGTTTCAAGAGGAGAAAATTAGATTTCGGTGGAGGTTAACTGCGAACAACTTGTGACAAAATACAAAGGTCTTAAACTTTTTTTAAAATCTTCTAATTAAAAAAGAGCGTATATAGACTTGTCCATGGGTCACGCAAAACTTAAGCGATGCACAATCCACCCAGTTCGCGATTTCACGAGTTAGGGAGTCTTGAGGTGATTGAAAAATTAGCGAGAAATCTCGCCTAACTGAGGAAATGGACTTAAAGAAGTTATAGAGACTTGGAGAAAGTTAAAGAACAACCTAGTACAACAACGACCATTAAGAGCATCAGGTAGGCTTTACGTAAGTACTGTGCTGTAGCTTTCATCAAAAGATTACAATTGTTGTTACGTGAATAAATGTTTGACTTTAAGAGTACTAAGGGAAATAGTTAATGAGATTTTAAACAAATCCCCACGCAAACTAAGTAACAAAACAATCATGTTTACTTCACGTTCTCTCGCATGTATCGGGATCAGAGGAACGATAAAAAATGTTCCGTGTATCTAGATTTCTCTAAGGCGAACGGCACACATTTCAGGATCGTTTGAATTGTCTTTCAACAACTACATCCTAACTTGTCGAACGAAAAAAAAAACTAAAAAGAACATTTGTCAAGGATTAGCGCTCAAATTTCAACAAGTTGCACCTGAACGTTTGGTGGCAATCAGAGGAAGTTGGACAGCAGTTAAACAATCACTGAACGTGGCGTGACAACAGTGTTCACGTTGCCTCACTGGCGTTTCGACCTGCTTCACCCTTCGTAAACGACTTCATGGCTAATGTTTGGCATTCAAAAAGGCTGTCTCTCACTGAAGTTGAGCGGCCGAAAATTTGCATCGCCAGTTCATTCCAATAGTCGCAAGCAGGTAAGGAAACTGATTTCAATTCGTAAGAATAGCTCTTTTCTCCAATATCCTGCAGGGACGGACAGTTGAAAAAATCACCGAAATCAATGGATCTGGATTAGCTGGGGTCGTTGCGGTGTTCAGCAACCCCTACAAACATATGGTCCAACTCAATGGCCATTGAATTAATTGTCGTGACCTATATATCAATGCAATATTATGTGCTTGACAATTTGTGACTAAAACGATAGTTGCTGATCGTTCTAAAAATATATCCATATTGTTAAGTCATCAACCATTGTGAAAAGCGAATAGAAAATACTTAAAATTCACCTCACGTTTTAATCAACATCAACAATTTAGCTGTTTCTCTGAAGCCCAAAAATGAAAAAACGTACAAAAATCGAAAAATCTCACTTGATTTTGAAAATTTGAAAAACACCTTGCCTCGAGTGAAAGTTCTAACGAAGTTTTATCGAAAGATTTCGCTTACAGACTGAATATTATGTCCATAATTTTCTAAGCGTTTTAAAACGCAAATTAGCTAGCGTTTCCCAACGGTATTTTAAGGCAGTTTTATGACAACTTGTCAAAAATTCAAATTCTCAATGAATGATGACGAGAAAGCCACTAGATTTTATTTTAGAAAATCCGTGACGACCTATAAAACCTATTGATTTACTCACAGAACAAAAGTGAACTGCCAGAATTTTGTATAAACGCTTCAAAGTTAAGGGCCCAAATTGAGATATTGAGCGACTCAGTTGTTCCGTCAAAAATGAACTTTTCCACACTGTTATTTCATACATATTTCAAAGGCTCAGTTGTAGTCAAGTCACATTTCGCAAATAAAATACCAAGGAATGGAGCAGTAGTCACGGTCTTATGGTAAGAGTCTTTCAGGAACACAGCGTGATTACCACAAGCGATTAATATTTGTATAAACATTTATATAGACAAATCTCGACAAAAAAGTAGCTAGCAAATTCAATACTGCACTAAGTACTTTGTACAGAACAGATTACAGGACCAAAATACATTTGGAGAAAGGAGATGTGAACATCAACAACAGTCTTATAGTTTTGACTTCACGTGATGACAAGAACGTAGAAATGTCCACAAACATACAAACATTTGCAATATATCAATACTAAGTCTTTGGTGTTTGGATGTTTGGACTTCACCATTCAACAAGAACAATGACACCGGAAAGAACGTAAAAAGATCAAGACAGTGACAGTGACAGAGCTAACAACGAGGAATTCACGGCAAACGAGTAAAGTATTGCCGTCACATCCGAATCGAGGGTTTTGAATTTGTCTCTTATGGGAAGCAAGAAAACAATACGAAGCGCTAAAAAAAAGAACTGAAGCCACCAAAAATAACGCAAAATTTGGAGGTCAGGGTGAAGACCTCATGTTTCTAATTTCAAGAGGATTAAAAAGCTAACAACAATAGCTGGTTGGCTACTGGAGACGAGAACACTTTAAAAACAACTTAACACGCCGGGAACGAACAGCAAAAACTCCCGCGCCGAACTTCGAACTCCATCTGATCATGGTATGGAAAGTTTGTCGTGTATTTTTAGTGCTGTAAAATTTTTGACTTAATACCGGTTAATGACTGTTTTATTTTCGTTCTCGAGACGCCATTTTAGCTTAGTGAACTTACTATATCTTCGTTCGGTATAGTGACTTAATACTGTCGCGTCAGTACATTTCAACAATTTTCCTAAAGTCCTAAGTCCGTTTCTGTCCAAGTTTTAAAGTGACTTCCTTGTCAGTATTCCAACTGTTAAAAGACCGATGCAAATAATATAATAGCACAGCATGCAACCGAGCAACTTTCTTTTATTTTGACTGCGGTTATGCATTCGGATTGAAATGCACATACGTAAAAGTTAGCATCGACACCAAAAGCATTTGGACCGCAGTCAATGCAAGCTTCACATGACCGAAGATTCGATCGTGGGAGGCCTTGGAATAGAGTTAATTGAACTGCAGTAACGAGGCAAATTATGTAGTGAGTGATGCGAACCTGCCAATCATTTTCTAAAGGGCATTGTGTGTGAGTTAATACAGCATATCAAGGTTGAGTTTATTACCCTGCTACCAGACGTCACTTGTGACTAGGTTGTTGATATCTCTTTCTCGACTCAGGTGCGACGTGAAATGATGCCTGAAGTCGACTCATTCGATCCGTTTGTTACCTGCCAAAACAGGAGAGGACATCCTAGATCCTACAGCCAGTACTATGAAGGTATCTTTCAATCGCTTATCATGGTTTTATTCGCGATAAAGAGCGCGCAAATTCGGGACTCAGTAGTCGGTGTCGGTGTGTTAATTAGCTAGCACTAGTTGGGTGTATCGGCCATGGCAGCCTTTTACAGGTGTCTGGGATGGTCTTCTGTTTTAAGGGAACCCAACCCTACTCAAGGCCGAACACTTTCTACCTTTAATAGAAAAAGAACACGCAAAATTGTCGGTATCATCCGTCAATCGATGTGATTTGGCGAATCCAGGCTAGATGATAAGCGACTCAATTTTGTTCTCTCGTATTAGGACACAATAAGTCTTAAATTGAAAGTACATTACTAATCGGCTTTATTCACGAGTTTTATGTTCGCTTTCCTGAGTTTCATGAGCTTCGTCGCTAAATTTCAAAGTTCAACCTTACAAACCTTTGTTCCGTAAAAGATTAAGCAAGAGGAAACGAGAAAAACGTTATTCTTAAGGGCGAGCATTGCTCGCGTGTTTTTTGAAACAAAAATTGGTCTACAGCCAATTTTTAAGACCTTCTTTTGAGAAAACGGATAGAGTTACCGTATTGACATGTGGATAAGTTGCACACGAAGAAAAATCTCATATATGAAACTCCACACTAAGCCACCCGAAAACCGCTGAAAGGATCGAATTAACCGGCGATATCTGAAGTCGTACAGCTCGGATGATAGACCTGTCGCCTAATTCTCGGTCACGAACAAAACTTTGGACATAGGTATTCCACCAACACGACAAAACTCAGATTACCGTACACCAGCCATGTTAGTAAAGATTTTACACTTCCTCATTCTATCAAGTGGTTTCTCGTGTAAAAATTGCACGATAACGAAACAAGACAATTTAAAACAGGGGCCACTATAGCTTTATCAACATTTCTGATCAGCAGTGGCCGAAGCATGTTTTAACAATGTTAAGCAAACAAACTTTGACTCAAAAGAAATTCCAATTTTTCATGTTGCGTGCAAGACGTGACATTCTGACGACAGGAAAAGGAAATGATCCGGACGGGACGAAAACAAAAATAAATGGGTCTACACAAAATCTACTTACAAAAGAATACGCAATCGAACTGCTAATATCAGCTTTGAATTTGGCGGATTCATTATTTTCCCTATTACCTCCCGAATGAATTGCCGCTCAGTATGGTTTGTTAGTAGCCTTTTCATGATCTTGCAAATTGACCCCACGAAAAGCTAAATGTGTCTTGAAGAATATTACTGACATTTTTCATGAAGTTGCAAAATGGCTCTAACTATTGTGATCACGGTCTGCTGAAACTGAGCCGCCTCTGACCAATTCTGTCACAGTGGTCACTTTGGCGTATGTTCTAGCTTTTTTAACTGCCAATAAAACTCAAGAGTAACTATAATAAGCTTTTCGGCCGTCAAGTCTTTCGGTACCACTTCAAGGGCAACATCACCATTTTTAAATTTTGTGTTTCATGATGTTGTACAATCAGTACAAGCTGACGACTGCAACCTAGTGTAAAACGCCGGTCTGTAGTTAACATGAGAACCTGTCGTTTTCCACGACTGTATTTCCATGAAATGAATGAAATAAAGCAAAATGAAAATTTCGAATTTTCACTGTTAAGACCATACATGAAACGCATGGCGGAGTTTCGAGCGAATTGACCACGTCAGTGAAATAAGTGTCAAAACAAAAGTAGCATAATCCGGTAAAATAACCTTGTTTGCTTTAGATAAAATGGTCTCAAAGAGCCTTTACGCAAGAGGATTTCAATACTTAAAGACATGCGGAAAAGGTTGTCGCATATCGATTTATCGAGTTCTTCGAACAAGTCGACAAAAGAAAAGAAAATGTGGATTTTTTTAAGAGTAAAAACGTCGCTTTGAAGTCGATCGTGTTGGAATTATCTCTTTGGGATTCTTTACGAACTGTCGCATATTCAATATAGAGACGAACGGTTAAGCAATTTCTACAGGTGTATCAATTATACATGTGACAAGTTTTGTTAGGCTCGTGGCTTCCACGTCGTAAACTAGTCTATCAATAGAACAAATCCCAAGTAACTTGAATGCGGCACTCAAACTTCGTAAAGATGACAATTACGGATGAGAAAAAAAATACGACGTGAAATTAAACCTGCGCACGACCCTCTTGCCAACTTTAAATATTCTCCGGATGTCGTAGCGAAACAGGTCGCGAGCGGAATGGTTAGATTAATAACTCGTTACGGTTCATTCGCATCGTTTCTACGTCAGCTTTAGTTCACTTTGACGAACGCGTGAGCCCACGATTTTATTCCCTCAGGGCAGGCGTGAGTAACAGGCTTGGCAAAAGTGACAAAAAAGACCTTACAATTTTTGCAATTCTTATGTTTTTCAATGGAAAGTGCCACATGTCAGTTATTTTTGCCAATTAGTTGGCACAGAAATTGCTGTGTCTTGGAAAAAAGAGAGCGCCCGTACCGCATTGGAAAAGGGCTGTAAGTGGCGAGACAGAAAGATACCTACCGAACCAATCAATCGTGTACATGTACAAAGACGGGTTGTATTTATTTATTTGGCATATTTACACGGCATTTTACCTTCTGTGTATTCAATGAGCCACTTAAATCAAAGCTTGTGTGGTTGAGGTTTTCTTGCTTGTCATAAATAGTTAAAAGCGACGTTTGTATGTTGTGCGCGGCAAAGTACAATAGAAGTGGCTTTTCGTGGGTTACGTCATTCTCTATTGTCTCTTGGCCAATAAACGGCGGGTAATTATTGATTTCAATTAATAAGATCTGCCCTCGCGTCAATCAATGGATGATTAGCAAGTCGCTCACAGTTAAACACAAAACTCAATTCCATTAGTAAAATGTGAACAACAAGCAAATTATGAAGGACACTTTAACTTCCAAACTGCTCTGGATTGTTCGGGCTTGTGGTGCGAGCGTGACGCTACTCGAAGCAGCTTAACAATTTCGCGTTGAGTCATTCATGGTCCTAAACGCTTACGAGACCCCGACGGACACAGAATCGGTAGAGAGGGTTTCGCCATATTGTAGTCTGAGTGTAACCCAATCTCCGACAGCCATGAACGGTTCATCATTCACAAGAGGAGAACGTAAATACCGCAACACAAGTGAAAGGTTGGCCCTTGCAAGGAAGGTTGAGCTAAGCGCAATCGAGCAAAATGCGAACGTTGTCATTCTGAGCCCGCAGAAAGAGGCTCTCGAAAGAGCCGGCGAAATGTCCCCGAAGGCTGAGAACGAGGGGTCCTCGATATCGGCAGCTAAAAAGAAGGGGTTGCAAAAGCTGGCTTCAGGAGCCATTGCTAACATAGGCACGGTGTTTAAGGGGGGTGCAAATACGGGGTATATGGAGGGGCGAAGTGAAACGGGTAGATCGTCTAGCAGGAATGCAGCTAAAGGCTCGTCTGTACTGAACGATCTTACTCCCGATTCTGATCCAGGGATGCAGGAGAAGCTGTCACCATCAGACTCACACAAGGAAAAGTTCTTTAACAAGACCTGGAGGAATCGGCTTAAAGTTGTATCTAATGCTGGAAATGCCTTATGGATTCCTCAGGTACATAGAGAATATAATCCGGCGGCGGCGCGCGTTATAGTTGTAGCTTTGACTGTTCACCGTCGCGTTACTTCGCTAATACGTTCAGTCAAAATTCATTAAGAGCATTGCCGAAGGGACCCTGCAAGCACACCGATTGATTTAAACATCGCGAAATTTGTACCAGAGAGAACTTACGGGCAGCTTTCTCTATCGACAATTTGCTGTATATACAAATTCAAAGTTCATTCCACTCATGCCTGACCTTGCTAAAATATTAAGTGTCGTCACGGCACTTTGAATTTTATAAAGAGAGTTTCCTATCGCTTCAAGGCAACTTCTGTGCCGCCACAAACGGGGAAGCGTTGAACGAACGCATACAAGATTTTGGCAACGAATGGGATCTTTTTAAAAAAAATCTTTGACGTCGGATCTCGTAAAAATGAGGTTCGAATGTTAAACTCTGTGGATGAAAACCTCCGCGGTAGTGAAACGATGAAAGCTGAAAATAATATTAAATATTATTAAGTGTGCGCTCTTAGAGGTTAAATAAAGTTTTCATTTGTAAGTTTTAAGGTAGCTTTCGACATAAACTGTCACTAACCCTGCTAATGTGAGAATACAAACCACTAACTTTCTGCTACGCACATCCTTTCACTCTCCTATATCATTAAGCAGCTCCTTGCATTTCCCTACTTGAATGCTATTTAAAAGGATTTATTTAACGTTTAGGCCCAGCAAAACCCATCTGATCCTCTGAGCAGTTTGCGTTTTCAATTAACTGTTATGAGAATAAGTCTTCGGTAAATTTGCCGCCCTAACGAGCTTTTTGTGGTTTTGCAGGATGATTTTAGTTGGAGCTCCGTGGAGGGAAGAAAAGTCCAGCTAACGAGCATTCCACTGTCTGCTCTCTCAGAGCCAGAATGTATCGCTCTTCAAAGAGTTGCACAAACCAGGTTAAAGCAAATGGATTTCAAAAGTCATGTAACAATACCTAAAGGTACGTATGGTGCAATAATCATTCTAATGACAATAGTCTCAATAATGATTATTTTGTTTGAGAGTTTAATGAAATAGTCTAAGCCAATTCACTTGCAACAAGTTCGATTGTGGTTCTCAACCCAAAGAGAAAAGGAGGCCTCATGCACTTGGAATCAATCCAGACAATAACAAACTTATCTACTGCCTTTACGGTCAAGAGGCTGCAATTTTGTTTGATAAGAAGCCCGTCAAAATTGAGACTTTTTTTAAAAAGTCGAAGCAAACGCCATTAGTTGCACTTGTTTAAAATTCACGGCACTTATTAACAATGCAAATATAAGTTTACAGAGATCGTTTTATAATTTTCGTCGAGGTGGGAAAAATATCGCCGTTTTGTTCGTTCGCAAGCTTTTGACATGTCATTTTAATTGAAAGACTTGATCACGTAAAGTGAAAAGACGGTAATTATGTCAAAAAGCACTTCTTCAACACGTTCACAAATTTTAGAGATCGAAAATTCATTTCTGCAGTTTACAATAATTTAAACTGTGTACTATTTATCAAAATATAAACAATGCTTGTTCTTTAAGAAATCTAATGAGATTACTGGGCTGATTGATAACAACTCTTGTCAGGCAGTACGACCGACAACTAGCTAGATGATGTGCCAAGTTTTGAAAATCCAACTCTTTCTCCTGAATAGCAAGGTATCATGCTTCTGTTTTCGATTTAGACCACATTTCCTCAAAATTGCCTTTTGAAAGAAGAAATTTGCCTTGTTGAAATATCGGGTGAAATACTAAATATTAGATGCAAACCTTTGTTCACATGTAAATGCACGATTATCTTAAGCAGTCCTTTGTGTTCACAATATATTTGTGGTCAGATCGGCTAGAATTTATACTATTTTATAGCCTGTATGCCCCTTGCCGGTTTGTTATTTCTTTCTGTTATTTTGTTGTCGGGATGACTTTCGCTTTGATACAATTAAATGGCATTTTCTTAGTTCAATACCTTGTCAAGTGTCGAGGGTAGAAGTTAAAAATTAAAAAGAAATTGTGAAACCAAACACCCTTCAGACCAAAAATATGAATCTATTTCATTTGAATTCTAACACTGACGCATTTAATTTCTAAAGATATCTCTTTCATTTCCTAAAATAGACTTCCATGGAAATTCATTTTGTTTTTTATCAATTCTTTCCTTTTTGTGTTAGCAACAATATTATTATTTAAGACAGAGTAACAATGCTTGCCAACGAAGGGCCTTTCTTGTCAACATAGTATTCACAATTCTTTAAAAAGTTCATTGGTACTCTGTGCAAAGATTAAGCTACAAAAGAGTCTTCAATAGTCTGGAGGACATAATCAGTAAAGAACTAAAACACTATCACTAATGATGCTACCATAATGATATCAAACAGGTGCTGTTTACTGGTGAACAAGTTTTAATTTAACAACAACATTTTCTTTCCAAAATGGGTAACCATAGCAACTGTGTAACTTGTCAAAAGCACTTATAAGTTCAGCTTTAGTTATTTATTTATTCACAACTTGCTTTACAAAACCCAAGTTTTTGTTTTTCACGTTGGCAAAAATGTTAGAAGGTTTCTGGGTAGCCTGTGTGACAATTAAATTAAATCCCTGATGTAGACAGTCCACATAATGGCTCCCAGAAGCTTGTTCTGATATATGTCCCTTTTTGATTGGCTAGAGCCTGAGAAAGCCTGAATTTACCTTTGAGATCATTTGAAAACAAGTACTGTATATCTTCCAAAACAGTTGCCCTAGTCAATAGCTTGAGAAAACCAAGGAAAATAATTTGTGGAGTATTGGATGATTGTTGCTGTTGGAAACATCCAATCACAAACTGTGTAAGACATTTAGTCAAACAGAAACAGATATATGTGTATATCGCTGAAAACCTGCAGAATATCAGACCAAGCTTTTGGGAGACCTTATGCAGATGCGCTATATCAAGTTCTCTAGATACTGTCTTAAATTCAAGTCTGCCAGCAAATGCAAGCTAGGTTAGGGCTGTCTTAAATTTAGAAAATTCTACAATAAGGTATTACATTAGGCAACTGCAACTTTACTACCATTATTACATTCCCTTTGGCTATGAATTAGTGCGTCAAAGTATAGATACACTGTCAGTCAAACCCCCGGCTTTATGGACACCAACTTAATACAGGCATCTCATTATGATGTACAGTTTGCTTTGTCCCTGGGAAAAGAAAGCCCTTACATTTTCTCAAAATTCAACTTGCTTAATATGGTCACCCTGGTAATACAGACTTTTCTATGGCCTCCTTAGTGACAGGGTTTGACTGTGCTAAAAAATACGATTTAGAATTTACCTAGTGTACTATGGTCTCACACTTTTGCATATGTTGGAGGTTTGAAACTTATTTAGTAGTTATGTCTTTATGTTCTTGCCTATGGCAGAATTACTACTGCCAATAGATTAATGGTTAATAACCTTCTGTCTGAATGAATGGTAAAAGCTTGGGTTGGGTTTATATATTTAGATGTTAGGAGCACTGCTCAAATTTACATTATGAGCTCTTTGTGTCTTTGGTGCCTTCAACACTTGCCTCATCTTTTAGGAAAGTATATTAACAGCCCTAATAATGTGCCACTTTGCAATATCAGTACATGTAGTGGTTAACTCTGGCTGTTTTAAAAAACATTCTCTCCAAAGGAAGTGGAAACATGCATGGACCCCTGTTGGGCTTGCATGACCAATGTCTAACACTACCCTTAAGAGCTGATTGCCAGGGAGATATTTGATACTTCCTTAGCAGTTTGTTTTACTTTGAAATGAAGGAAAAACATGAAAACTGATTAATCTTCACAGAGATAAAGTATTTACAGCTATTACATTATTGTTAGGGTTTTTTCAGAATAGTACACTGTATTCATATGCAAGCAAACATTTTGTTAATAAAACAACTTCAAGTAATTCTTCCAAATCCAGCAATTTGGAGGAGCAAAGAGTCTATAATATTAACAGATAATATTATTTCTCATAAAAGAATCATTCTGCAATCATCATTTAATTAGAAATAGTAATACTCAAGTGCAATTTGGTTTAAACCTGAATCTTTCAAACAGGATGACCTAAGCCTTGCTTTGACATAAACATGAATATTGTTGCAGCTTTTAGTTAATACAGGAAGACTTAACACAAAATAACGAGATTTATTGCTAGATTAAGTGATTTACAATGATTAAAGAACCAGATAGAAGTTTAAATGGATTAAACAGTCCCAATACTGATAAACTCAATCATTTACTCAACTTTGTGTTTTTGGCAGTAAAAGCAGCAGCTGTCCAGTTTTAAGAGAAAATGTGTTCATTCACAGGCATTTGCTGGTCTTTTTTGTTGTATAATTATATTGATAATTTAGTCTGAGAGTTATTTCAATAATTATTACAGTTGCCACATCTTTTTATCATGCAGAGTTAGGTTCATACAGGATTCAGCTTAGTGATCATATTTTCAATTTCTTGTAACCTTACTTATTGCTTATGCATTGCCATTTTCAAGGAGAAATGTTCTGTTAATCATAACAGGTTAATTACTTTGGGGTTTAATACCCTCCAGTTGATACAATACCTTGTAAAGCAGGAGGCAGGAAACATGTTGCCCTCAGATAATATTATTATATTTAGATAATCCATGGGGAGTCTTTCTTTCTGACCACTAGAGGGATTTGTAACACAGTAATTATCTCCTGTTCAAAGCTGTTTTCACAGACGTGCACAGTCTACTGGTCTATCTAGAATCTACCCACTACCAAAACTCTACAAAAACATGGCAAAATGCTGAAAAATTAATAGAACCCCACGAAAGTACAGCTAGCCAAGTTTTATTTGAAATGTCAAACACAGGGTTTTGTCTGCAGGCTCAACAGTTAAAACTTCATAAATTTAGCATGTCCCAATAAATGGTTCAATGTGTCTCAACATCACAGACATATCTAATTAATCAATTATTTGTTCTCTCTTCCTTAAGACCCAAGGTCTCCAAGAAAATCCCTCAAGAGAGCCCTCTCCTGGAAAACAAGAACTTCTGGGTCTGGCCTTTCTGATAAAGGTTGGTCGAAGTAAATTTTAGTATGTAATAGAAATATTGTAATTTGTTGTCGATACTTTGAAAGTATTAATTAAACCAATAATGGTTTCATAAACACATTGATAAAAATACCACATTCATCACAGGCGGGGGTCTCTAAGATTGAAAGAGACATAGCTCATAGATGATTATTGCTCATGATTTTCAAAAGGTGCTTAAAATATATTTTTACATTATCTGTTACATCAACTTTAATTTCAAAGAAGCTCAGCTCTGACAGTGATTAAGAATCACAGCCAAAAATAGTGAATAGAATTGAAGGTACATGTACATCAACATTAGATAGCATGGGATTATTATCATTTCTAAATTGGATTACAGAAAATGGTGTTTTTGCAATACCTCTTCATAAAGCCGTGACACCTCAAGGTCCAATAGATACTTCTGAGTCGAAAAAAGGACAGAGGAATATTAAAGAAAGTACACCATCAATTTCCTCAACAAACTCCACTGGCAATCAAGAAGTACCTGAAGAGTCACCAAAAGTAAGACGGCATTCATCAGGGTCAAGTCTCTCACAAAGTTCCAGATCATCTAATGAGAATTCAAATCAAAATAGTGACAACAAGTCTTTATCAGGTAAAGACCAACCTACAGAATCGTCTAGTTGGAAATCACGGCTTATTGATGCCCTGACACTTCTGTCCTCCTCTGCCTCGGCATCATGTCTGATGGACAAGCAGTCTGCACTCAGTCCTCCAACACCACAAGTTCCTCCAGTTGTCTTACAAGCTGTTGAACATCTCCAGTTACATGGTAGGGTCCTTAAAAAGTATTCTAAATGTTACATTTTTTGTATAGGTGCATGTAGATTAAAGGTTAAGCTGCTGACAAAATAGACGAAGCACAGTCTTCAGTGGGAGCCACTTTCTGTGGCACAAAGCACCAAGGAGCATTGCTAAACCCGCAACCCCCCCCCCCCCCCCCCCTCTGCCTCTCGGTGGGATGCTAATGTCTATGTCTATGTCTATGCTAATTCATTGCAAGGCCACCCCAGGCACTGTTTCACCAGAACCCTGTTTTACATCTTGATGAAAAGAGAGAGAGTTGAGAGCAACAGAGTTTGTTGTCTAAGGAAAAAACATGATGGCAACATTTGTAGATCTGAAGATGTTTACTGCCCGACGACCTCAACAAAGGAGTTTTTAATTATTACTCTTGTTTTTGTTTGTTAAATAGAAAATGGTGAACACTTCCTTAGGATCACTACAAGATCCTTTATGCAAAAAAAAATAACAAACAAACCTTCCCACTCCCACCCTCTCTACAAATCAAGTATTTCTTTACTTTAAAATTGACATAGCCTATTAGTAAATGAAATTTAATTGATGTATATATGTTATTCCCAGGTCTTCACGTTCTGGGAATATTTAGAGTTGGCGGCTCAAAGAAGCGAATGAGACAAGTATGTAATCACATTTCACTTTCAATTTGCATGTACTTAATGCAAGGTACCTTCTCAAAATAATTGCTGAAGCTCTGTAAGTCCTTACCTCTGCTCACAAACGTTACGTGCTCATCTGAAAAAGGAAGTTTGATTGGTTCTCGTTTCAGATGAGAGATCAGTTTGATTTAGGAGAGAAGACAAGATTTACAGCAGAAGATGACAACCCACATGATGTAGCTGCATTGTTCAAAGAATATTTTCGAGACCTTCCAGAACCTCTACTAACCCGTGACCTGTATTCTGCCTTCTTAGAAACCCAAAGTAAGCCATACAGAGAAATTTTTTCATAGCATTAAGGAAAAAACTCAACATAGCATCTTACACTGCCAACATTCCCCCACTACAAGGAGTAGCTAGAAAAGTTAGGAAATTTCTACCACCTCAGTTTCCCTGAATTTGATGTAAATGTCTTCTAAAAAATTTCATCCATTCAAAGATTTTCAATCTGTCCAAATACAGAGAAGTTCTCATAACATATTCACTGCTCATTACACATGCAGAATGCTGAATTGAATTTGACACCAGTTACGGAAATGACTAATGGATTCATTTTTCAAATAATCAATTCATTAATAGAATGTTAGGGGGTACGCTTGACCTGCCTTGACTGTAAGAGATAGCATGAATCCTAGCTGCTTCAAGGTAGACAACTTATAGGATTAGAGTTATATAGAGCAATGCTTTTTTGTGAATGGTGGCCAAATTAAATATAATATGTTGATTAAAAAATTTTGTTATAAAACTTAACTCTAAAAGGTCACGACATTTCGACCTCTCCGAGGCCATTTTCAAGTGCGAGTAAAATATGAAATTAGCATAAATATATTAAAATGGTAAAAACAGGAAAAAATGTCACGAACGCTAAAATGCAATAAAATATGTAAATATGTAAAATAAGTAACAAAATATTCTATGGAAACAATTAAAAACAATTGAAGTAATTAAAACCGACCTAAACAAATAAGTTTGCTCGGATGGAATCGCATTGTTTGTTTAGAGGTGGTTTCAGTTCTTTGATAAAAAACATTTCAAAAATAAGGCAATCAAACTTGCTCTGATACTTTTTTAAAATTTTAAAAAACTGCGCAATGTCATCTGGGGCTATATCGTGTAGCCGACATACCCTGCATCACACAGGTTACACTGAAAATTATACACAATGCATTGTTGATTCACAAGGGGTGGCTTGTTTTCCCTCACTTTGCTTTCATCCTTGATTTTCCGACTTGTGTACACAGGGCTGATGTCTACATTGATCTTACGGCTGAGGTCTCCTAGTTGTCTGCGCACTGAGTTTGCAGACTTCTGATCTTTAAAAGGCAGCACGATTCTGATTGGGTCTTGTTTCTTAAGCTCTTGTTGTTGGGTAAGTGCATCTTCGGACACTTTTGACTCAATAAATCGACGGATGGTAGACTGCACAAGTTCTTCTGGGTAGCACAGACGGGAAAAGGTCACTTTGAGGCGTTCGCACTCTTGGTGAAATAGTTTCCATGTAGAAGAGAGCTTAAAAGCACGATTAAGCACAGTGTTCAGCAGTGACCGTTTATATCTTTCATCCACAAGGCTATGATAATGTAACAATAGCCCAGTGTCCGTAGGCTTTCGGTACACCTTTGTGTTCAAATGGCATCCATTTCTGATGATATCCATTCCCAGAAAGGGGAGTCTGCCATTTTTTTCAAGCAAAGGTGTACCAAAAGCCTACGGACACTGGGCTATTGTTACATTAAGATGCACTTACCCAACAACAAGAGCTTAAGAAACAAGACCCAATCAGAATCGTGCTGCCTTTTAAAGATCAGAAGTCTGCAAACTCAGTGCGCAGACAACTAGGAGACCTCAGCTGTAAGATCAATGTAGACATCAGCCCCGTGTACACGAGTCGGAAATCAAGGATGAAATCAAAGTGAGGGAAAACAAGCCACCCCTTGTGTATCAACAACGCGTTCTGTATAATTTTCAGTGTAACCTGTGTGATGCAGGGTATGTCGGCTATACGTGCCGACATCTTCACCAACGGATTGAAGAACACAAGGGATCGGCCATTGGAAATCACCTCAAGGAGGAACACGATATAGCCCCAGATGACATTGCACAGTTTTTTAAAATTTTAAAAAAGTGTCAGAGCAAGTTTGATTGCCTTATTTTTGAAATGTTTTTTATCAAAGAACTGAAACCAACTCTAAACAAACAATGCGATTCCATCCGAGCAAAATTATTTGTTTAGGTCAGTTTTAATTACTTCAATTGTTTTTAATTGTTGTTTCCGTAGAGTATTTTGTTACTTATATTTACATATTTACATATTTTATCGCATTTTAGCTTTCATGACATTTTTTCCTGTTTTTACCATTTTAATATATTTATGCTAATTTCATATTTTACTCGCACTTGAAAATGGCCTCGGAGAGGTCGAAACGTCGTGACCTTTTAGCGTTAAGTTTATAACAAAATCAATATCTAAGAAATTACTCATCAAGATTAAAAAATTGGACAAAAAAACATCCCCTCAAATTTCTGATCATTTTTGAAAGTTTTTTGTCGCATTTCAACTTTTCACTGCTAGAATGTGCTTCATCTTTAAGAAAATAATTTATTTAAAAAACATAAACTTTCCTAATGACGTTTGTTTCAAATTCTTGTCTTGTCTTTTTTTTTGTTTCTCTGGACAAAAAGTGACTTAAGCCAAAAAAAAACTTGCAGTGAAAACACTTGACTGCAATTTATGTTTCTACATGAACTTTAAACATTAAGACATCTGACTCAATCACTATGAAAAGGCTGTATCATTGTCTGTTGGTTAAACAGATGATTTTCACAACAGATACTGAACTTAACTCATTTTTGTTAGTCTCTAGATGAGTTTAAACAATGACAAAATTGACAGCAGTAAAAACATCGCTAAAAATGAATTTGGTTCCTTTCAGACATTATTGCGTCTTTTCAGACCTGCTCTATTTGTTTAATGTAGGCCATTTTTCCTGGAGTTGAATTCTCAAGGACTTTATCCAGGTTCAAAAAGAGAAAGGAAAATTTGTCCTTGTACGTTCACAACCTCCATAAAAAGTCGCATTCAGAGGTTTTATGTCAAAGTCATGCAGTGGACATTACGGAAATGAACTAAACAGCATGATGCACATCCAGAGCTGTTGCTTTGTTCATAAAACCAATTGTTTAAATTGGATGTTGTCATAGTGGTTACTTAAGCTCCATACTGAAAGGATCAACAACAACAATTCAACATTCTGTTTAGCAAAGGATCTCACAGGTTTGATTTCTATTTTTAGGTTTTGATGATCAAAGCACACAGATAACAGCCCTCCGTCTACTATGCTGTTTACTGCCAATTCCAAACAGGGACACATTGAAAGTGCTTCTAGAATTTCTTGCTGAAGTTGCACAGTGGTCAGAAGACAGAATCGATGAAAATGGAGTTGAAGTATGTATGTTTTGTTTTTCATAATAAAGATCTCTTGCAACACACATTGTTCATTTATTTATTTATTTGAAAAAGGGGATTGGCACTGCCGGAAATAAATAAACAGCTGTTTTGGCAAACCGTGCAAGTTGTTCTCTGTTGATTTAACATTTGTTTCCTGTGTTTTTCATCTATTGTTCTCTTTGTATTACGTCGTGTGTACGTGTATAAGTTATTACTGGCTTTAACATCATCAAAGTCGAGTCGTATCTGCATGCTCAGCAAACCTCTGGTCAAAGAAATGTTGGCCAGCAAAAATGGGAAGGTTTTAAAGCTGATTATGAAGATGTTTGAAGAATTAATTGATGAAGCCGGTTCAGAATAAATAAGACACACACCTCGACATTACTTTCTAAAAGTGTCCTCCTGTCCTAAAATCTCATATGTAAAGCTTCTTCATGCCACTTTAAGTTTATGCCAACGTGGAGCAAATGTCGAGCTCTCTTAACCAAAGCCGCCATTTTAAAACCCCGAGGGCGCCGAGGGCCCGGGAAAGAGACTCGAACCCAGCCTCTAGAAGCTGCGGCCTCTACGGTTCTCCTGATGTTTTTTGTCTGTTTAGATTCCAGGAAATAAGATGAATTCCAAGAACTTAGCAATTATTATTGGCCCAAATATCTTACACAAGGTAAGATTTGATCATATCTGTTTTTAACAATATTTCACGCCCGCGCAATGTATAAGTCTTCATTTTCAGCCGTTTGAGGTAAAGTTTATCCCATTTTGTGCGAATGAAACTGGATACGAGTATCCAATAGAGATGGAAGATAAGGCATAAGGTCATAGTCACCTCATATCCTTCAATAACGGTCTTTTACAAGCAAGCAAGAAATATTCATGAATTTTCGTGACTTCGTTTCATGGTCGCTTTTTTTCGGCCATGTTAGATTTCTTCCTGTCGTTAAACAGACCCCGCATTTCGAACACCCCACCCCCACTAATACTACTGACCCTAATATACTGTCTATGGTGCCCATAGGATCCATATTGGCAATATTCGGCTGTATCCTGAACTTGCGTATTTTATTTATATGTTTTATTTATTTATTTATTATATATTTTTTGTCATTTCGTTTGAATTAGGTGAAAGGCCAACATCATGACTTTTTAGTAGAAGACAAGGCTCGCGCTGACGAAAGGAAAGAAATCATCGATGTTGTTCAAGATATGATTGAAAATCACGACAAGCTGTTCGAGGTACGAGCTATGTTATTATATTTACGAGAGTGTTGAATATATCAGGAATATGAACCTAATGATTAATAACCAGCAAGTAAATCTGCAAGGCCGGTCAAGGAGACCTATAATTGGACGTTCCGACCCACAAAAAATCCAGTGGAGTACAGAAAGGACCTTATGGTTGGTAAAAATCTCGTATGATTCCCAAGAAAACCCCGGCCTTCGATATAAACAATTCAAACATTAAACTTCGCCACGATCGTTAGCAACTAGGCGAAAGTTCTGCAATGGTTTGTCATTTTGATCACATCTCAACTTTGGTTATTTCAGATTTCTGCAGAAGTACACCATGACATTCTTCTTCAACTCCTTGACAAAGAACCGGAAATAGTTGACTACATTTTAAGGAGGAAGCTGTTCCGAGCCAATGGTACAAGGTAATGAAACCTTGTGAATGGTCTACGTGGACAAATAGGAGATGAAATACTTAACATAGATGTAAATTTGAATTAACAGGTTAATGCAACAAATAGAATGGAAAGCCCCTCCTTTGGAAAGCTGTTTGTCAAGGGAAGTGTATGTCCCTCTGTGAGAGATATATTGGAAAACTTGGCCCTAATGTGCCTTGTAGTCATCACCACCCATCTGAAAACAGACCGCTCTGTACAGGCTAAACTAGCTAGGAAACATTATCCCAGCGGTCTTATAATAAACTAAACCGATACAAATAACGAAATACATCTTGAAGGCCGCAAAAATTTGCAACCCAGACGCAGAATAAAAATTGGAATCACGTTGCCAATTAAAAGCTTTTACCTTCTAGCACGAAATTTTGCTCCCGCAACATCGTCTCCTAGCTTAGCAACATGGAAGGGACAAATTTTCCGTAACAATGAGCTATCTATGATCTTAATAAGATGATAACTACAGTTACTTTTCCTATGAGACGTCTTAGGTTAGCTAAAAAGTGAGAGTTGCGTTTCGTCAATCATTTCAGTTTTTTATCCTTATTCGAATAAGTGTGTTAAGGACTCTTCATTTTTCTCGCAGCTTTGACATGGAAGACGAACTTTTTAATCTGGAAGAAACAGAAAAGCTTGAATTACCAATGAGAGGGCGTGTGCAATCTGCTGGTGCGATCGAACGTTCACGTGGTGTGAACACGCCCTTGTCGCGGCCACACGGCGACACGAGCTGGCGGCCGAGGCACTATCTAGCGACACGCAGTAGCAGTGATAAGACTCATTACAATCCTGGATTTCCTGTACGTAGTCATTCGTTGAATCAGGAGGAAGCAAGACATTATCGGGATAATGTATTTTGGCGACAGGTGTCTACACCGGACGATAATTTATCGCCGCCAAGTTACAATTATAATTTTCGACAAAATAAGCGCAGGACACCTCCTATAACGCGAGCGATATGTAGATATGATGGGTCGGATGAGCCACCTTCACCATCTCTTTCATCAACATCACCGTCGGTTTCATACTCAAACTATTCTACTCCTCCTTCTTCCCCTTCTGGCTCTGGGGCTTATGTATCAGCAGACTCGAATTCCTCGTCACCTTTACCAGGTCGAGCTTATATCGAAGACGACCGACCGGCAGTATCAAAATGGACTTTTCAAACGGAAATTGACGTAGAGTTGACTCACGAAGGAGACATGTACCCTCGAAGACGATCCACTTCGCCTTTCACGTTTTCCGATTGGCAGCTAGAGAACTGGTTTCAATGGGAATCACTAACGCAACAAAACAGCAGTCAAAAAGACTTTCTGGAACAGGAAACTCTTGTGTAGTATATTTGCATGAGACAGATTTATCTGTCTCTGAATGGTAAAACGTTTTTGTGGAGTTCACTTGCCCTTTTCCCAAGATAGGTGACGAAATATGTACGATAACGTTCATGGAAACGGCACTCTAGTACGACTAGAGTTCACTTAGATCTGTAGCTGCAACCAATACTTTAGTCCACTTTAGCCGTGCGGTTCTCTTTCAATTTAGTGAGTGGTTGGTATGTATATTACTGAAGAGAGTCAGTTGCGAGGTTGTGACCTAGGCTGCTCTCGCCTGCCTGGTTTACAGTTAGAGCAATTTTCATTTGACCTTGGTAAATGGTTTCTGTAAGTGTTTTTTTTTTTTGTTTTATTTGCCAATAGTTAAATTGATCAAAACACACAACTCGTCGTTTTATCGCCTAAAGAAACACTAAGAGATAAAAAGTGTCGTTCGATTGTTACAATCGACACTGAGCCGATGAGTTGTCGAGTTTTGGAAAATTACTCTTCAGTCACCATTTTTTAACTAGTAACGTATTCTAGTGCGTATTCGCTAAATCACATTGTTCATGAGTGATCATTTCAAGGTCAAGCAAAAATCGCTCTGATACTGTAAATAATGTTATGATGTTTATAACGGGAGGTTACTGGTGAATATGATATGGTGAATCCTCCATTAGGCACTCCTATCCTCGGTAACCCTAAGTTTGTGTTAAGCGCTCAATTCGTCCCCGTCCCTTCTTTAACGCAATTGCACAGTAACCCTCACTGTTTTAGCTGCCATAACCCGTAAGCCATTAACTTCCAAACTGTTATACGAGTAAAATACTCACCGCTAAAAACATTTTATCAGACAACTACTTACATCAATGACGCGCAATAACTACAGTGTATCTGTTGTGGCTCAATTTTATCCTTAGTTTAAGTTTTATTTTCTTTTGTTTCAAACTAATTATCATATATTACCATACCCAAAAACAAAAGAAAATAAAATTTAAACCAAGGATAAAATTGAACCACAACATATCCACTTGCAACGACTTGCCACAAAAAAACGAGTCTCAACATGCAGCGTCCTTCCTAATGGGTGCGTCCTCGTTATAGGGTGTTTTCACACTCACGTGGCCAGCGTCTATGCAAATTTATTGGAACAAAAGAAAGCGTTTGCATAAGAAAAGAGTTCAACTCCCAGAGGATTGGTTTGGGACATCAACATGGCCGCCGTAACGTCATGTGAAAACACTCTATTCCAGATTTCAGTAGGATTTACGGTGTATGATTCTATTCAGTTAAACGAAGACGCGTACAATTGCCGTTATATATTGCCCTTTTAGTTAATAGCGACACTCGAACAGTGCAGTTCATCTACTGTATTTGAAGAAAAACGACGGAAAGTTTCAAATGTTCCGTTACAGATAGTGAGTAGTATTTCCTGAGGTTCTGTTTATTGCCCTTTTGTAAGAGGTCAATTTTGGGGTCTGTAGATAGTTTGGTATTTTCACCACGATCACTCTAAAGGTGCTAGCTCTTGGTACCGTTTTTTGATGATTTTTGTTCAGAAATTTAAAACTTTTATTTCTCGGCATCCGTTATGGTAGCAGTTGGATTAGAATCATGAATTACAGGATTGTGCTGGGAATAGTTAAGAAAAAGAGGTTTACATGTGGACACTGAGAAATCGCGGTGAATTGCGACAGAGGCCTTATTTATGTAAAAAGTAAAAATCTCCTTGGTGAGTGTATCTTCTATTCTCAAGTAGAAAGTTGAAATAGAAGAAGAAAGATAATACAAATCTACACTGCGTGTAGACGCTATGAGTAAAACCGACTTCGGTGACAATACTTCCGGTTATGGAAGGTCTGAATATGATTAGTTAGTTAAGAATGTTTGATCATGAGATGTGCATGCCGGGATAAATATTTATTTTGCTCCGGAAACGAAAGAATGAAGATCTTCGAAAAATACGCAGAATCTCGGAAGATCTTCGCTTTTGTCTCGAGTACAAAAGGCTTAGAGTAAATTTGAGCAAATAGTAACAGAATTTGCTCTCGCCTTTGCGTTCTAATAGACATCTTTACGTCTGTATGAACGACTTCTAATGAAAGATTGCTTTCTAATAGGCAATTTTTAGACTAGTTCTAGAGGGAGCTAGGACTGATTAAAAAATAATCTAAATTAACTAAGTATAGTATTTTCATAGAAATGACCAAAATATTTTTGTTAGAATTACATTTTTGCGACATCCGTCAAAGCATCATCTTATCTTTTTCAGATCTAGAGTTTTATCATCATTTTACGATAATTTGTACCATAGTTTAGTCCGCTACAATGACTGTTGATTATTGGCCGTGAGAGAGGAATGTAACATGCGCATTATTCGAATAATACTTTTGTGTACAATTTGCTTCCTATCTTCAATGGGTCGATATTTCATAATAAATATTTTATCAGAGAGGCAAGTGGTGGTCATCTTTTTTCGTGAAACAGTTTGTCGGCGTTATTTACCAGTCAATTTAGCAGCCAGGGGCACACTTAAGTATGGATGGGGTAATACTGCCAGGGCCTTAAAACCCTGACCCTGTGTAAGACAAAAATTTTTCATTTCACTACCTTGCTTAATTAACAAGAGGCCTTTTTTTCAATTCCTGACCCTATTTTGTTTCGTTTCGTATATAGAACTAAGTGTTTTGTTAAAGCTGACATTATCAAATAAGATTTTGAAAAAAAAAACTTGGTACCATACTTGAATGCTGTGCAATGCCAATCCCTGTTTAAGACTTGTGAGCCGAAAAACTGCACCCTATCCAGCGGTATACAGCTTACCCAATTTTAAAATAAGGGACGTTAGTAGTCGTTCAAAATGATAATAAAAATCCGCCGCCTTCCCTCGTTGTCTAAAAGGAAAGAAGCATAAAAACACTAATTTTGGGCTGTGGTTTCTCACTTATCTTCGAACCAAATGGGGTTCCGCCCTTCTAATGTTCAGATGCGATTAACTTCATAAACCAACGACTCTCCTGAAATAACGTTAAAATTATATTGATGCAAGTAATAAATCCCGAACGCGATGCCAGAATTGTTTCTCTTTTTTCTTTTTGCTCAAAAATGTCCAATACTTAACCCTGACAGAAAGACCGAGAGTTGTAAATGGTTTTGGCGTAAATAGTGTATCCTGTGAGCAAGCTCTCCGAGTCCAAGGAGCTCTGGAGATGCTTTCATATAACGAACGAGCGTAGCCTGCGAAGCGCAGAGGTATTTCCGGTCGGGAGAGAAGCGACGACCGGAAATACATCTGAGCATCGCAGGCAATCGCAGGCTAGAACGAGCGGGACCTGGAAATAGATCAGCCCTAGGGCTTGGTAACCTCTCGGATGAATTAGTGAGTGGTTACTTAGCAAGCTGTTTCTTTGAACCACGCGGTCAGACAACAACAAACTCGAGTTCTTTTCGATCAAAATTTCTGCGAATTCCCAGCTGGTCAGTCACTATATATTGATGTCTTTTCGTGGCCGTGGAGGGGGCCGAGGTTGGGGCCGTGGTGGGGGCCGTGGGGGAGGTCGAGGAGGCGGAAGAGGTGGAGGAAGAGGAGGTTTCCAGCAGCGAGATTTTGGGCCTCCTGAATCTGTTATAGGTAAGCAGGCAAGTAACTGTTTTTTGAAGGTTCTCAAACTTAAGCTTATATGCATTTGTTTAGGCTAAGACTGGTAAATACGTCTTTCGTCTCAATCGGGCCTTATGAGGGGTCTTCTGGAAGACTTTTGAAGATCAAATCAGGACAGAGAGGGCTCCGTAGTTTTCATTGGGAAGATATAGCAATCAGTTTCAATCAGTTTCTAAGGTCCTAAATTTTTTAACACTCTTTAGTTTTGAAATTCGAAATGCAATAAGTACCGCTTTCTTTTGCTGTAAGCTGAAAGCATTCCTCTTATCATAAATAGTAATTTTTTTTTTCTTTTTTTTTTTGGCCACTTTCGCTTTTTTTAGCGTAGAACTATAATTAGTGCGACTATCTAATGTATTTATTATAAGATTTACTGTAGCTCTGCCATTGATTTGTAATTATGATAATATTTTGTTATAATTATTTAACTGAGGGAGCCCATTCCTTATAAGCCCGGTGGCTTCTCTTGGGCTTCCTCGCCATGACAGCTTAAATAATATTTTTTTTTCTTTTGCTTTGTACATTTTATGGCAAACAAACCAATAAACCAATAGCCCCATGTTATGCTCTTTTATGGTATACTGTTAACAATCCTTTCTAGGAGAAACTACAGAATACGGGGCCATATTTTAAGGTCTTAACCAGAAGTGGCTCGGTGGCTCGCTAGTCATATAAGCCATATATACAGCTATTTGTTGAAAGGTTGTCGGAAAAAGTGCACGTGACAATCCCGAAAGGCATTGTGGGAGGTTTTGAGTTCACTGTTCTTCAGAGAAATTTGAAAGAATTGGCATGAAAGGCCATGAAAATGTGTTTGCGAGTGCTAACGGAAAGCAACAAAAGTAGGTTCGACAGCTACAGTCGTCAGGAACAGTGTATCGATCATATCCCATATTACCTTTCGGGATTGTCACGTGCACATTTTTCCGACAACCTTTCTTGAAATAGCTGTATGATGATGTTAATTTTTTATCTAAGGTAACTTTTCCTTTTTTTTTGTTTTGGGGTATGGTAATGTATGCTTAAATGAAGTTGAAACAAAAGGAAAATAAAAATTACCTGAGATAAAGAATTAACTACCACATATACATAAGTATAAGACAGACATAAAGTAGAAAATTTAAAGAGCCAGTAAAGGTGTATATTTTAGTGGCTTGGTGGCTCGCACAGCTAGGAAGGTTTTTCGGTTGTATGTTCCATTTGCTTCATATGGAAGTAGCTGGGGAACATCTGCGTACACTGTAGTAACTTGGGTAGGTCCCTGGTCCACAGCTATTAGCAACAGCTCTGCTGCAGACTGGGACTCAAAGCCTTAAAATAACTAAGGGTGCTTTTGATAATTGAGTGTATTCTAGAATAAGAGTACGCAAAAGTTTTGTTACAAATCTCTTGTACCGTGATTTTTGGATCACTTAGTGCTACATACATTGCAATATTTTATTTCAAGCAGATTTAAACACATTGCAATGCAATGAATATCAAAACAAATGATTTCTAGATATTTTTTCATTTATTCTTATTTCAGAATATGGTCAATCGAACATGCGCTAAGAAATGAAGTTACTGCCATTTGCAAACAGCAAGACTCTTGTCCAGCTCAAATGACCTCATAGTATTGGTTGTGGGGTCCCTAGAGAGAGACACAAATTCATGTACAGCTTCCTCAATAAAATTAACCCTTCCACGTTATATACCTACACTTGACTTAATTATTATTTTTTCATTTGACTATCCTTCATGCACAGAATTAGGCCATGTTCTTCACACCTGTGAGGGTGACCTAGTCTGCAAATGCACCAATGAGAAGATTCCTTACTTCAATGCTCCAGTTTATTTAGAGAACAAGTCACAGATTGGCAAAGTAGATGATATCTTTGGTCCAATGACAGATTTTGTATCCTTGAATTAATTTTAATAGAGATAGATGTAATTTATCACTTTATCATAGTCAGTGTGACAGCCTTTCCTTACTTAGTTGTTTGTGTATTTGCTGTACATAAATTCAGTTCTCAGGTTTAACCAGAGTTTCCTTTGTCTTTTAACAGCAAGTTATGGGGTCACAATCAAAGCCTCGATTTTTCTTCAAATTTATCACACACCAGATGTTGTCTCCTAGGAACTTTCAGGGGTAGGAAACAAAGTAAATTCTGAATGAAACTAGTTTGAATACTGGTTTAAACTTGAGAATGCATTTCCTATGACATTAGGCCCCGAGGACTATGTCAGGTTACCAGATACCTTCAGGTTTGTCTCAAGTGGCTGCAGATACCGTAAACCCGCAGTGCTCAACACTAACTATTTTGGACACTAGGCAATGGGCTAGTATCTGAAATAAATCACTAGCCCAGAAGGACAAGCCACTGGTCCAAAAAAAATGTGGGATACAGAACTTTCACAACCCCTTATCGCTTCCAAACAGAAAATTGTCTGTTCCTATCATATTGGTAAATGCAGCTTTGCTAATCTCCGAGCGCTGCTGTTTGAGTCTATGCAAGTTCATTCATAGTTCATTTTTCTTTCAATGAATTGCAGCTTAGGGTATGTCTTGTTCCAACTTGGTTGAAAACTTCTTGACTGCTGTTTTTGGTCCCCTATTAAACAATGACAATCTGGCTAGGAATCATTGGCCATTGAAGGACTCTTTCTCAAAGAAAAGTTGTCAAAAAAGCTTGAAATCTTCCTTATTCCTGCATTGAATTTGGGCAAAAAGATTCCTGGATGACAGACCTATGGTGGCTCTAACCCAGGTTCCTACTTTATCAGGTGACACGAAAGCGAGGATATATAATGGCATCTGTTTTGCGAGACATGGATAGCAAGTCCTTTGGTTTACATTTAATACTCAAGCTCAGGAAACTACTGATGAAGCATTTCAGAAAAAGAACTTCTCAAGTTATGAGTAATCCTGAGGAAAAGTTGCAAAAAATATATATTTTGTCCAGCTAACTAACTGGTCTAGGGGCTAGGAGGAACACAATTTTCCTAACCTAGCATGAAGTTTCACTAGTCGTGTTCTAGTGGCCTAATGTTAGTGTTGAGCACTGAATTCTATATTAAATTTAAAGGAACAATTTTTTAAAATCCTGCACGGTTGATTTTTCATAAGTTTTTTAATGTGAGCGTCTGAATCAGCTGGTATTTGGTAGCTACCTCTGCACAACAACCATTTGAAAGCAAACAACTCACTTTACCTTACTCGCTTTTTTTTTAAGATAAATATTTTACATGTGAAGTAACATAAATACTTCCTTAACTAGGTTTGTTTAAATACAGTACTTTTCAGTGAAGGTTAACACAGACATGAAAGCTGGATCATTTAAAAAAGATCAGAAGGTATGTGTATGGTAAATAGGTATACCTTATTATAGGAAATTTAAAAAGCTCCATGAAATTAAGGTACTGGAAATTAATGCGACTTGAAGTAACATGAATTTAGTGGAAAACAACGTGAAAGAAAGGGTAACATTTCAAAATGATGGAAATTAATGTGTGTGCAATTGAGCAATATCCTGCAGACTGATAGTAAAAAATATGCACGACATCGGCTAGTTTCAAAGGACTTAATATCATAATGTGATGCTACCCTACTAGTATAAGCACCAATATGGGCCCAACAGTGGTCATATTAACAGGGCTCCATTGTGAATGTAAGCTATGGCCAACAATGTGGAGAGTTGTTGCTAAAAGTTTGACTGGTTTCAAACTTTGCGCTACAACTCCCCAACAACACGCTACAACATGCAACAGGGTGTGGAAACAGACGCAACATGCAACATCCAACAATGTTGGGAGTTGTTGGCCAATAATGTTGCATCTGTTTGCACAGGGTCTCATGGCTGAGCTTAAATATGAGACAGGAGAAACGAATGTACTGTACATCCAGGAATGTGATGACTTGATCAGTACAGAGATGTGTGGACACAAAATCATACATGAGAGAGTTTAAAATTGATTATTGTGGCTTAATTTCTGTAGCCAGCCATGCATTTTCTCTTCAGTTAATTTTGTGATTCCTTCTCCACCAGTTTTTTATTGATCCAATGAAGCTCCTACCTTTGGCCAGATTTCTTCCCAAGCCTCCTGGACAAAAAGGTAACTATCATGGATAAATGTTATCTGACACCAGTACTTAAAAGAAACAGTCAATTCAATGAACGTGTTTCCTACAGTTGCCAACATAGTCCAGGCATTTTATCGCGAAAAGTCGGCCAACCTAACACTAATTGCAAAAGAAGGTTTTTTAACGGATTTTGGTCCAGAGACATGGCCTCTATAACATATCAAAAGTCCCCAAAAATCCGAGTAGGGGAAGTTGACGAAAAACAAGTTTTTTTAAGAGCCCTATATAGACTAATACTGAGCAGCATGGAAACGAGGTTGTATGTACTGCCCGTTGTGTTGCGAGTTTGATGCCCCGTACAGCATGGGCTAGTAAAAACTGAGAGAATTTATTGTGTTTTCGTATTGTGTTTTCGTAAGGAAGTGTATTTATGTAACGATTGAATAAAACAACTGTTTTGTATAAGATTCTTGAATCTGAAAAAACACGCAAAACCTGTAGAAAATATCCACGATTGTTTGCTATCTAGGTGAAGCAGGAGAAGTATTTAGTGAGGAATTATGTCTTCTGTAAGCGAATTTAGAACTTTAAAAGGATAGTTTTAAACTGAAAGTAAAAGTAATATCGTGTTCTAAGGTAATATAATGCAAGAAAAATATATTTAACTTGAGAGTCTTGAGTAGAGACTTCCAAAATGAACTGATCATCACACCTCGGTGAAAAAACCTGTTCTTCACTCATTGCTTCGCGCTTACTTTTTTCTGGAGTCACAAAACTTAGTTTATTGGTAAATTCATCTATTTTTTTCTTCAAAATTTTAAGAAAAAGGTCTAGGAATTGTATCGAGTTTTATGCAACTGGCGACCTTTTTCGCTAAAACCGAAGGAAATATTTTCACTCACTTATGAAGTAATAAATATAGCGCGCGCCCCGCAATGCCAAATGCCAATTACAAAAGTCAATGGGAATTCAAATACATACATTCGCGTTTCGATTTTAAAAGAAAATTACGGGATTGAAGGTATCCTAACTATACCGAAAAGAAAAACTTTCTTATGACTCAACCAGTCTCAAATTTACAATTGACACTCTCTAAGAGAGGGCTTTTCAGTGACAATGATAATCACTAACGTTGGAACGAAACGGTACGGTAAATCTTAAAATTACAAAATTACAATAATAAAATGTTTTATAGAAAAAATTAAGAAAGCTACAAAGTAAATATTAAAATATTCACTTGGATTACAACTGCAACAGAAACTTTAGAAAATACAATGAAATAGATATGATACAAACTAAGACCGGTAAGATAGGAAAGCAGCAAAAAATTTGGCTCTAAGTTTACGCTTTAAATTATGAGCAGAGTTATAGAGTTTGAGGAAATTATCTAAATTGTTCCACAGACTTACTATACGATAAAAGAATGTCCTTTATCCAGATTTACGGTTTTAAATAAGGGTATATGCAGAAGTTGGGAGCTTCTGGCCGTGCGACCACTTAGGAGGTGTTTACATGAGAAAACTCGCACCGGCGCGAGTTTCATACCGGGATGACTTTTGATTTCGTATCGCGTTTACTCGATGACTGGGTCATTTCATAAATTATCTCGTTATTTGAAGGTACACTTCATGTTGTTAAAATACACGTGTGATTCAAAATCGCAAACATTGCGCGTGAACTGCTCGTTCTAGTCTACCGACACACCGATTTTCCACCGGAACGGGTAGACGTTTCGCGTTTACATGATACCGTTGTGAAATCTCGTACCGGAGTGAAATTATCCACTCGGTGCGACAACCGGGGTGAACTCACGCCGGGGTGACTCGCGCCGGCATGACATTTTGTGGTGGTGTCATGTAAACAGATGTAGAGCCATGAGAGGGAACTGGAGTGAACTCGGCCCGGTGCGAAAGTCGCCCCGGTGTCATGTAAACACCCCCTTACTTCACCACGTGTTAGAAACGTCGAGAGGTAAGTTAAGAAGCGGAGCCAGTCATACACTTAAAAGAAGGCACGGCGTCACGGAGATACAACTGAGACATAATAGGGAGCCAATGCAGTTCTTTCAGAGGCGGAATAACGTGGTCAGATTTTTCTGGAAATACAGATCATCCGGGCAGTGGCTGGTAATCGAGCCTAAGTTCTGGACCACTTGGAGCTTGAGAAGGTTAGTGTCCGCTCGAGGTCAAGTATTTTCTGTTGCAACGGACTTGCCGCCTGCCCCAGAATAGCTTCTTTAGTTAATCAGATGCAAGAGGTACATTTGTCGCAAGAATGCTGAATGGTATACAGTGTTCCCGGCAGGCCCGCAAAGAGTCTTCGTGCACAAATTTCTCGAACACTGTAGACTACGAAAGTTAAGATTCGGAAGACTAGCATATTTAATAATTATTTGTATAAGGGACATTTAAAATTGAATTAAAGAGGGGTTTTCTGGTGATCATATAGAACTTTTTTGTCGCGAGTCTTGTCTCGTAATGTTTTAGCAAAATCAGATCTCACTGCTGGGGAGTACCCAGTTTCGAAAAATCCTTAATATTTTACTTATTCAAATGATATAATTTTGGGAACTTCTTTCACGATTAAAGGCCTAAAATAATTTTTCTTAAGAATATACTCTTAGTTTTGGCGAAATGGCTCGATTTATATCAATAAAAAAATCTAAACAGCAACTTCCGGTTGACAGCCTCGTTTTCATGCTATGGGAAAAAGGGACTCCTGTTAAGAGTCGTGTTTGGAGGTGTTCCCATGCTTGGATCTTTAGGGACTTTTAGTATGTTCATGTATGCAATATTTCTAACTGGTCTATGATGAGAAAGCTTCTTTTGCAATTAGTTTTAGGTCTGACGATAAAATGCCTGGACTAACAGGGCCCAGTTGTTCTAAAGTTGGATAGCATTATCTACCGGATAAATCTCCACCTACTGGATAGCACAATTGGTTTCCCCAATACTTTTCCACTGGATAGTGATATATCTAGTGAATAGCACTATCCATCATTTGAACAACCAGGGCCAGGTGTACAGTATTGTTTGCAGGGAGATTTGTTGTGCTAAGTTTACCATAAACAAATTTGCAAGGGTTCTATTTAGAAAGTACATCTTTGTTCTCTTAGAGATGACTTGAAAGACCTTTTAACTTAAGTCCATTTATTTACTTTGTAGGACCTCCAGGTGGTGTTGGCAGCAGAGGAAGAGGTATTCTAATGCTTGTGTGTTTAGTGCCAGCATCGTAACATAACAAACTGGAATGGAAGTGCACCTTTATCCATCCTATCCCTAGTCATCTTAGTGTGGCAACCTTCTACTTTTAACCTTTCTCTTCCAAAAGTGACCAAAGTCAAAATTCAAGAAAATTTCCAGATTTCATCGTGTTAAAGTGCTGAAAAACATATAGCACCTTTTGAAAGTACTGCCAAAGAGGGTTTATTTGAATGGTTGTGTCACAGGAATTTTTCCATGTCTCAAAAGTTAGAACCACCTTTCAAGAATCCATCATTCAATAAGGGAGTGGAAGAGTTCATCTCTATGCACTACAAAATCACCATCAAACTGTCCTTGAAACTGTCCTTTGAATGTTAAAATTCTATGATATCACCATTCAATTGAGACCTCTTATGAACTAATGATTGCAGGATACATAAGTAACTTTCATTAACTTATTGATGTCAGAGGTCCTTGTCTGTTGTTGGTTGAATTCAGTGGCACATTCAGACCTTCAGATAAGGGGGGAGGGGGTAGTCATCCAGACCCTGAGATAAGGGGGGAGGGGGTAGTCATCCAGACCCTGAGATAAGGGGGGAGGGGGTAGTCATCCAGACCCTGAGATAAGGGGGGAGGGGGCAGTCATCCAGACCCTGAGATAAGGGGGGAGGGGGAAGTCATCCAGACCCTGAGATAAGGGGGGAGGGGGCAGTCATCCAGACCCTGAGATAAGGGGGGAGGGGGCAGTCATCCAGATCCTGAGATAAGGGGGGAGGGGGTAGTCATCCAGACCCTGAGATAAGGGGGGAGGGGGTAGTCATCCAGACCCTGAGATAAGGGGGGAGGGGGTAGTCATCCAGACCCTGAGATAAGGGGGGAGGGGGTAGTCATCCAGACCCTGAGATAAGGGGGGAGGGGGTAGTCATCCAGACCCTGAGATAAGGGGGGAGGGGGTAGTCATCCAGACCCTGAGATAAAGGGGGAGGGGGTAGTCATCCAGACCCTGAGATAAGGGAGGAGGGGGTAGTCATCCAGACCCTGAGATAAGGGGGGAGGGGGTAGTCATCCAGACCCTGAGATAAGGGGGGAGGGGGTAGTCATCCAGACCCTGAGATAAGGGGGGAGGGGGCAGTCATCCAGACCCTGAGATAAGGGGGGAGGGGGCAGTCATCCAGACCCTGAGATAATGGGGGAGGGGGTAGTCATCCAGACCCTGAGATAAAGGGGGAGGGGGTAGTCATCCAGACCCTGAGATAAGGGGGGAGGGGGTAGTCATCCAGACCCTGAGATAAGGGGGGAGGGGGTAGTCATCCAGACCCTGAGATAAGGGGGGAGGGGGTAGTCATCCAGACCCTGAGATAAGGGGGGAGGGGGCAGTCATCCAGACCCTGAGATAAGGGGGGAGGGGGCAGTCATCCAGACCCTGAGATAAGGGGGGAGGGGGCAGTCATCCAGACCCTGAGATAAGGGGGGAGGGGGCAGTCATCCAGACCCTGAGATAAGGGGGGAGGGGGTAGTCATCCAGACCCTGAGATAAGGGGGGAGGGGGTAGTCATCCAGACCCTGAGATAAGGGGGGGCCAGTCTTAAAAATAAGAGGGGCCGGATCCGTCACACGAATTAACATTAGCAGATACTTTGGATACAGTAATAAATTTATTGTGCTTCTTGTTATGATTTCAGGTGGAGGCAGGGGTGGTCGCGGTGGTGGACGTGGTGGTTTTCGTGGGGGAGGTAGAGGTGGAGGTGGTGGTTTTCGTGGGGGAGGAAGAGGTGGAGGTGGTGGTTTTCGTGGGGGAGGTAGAGGTGGAGGTGGCGGCTCTCGAGGAGGTTTCAGAGGTGGTGGTGGAGGCTTTAGAGGTATTATAAATTTGTAATTAAATAATTATCATTTACTTAGGTTTCTGTTCTTGTACTTTGGAAAAGAGGCTAAAGCTAATCAAACTGCTTAATACCCCTGGTTAAATTTTTCCTCTTTCACCGGGGGCACCCAACAACAATTTCCTCCTAATATTTTGAAAACACTTTTTAGGCTATCCAGAGTGCTTTTGGATCTTTAGAAATACATTCTATGCGGTGCTATAAAATTTATATCTGTTCGGTCATCCTAGGAGACTTTTGAGTCTTTTCGAAATTACAAAGGCTTCAGTATTATTTTCCCGAAAATTTTAGATGCAATTTATCGTTTTACGAACGTGATAATTTTTCTGACTCCTATCTCAATCACATTTTTAAATCCGAGAATTTTAGGTCTCCTTTTCTGCGAAAAACAGCATTACTTGGGAGTGATATGTCAAAAATTAACCCTCAGAAAATCGTAGGGAATTTATTAGATAAGTTTCGAAAATCGTACATGAATAGAACGGACATCTAGAAATTTTTTAGCCATCCAAAAGAAAAGTTTAGGCAATATTTGCTTCTCTGAACAGATATTTTACAGAAAACAGGGTGCCCCAGTTTCACCTTACTAACGAAAGAAACCAGGTCCTATTTTCAAAGTTTCTAGTGTTGCAGTCAAAAACATATGTTTTCCACAGAATTATTTTAATAGTAATAAGAAGAATTCAAAAAAAAGGAGAGAAATGTTTGCTTGAGTGGTTAGTGTGTTGGATTATAACCCCAATCACTCAGTAGCGGGATGTGTTTCTTGTTAGTTCCAAGTTCAATCGCTCCAATACTGAGCGGCCAAGCCGCGAGAAAAATAAAAACTTTCTCGTTGCTCCCGCCCCAATCTCCTCGCGCTTTCTCTGCCCTCACCCGCCTTTACTGCTATGCGTGCCCAACTGAAAAACCGCCATTCTACGCAGGCTAAATCAGAGTTTGTTTTATGCCAGTTAGATAATTTGATTATGTTTTGCATTGCAGTTTTTGTTTATTTCAGTGTGGTGGCTGTGAACATTATAAGTAAAAATTGCTTTTTTCGGTAGCTTTCAGTGTCAGTGAGTGGTTTTTTGTTTTTCTATAAAGTTACATTCAAAAACATGTTAAAGTTTCTATCTTTTTTAGGTCGTGGTAGGTGATCGTCAAACTCAAATGTCCCTGAGTGATCCATGGTGTTCTTTAATTCACCAGCTGTACAGTGTCATACCCAAGCCCCAAAAACGTCAGTGCATTCTCTGTTACCTGTGGTAACACAAAATAAATGGTCGTCAGAGCTACTAATTCATGTACATGTACCACTCCCCAAGCTTACCATCAACGTAGTTCACCTCTTGTATTTTTATTTTTCTGTGTAATATGAAAAACAATATATTTGTGGAAATAAATTTTATTCAGCACAAAAACTTGTCATTTTTGTCTTAAAACTCACATACAGTCAACTGGCTCTGAACGGCGGACTAACCTACTTGACAGACACATGCCCAAAACAGTCACCTAGAAAAGAGCCATGCCATTCTTCAGTTACTTTCTTTAGTTTTTCTATGCAGATACATTTTAAGATGAACACTATTAGTGCTGGTTTCAGCATCGACGGTTTTAATGAGAGTTATCTGTTCTTAAATAGAAGAAGGTTTTAGAAATGATGTGACAGAGTAGAGAATAAGGAAAAACTCCACATGCTTAAGTATAAGTTCATTTGCACAAATCATCTTTTTTCTGTTTAACAATTTTATTGTTGGCATGACGACATGGCATTCATTCATTACTAGGGAGGTCTGCGCAGATGTGTGTGTGTGTGTGAGAGGGTGGAATAGTCGTATGCAAAAGACAGTTTTAAAAAACATGGCCGCTTCTTGCGTCTGAGGTTATCTTTGAACAATGTCTTCATTCTTGTAAGGTAGTGGTACAAGGTTGTAGTCATGTCTGATTCGGTTCTTTAAATCCCGCCATTGATGTAGCGGCTCAGGTCTTGGTGGGATGAGTTCACGGTAGTATGTGCTGCCAGTAGTGGTATTACAGATGTCTGGAACCCAGAACGCTTCACGCGCGTTTGCCGCGCGCGGGCCAGTCCTCGTCATGTTGCGTGTTTCTGAACGAGTGTTGGCGCGTGTCCCTAACCTCGTTCCTGTTTTCTCGTTGTTATCCATTTCGTTTACCCTCTTATTTGTGTCTTGTTCCTGGAATGAAAACGAAGATTATATCAACAGTTGATGTAAACTATTCATCTCTGGGTAAAATATCTTAAAATCTTAGGCCTGTACATCGCGTATTCATAAAAATCGGACAAGAATCAACCCTGACTGACTACCCATGATTCCTTTTACGATTTGTTTTTTTTCTCTCTCTCCATAAATCTCGAAAAAGTCTATCAAAGACTACCTTAATGTCGCTCAGCTGAACCAACATGGACGAAACCATGCCTCGGAGAAATTCGAGAGATGGTGAATAAGGTAACGTTAATCCAAGCTGAAGCAGGCTATCAGATGCACGTTTGCGGCATCAACAAGAATTTTGCAGAAGATTTACTGTTACCGAACTAACCTGAGATCAGGCCCAATTTCAGCGGTGCTCATACATTCTCTCTAACGGCTACCGCTAAAATCGTTTTTCGCCTTCCCCGCCGGAATGTTATTTACAAAGCGAAACGAAAATTCAGCCTGATCTCAGGTTACTACCGAACAGATCTACGTAGCATTTTTTTTTTCAGTGACAAACTTTAGAGATACTCAGAACAACTGAAATGCTGACTATCAATTGTTTGTTCCTTTCCCTTGCTCATGATCGAAATAAGGGAAAAACTAAACAAGTCAGCAAAAGACTAAGCGTGAGGATATGAACGTGCTGGTAAACATTCCTGCACCAGCTCAACGAAGAACGTTTTAAGAGCTTTTCTTGATATCACTTTCTATTGTAAACACACCTGTAGACCCTGCCCGGGGGGGGGGGGGGTACTCCCTTATGTAAGCCATACAGGTACGTACGTACGTGCTGCCCCATCGAGTAGGGTTTTTGCGCCGTTTTGGTCTGAAAACAGGTATACACTTTGCCCATTTTGGTCTGGAATCGGGTATGGTTTTCGAGGGAACTACGAGAGTGTATGAACGTATTTATCGTTTCAATTCCAAATGAGCAAGAAAGAAAGAGAAATACGAGATTCGAAACGGATTTGAATATTTTTTTGTTTGCGCGCTAATCTAAGTAATGATAACAAATTATTTCTGCCTAAAGGCCAGGTCTGAAAACGGATATGAATTTTAGAGGTCTGGTCTGAAAACGGGTGTGGAAAATTACATTTTTTTTGGTCTGAAATCGGGTCAGGATTTGAAGAACCGAGCGGCCCACCCCCACGAAAAATTCCCGGGAGTACCCCCCCTGTAAATTGTCAATTATGTACTAAAGGAAAGCAAAACATTATTTTCTAGGAAGTTTTTAAAACCATATGAACCCGTGTGCGCACTCGTCAAAATGGTCACGCTAGCTAAGCCCCTCAGAATTCAGGCAAAAACTAACCAGGACTAGTAAGGTGGAATGACGTTGTCCTAGTTACGAAATGTTGTAATAGATGATATGTCCCGCTGAATGTTTATTGTTCCAAAATCTTTAAATGTGTACAACCAAGAGCGTGCTAAGTTACATATAATGCCATGAACTAATATGCTTTTCTTCAATAATTCGGCGATGTTGCTCCAATCTAAAGTTTAGTAAACAAATGTAATAACATGTCCATTTCTCTAGCTATTGTTTTACTTTTCAATGTGATGAGCAAACAAGGTCAAGGTTCGGTCTCACGCAATTAAAAGTCGCTATCTACATCAGCGTTAAGGAGAAACCTCTTATTTGCAATAAATGGTAAGTCATGAAAAAAACAAATTCATGACTGCAAATTTTAAGGTCTTACCATTCTTGCAAGCTTTTGGCGTTTGACATTTTCCAAAGCGAGATGCCTTCTTTCGATAACTCGGAATCTTCTCTGAGCCTCTTGGTGGTACGCCATTCCAGACATTTTCTAATCGGAACTTTTTTATATTTTCACGACAAAACCATAAAGAGCGCTAAAAACACCTTTGTGCCCGGCAAAAAGGTTGCAAAAGACAATCTAGCTTCTATGATTTTACACGTGACTTAACACCCTATCTTTGACACTTTGATTGCAAGGCATTGTCTTTGTGTAGACTTATGAACCCCTTGGGAGGTAATTTCCTTGTTTGTGGTTGGTCAGTAAATTTCTTAAGTGTACTGTAAACAAATATCAAAAGTGCAAATTACAGCAAAGTACCCTCGAGGTAAAACAAAACTTTGGAAATGATATTCAGAAAACGTCCAAAAACTCTGCGCAATCATTTTTATGCATGCAGAAGCAGTTTCTGTCGTTCGCGCATGTCTAACAGGGGTTTTGCCAATACACAAAACTTTGCAGACGACAGTCCTGACTTCGTGATTTGAATGTTTATGTGCTCTACTCAAGTACAAAGGTTTGTTTGCATCAACCAAAGAGCTTTGTCTTGCTGTATTGATAAAACGGGATTTTGTAAATAAAATATTTCATTTACGCCTCACAATGAAGCTCTTAATCTTTTTCCGTCATTAGCACCACGAAGGATTCTTTTGATAGTCAGGGACTCCCAAGGGAGTTAATAAGATAGTAGCCACATTTGCCCGGCCGGCGTCACAGTTACAGTTGAACGTGCTTATACTAGTGTAAGGAAGGCATAAGCTGGCACAAACGGACGGACACGAATCCATCATGGCTATGGCTTATCATGCAGAAGCTCAAAGAAGACAACGAGTTATAGATAGAAAACACGAGGCTTTGCTCAGGTTGAGAGAGAGAGCGGTAAGAATTGAGTTAGCAGAGATCAACAGAGAACAATATTTAGCACCAGTACAGTTGTGAAGGAAATCATGTCCCATAGCAACATCGTCAGATGTAAGCTGGTAACCAACCTTTCTAAATGACTTGCTTTTCCAGTTAATTCAATAACACATTTAGGAGCTGTTGGTAAAAATGCAGAAAAACATAGAACTGTACCTACAATCCTGGACAAATGTCCTTGGGACAGTACTGCAATATGCATATTTTTCCGTCATTTCTCGGCCCCCTCTTAGAACTGCGTCATTTTCGAAATTTTCTTGCAGTTCTCCCTCCCCCCACCCTATACAAAGTTGAATCTCTGAAAAAATTCTGGATACACGCGTCCAACATTGTTTGTGGGGTGAGGGGAGGGGTTGGACCTGTGTGAATTGAAAAACACCCCAGAAACGCAAAAGTATCCCAAGACTTTTGTCCATGATTGTAGTTTTCTAAGGATATTCATAGATTAAGTAAAAGAAAAAATAATTTGGCAAAAGCTCTTTGCTCTATTGCTACAGTCACTTGCATTTAAACTTGAAAACTCGTGCTTTTTTTACGTTTTACAGAAATTGTAGGAACAAAATAACATAATCAGAACAATAGTTCGAGCCATATTGCGTACTCTGAATTATTCCCGACTGCAGTGGACACATTCGAAATTTTGTCCACAGACTTACAAAACAAAGAAGGGAAATATGTCTCTACGACTGTAGAAACCGGGAAGGTATTTTTTTTTATTCAATAAAAACACTCGACCACTCTACTGGGATGTATTAATGACAGTAATTTCATTCAAAAGCTTTCTTAGTTGACCACCAGATTTTACTAGCCTATGAATAGACCCCCCTCCGCTAAAAAAAAATCAATCGGGGATCGAGAGTCTGTCTCTCCGATTCACGGTTTTTGGAGGGGAGGGGGTGGCTGTACAAAGGCTACCATCTTGTGTAAGAGTAAGTTTTATCTTGCTGACCATATAGTATATGGCTGGAAATTATTATTTCTTTTTTATGCCTGGAAATGCCGTTACAGTTGAATGGTTTTTATTTCACACCATTGTCGTAACCTTGTTTTTTTTATTTACCGAGTTTGTAGCTTGAATATTTGAACAAATTATTAATAAATTCCAAGCACGTGCGTGAGTGCGCGCAATGCGTAATTGCTGAGCAAAGAATACTGAGTTATGAGTATATTTAACAATAATTCCTCGAGCTCGAATGAGCTCTGAGTTAATAGCCCATGAGGCCGCAGGTGTTTTAGCAAAATCCAACTGGTTGGTCAAAAATATCGAGAATAAAAAAAATTTTAGCTACTTAAAGCTAAACTTTAATCCTTTTTTGCCGCCAAAAAGCCGGCGCTTTTCGTTACTAGAGGGCTATAACATATAGCCTAGTAGTAGCTCAACCAATCAGAACCCAGCGTTGATAATAGAACACTAGTTGGATTCTACTAATAACCATTATTTACTGGAAGGTGATTAACTGGTGATGGAGAGCATCGTCGATCCTTTAAAACTACTCAAGGGCTTTAGACTTTGAGCCAAGAAAGGCTAAAGTTCATGGCGGATTATAAAGTTTTTTGATGATTTAATTAATGAGATGTTAAGTATATTTTCAAACGCTTTCAAAATCAAAACAATTAGACGGTTTAGCGAAAAGTGCATATAACATATATTGGGTAGGAAAAATCCGCATCATTAATATGCAAAATTGACATCAGATTATTAGCATTCGATTATTCAATAGAAGACAATGACGTAACTGAAGCTAATTTTGCTAATTGAATAAGTTTTGCTATTCAGTCAGAAAAAGCCAGCACTGAACAAGAAAATGACTGAAGTCTATCACAATGAGGCTCTGCGGAAACAAAGAATAGTCGATAAAAAACACGCCGCATTAGCAACGATGAAATACAGCCAGGTGCTTTTAATAGTTGTACGTTCAATTTTTTTAATAGAGAACTTAAGCCTTACGAATACGGCAAACGGCAAACGTCAGATTCAAGTTGAGAATTACTCGAAATAGAAAATGAGCAGAAAAAAATTAAAAACAGCTCAAAAATTTTTTATGGATAAAAAATTGCGTGAAACTACTCATGTGTAGAAATATTGAACAGAAGCCTGAATTTCATCCGATTACTTCCAGTTTTTATTACTCCCTCAGAGAGGTGAAAACGACTCGAGGCAAACGGATGAAATTCAGGCTAAATGACTGTAAACGACAAAGAAAGGGGAAACTTGGTCACGTGGCCGTTTGACGTAAACGAGATGCTTAACCTCTGTAATACAAAAGATGGCATGCAAGATTTAACCTAGTTAACTACAACCGCCTGCGAAATTGGCTGTCAAGTGTTTTGTAACAACAATCGAGGGTTAAATAATTTGCTCCTATTTTCTCTGAGAATTTACGGAACATTTGTCGCTTTGCTTGGTTCGCGCCCGCTGAAACGAGCCCTCCCGCGGAGTGTAAGGGGAAACCCTTACCTCCCCATAGTACTTTGCAAGTATTCTTCCTTAGATACCAAATTGGTAACAAATCCTTAGAGAGCCATTGTGGTCTTTGAGAAATTGCTTTGTAAGTGCTTGGGGTCTGGCGGAATTTATACTCTAGCGACTAAATGGCTGCCGCTTATCACATGGAAGCTTTGAGAAAACAGAGAATTATCGAAAGAAAGCACGCAGCTTTGGCGAGGATTGCAATATGTCAGGTTGGAATATTGTTGTGAAGCTTTATCCGCCATATCGTGTGATCCGTGTTTATGGTGTTTAATGGTATATTTCTAGCGTTTTGGTGGATGTTTGGCGTTAAAATTATCCCGCATCGTTGTTTTACATTCCTTTCTTTAGTCCATAACTGCACAAAATGGGCAAAGTTCCTAATATCTCCTGAATCTTGAGCATTGTTTATTGAGACTCGTACCGGCGTTAAATCGAAGGAATGTCAAATTGTTAATGAATTCCTAGAAGCCGCTCTGATATACACGCAAATAGCTCAAATATGAAGAATTAAACGTAACCAGCCTGTCGTTACGTTGTATTTTCAAAGACCTGGGGCTTCTCGCCTTTAAAGTTAGAAGTGAAATTACACGAAAATTCGCGGCAAAAAGTTGACAAAACTTCTGAGCTTCGCTTCATCGCACCAAACTGTGGTAAGCCAGCGACTCCGAACAAATTATGCATATTTTACAGAGCACAGTCAAAGCGCGAAATCGATCTTGTTGACTCCAAAATATGAACGTCGAGACACGAATTCCTGAGGCGGATCGAAGCTTTCCTAACTGTATCATACATACATACAACATAGCCCTTTACTGTGTCTGGTTGTTCTAGCGCCTCGGCACTAATTGGGGACACGAATTAAAATATACTAAAACACAAAGAATAACTAAAAATAATTTTACAAGAGAATTTCTCAAAATATGTAACTTCGACATTAAGAGCATATAACAACATTTTTCTCATAATTGCCTAAAATATGCTACTAACTAAAACTATAGATACATTATACAACTAGAAATTAAAAACTGTTTATGGCAGTAAGACTAAATTGGAATAATTAAAAACTGTTTATTATACAGTAGGACTAAGTTGAACATATGTTAACCCTGGTTCTCATATGCTGTCGATGCACCTGCGACAGGACCGCTGGTACTGTTCCAATATGAGAACAGAAGTAGCTGGCAACACTGCCCCCAGCATGCCTGCGAAGTTGACTCAGGTTCAACTTTGCAGACATGCCGGTGGTAGAGTTCCGTGATGGCTCTAGTTGCCAGCAGCGCATGTTCTCATTCATCCAAGAAGTGACCCAGGCAGTACCAGCAGCTTCTTCGCACATGCATCGGCGGCATATGAGAACCAGGCTTTACAGTCTCTCCCACGTCCCTCGATCTACAACAGCAGATATGTTCCTTTTGCTTATCATAGTTCTGTATCATTTAAATCCCTGAAAGAATTAGTTTTTTAACTGATCAAAGCATTATTCTGAGGTGACCATTTTGTTAATTCTGACAACCTTTTGAAGATGAATTGATATAATTGGTAGGAGAGAACTGATGTTGGCCACTCTTGAGCAAAGTTTGGATCTTTTTTAAAACTTATCTTATAAAAGATGCTATCCTGAGAAAACAGCCAACATTTCACAGCATCACCTGGTTTCCCCAAGAAATGACATCTCAGTGGCGATCCAGGGGAGGGGCCGGGGGCCTGTCCCCCCCCCCCCCCCCCCCACCATCCGCCCTTTTTTTCGACCAAACTGAGGCCCAAAGTGTCAAAAAAAATTTTTTGAGACCGGGCCCTCCACTTATCTGAAGATCTGGATTTGCCACTGCATCTGAGGAACGAGCATAGAAATTCCATAGTGATGACATGTCACTACTACTACCAAGATCTGGGTAGTGGTTCTGATTGGATGAAGCAAATTTTCAACCAATCAGAAGTACTACTCGGATATGGATAGTGATGCATCGTCAGTGTGGAATTTCTATGTTTGTTCCTCAGATTTCATTTTTCAGGGAAACCAGTGGTGACGTCATGAAATGTTGGCTGTTTTCTCAGATCAGGCGGGCAAGAGGTCTCTTGTTTTTCCTCAAAATTTATTAATGGCCCAAAAATTAATTATTCTGTCATCTTTCTGCCTCAATTCTAGGAATTGGAACTGGAAAGAAAAAGGCAGCAGGAGGAAAGAAACAAGTTACGAAAAGATGAAATGGAAAAGGAACGAGGAAATATGAGAGAAAAATATTTGATCAGTATGGGGCGCACAGGAAGACCAGGTGTCATAAATGCCAACTATGTAAACATGATTGAAGAACAGAAGAAGAGTATTTCTCAGCAAGATTTACGTCACCAAGAAAAGATTTTGCGTGACAGCTGCTTGTACATGGGGCATGTTAATGACAAGTTTATGGCATAAAAAACACAGAATTTAACAGATATGGATCTAATATTTATTTGCCAAGAGAAAATTATGACACCTTTAAATCACATTTTTGGCTAGTTTTAAGTTTTTTTGTATACCACTAATTTTTTTTTCTATACAATTTAGGCTGCATGTTTAGACAGGTTTTCCATGTTATTAACAGGATATCTTATACTTAGCTGCTCTAAATAAGATTTGACAGCCAACAAAGGCCATTGATGTAGCATGCAGTAAGCTGGACACATGAATTATTCATGTGCATAATATGCTGGTGGTAGTCATCAAGTATAAGGTTCGCCCTCAAACTAAAATCTGAGTCAAATTTCATTCTTAAAATGTAAGGTGTTTTCCTTTAACATCCACTGAACGAGGAAAAACATCCTGCTGAAGATAGGGTCATGCAGAAAAATCCAACCAGCAGAAGAAGTGAAAACTGGAGGTTTGCAGGAAGTGAGAAATGTAGCAATGAAATTTGTCTTGGCAACATCTTGCTTTACTCATTAGAATCAAGATTTTTGAACCCTTTCCACTGGGCATGGAAAAAGTGTAGAAATTAAAGGAGGGGGATGAACAGTCAGGGGTAAAATACAGTGTTTGGCTCTTGACAGATGTCAATTAAACATTGGCTCACATATAAAATGGGGAGGATTAATTCTGCTGACAACTGTAGAAAAGTGCACCAGTTTATTAACTAGGAATGAGCTTCAAGCAGTATGTAAGTTGCTGGAAATATAGATAATGACTATTTTTACTACATATTGAAACACTTCACTGGAAATGTAGATGCTCTGTGTGTAATAAATTTGTTTTTGCACTTTAAAAATACAGTTGAACCTTATGGAAATGTGCCTATCTTTGAAAGACAATTCTCTTAGTCCCATACCATCCTAGCTACTTCTATAATACAGACACCTCCGTAACGGGGGCCCTTGGGCTTTTGAGTCGCTTTGATGCCTGTATTAAGAAGGGTTATTTGTACAGTCACTTACATCTCTTCACCTTGCATGTCACCTTCCTCGCACAGGGTGGCAACTTTCATGCGTTCTTAAGTAAATTCTGCTTGCTCTTATAGCCCTACATGACGAGAAAATGAGGGACTTCGCATACTCTAAGATGTGCACAGCTGGCATGGTCCTCTTGCCTATCAAACCACTTAACAATATCACAACTGTGGTCAAATTCAGTGGTCATGCAACACTCCTTCCTCAGCAAAGCACAATGACCCTATTACTGACATAGGAAACTAAGTTTTTCCTAGTCAAAATAAATTAAATATGTCAAATAAACTGCTGATTATTGTTGTTTTCATTATCCATATCATCATCATTAACAAATCTTATTTCTATTATTTAATAGTCATAATAATAATATTATTTAAATAATGTGTTCATGTTGTCCTTCAGGAGCACGAGTAAAAATAACATATCGTTCAAATGAGGCCTTAAATCCTGCTAATTCAAAAAATGAAACTGAAATCCAAGCTTTCGCCGATCAACGGCATCATCAGGGATGAGAAAAAAGCTTGGATTTCAATTATTTATTTTTTTAAAAAACCAGCAGTTTAAGGCCTCATTTGAACAGTACTTGTCACAGGAATGTGTGACAAAGCCCTGAGAAGGCTCATCCTCGGTGTAAGAACCTGTTAAACTCACTGGTGATGTAAAACAAAGAAAACAAAGAAGTCAGCACAATAAAACCTAGAGAAACAAAAGGTACAAAACAAAGAAAAAGTTCACAGGTTCTTACACCGAGGTAAACCCCCTGAGGACATCAATGTGGGAGACCATTTTATGCCCTATTTGAAAGGTTATAAATACAGTTGACTTTATCTTAATGAACACCTTGGTAAATCAGACACATAGAGTTGGTCCTAATGTCTTTCTTTTCTCTCTTTTTTTTTAATTTGACTCTATGACATGGACATCTCGTTAAGATAAAAACTAGCTTAGCAGCAGACCCAAAGGATGGTCTGTCTTAGAGAGAGCTGACTGTATATTTAAGGGTTTGGCCAAACATGCAGCTCGTAGAAATGAAATATGTACATAGAAACAAGGCCAGACACTCTTAGGTGTTAATAAAATCAGAAAGGTGGAATGAACAAAAGGAAGTCAAGATTGTCAGTCCTACTCAAAAATACAAAATTATTGAAGGCTCCCTGTAGGTCAGGTTTGACCAAACAATTGCAACTTTACTTAATGGTCACATTCCCAAAGCTTTATGAAAGGAAAATGCCCTGGGGCTACAAGGATTTATTTTCTCTACTGTACAGTAGAATCTCTATTCAAGGGGCATTCTTGGGTTCCTTCTGTAGGTACCGAGGCACAGATTAAGTAAAACAAAAAATACAATACAACCAAACAATAAAGCTCCCAAGAGAACTCTATTGTTTGGTTCCTTTGTTTCTTTTGTGAGGACGGTACCTGCAGAAAGACCCCATTCTTGGGACTGAGGCATGTGTCCCTTGAATAGAAGTGTCCCTAAATTAATTAATAGAAGTTGGGCTGGGGTTTGTTATTAATAAACCAACAAAAATAACATGGTTGCCACAGCCAGAGGTTTCTGAAATTCCCTGACGTTTCCCTGACTTTTTCCTGAAAAATGTAAAATTTCCCTGATCAACTGATTTAACATACAATTTCACAAATTTGGGTAATAGGCTCTCAACCCTCCCCTCTTATTTTTGCTCTCAGCAAGTCATGTGCAGCATACATGAATATTGATAGTTCTTTAACAAAACACGCGAAAAAAGATCGATTTTCTTGAAAACCCAACATCAGCTTGTCGCTCAACTAAATTATACAACATGATTCATGTCCTTAAAATGTAGGAAAAAATGTTAAATGTTAGAAAACAATAAAAGTCGAAGGAAAGAATAAATGTGTACTCTTGAGATTTCACTTTTCCCTGACTTCTTTCAAAGACTTTAATGTCCCCAGACTCAAAGTGAAATTCCCGGACTTTTCCCTGACCTTCAAGAAATAGGCCATTTGCAATAAGAAGGCATGTGACATGGCATGTGACCCTCACCGATACACACGTAGGGTCAAAGAGGCTATCCAAATAAGACTTCATTCTAATAACATCAATAGAGACAACGGAATCGAAATTCCTGAAGCATGGATGCCTACAATCAGAAAGCATAACAGCCGTTCAACTACAAAGCGGACCCGTGAGGGAACATCATCTGCTAATCGGAATAATAAGGATCGAAATACACCAATCACAGTGAACCAACGTGCATAAATAGCTACACGTAAACAATCGACCTCATCGCCTGATGAAGACTAGCAGTATTGCAGTCGAAACGTCGCGATCAATATCTCAAAGCGATTCTATCGTGAGACAAACAAATAAACGTTCATTCCTATCTGACACCACGATGAACAATATTCACATCTTTAATGACATGTGACATCATTTTTATGAAAATGAAAGTTATATGATTTTGCCTTCGAAAAACGATTAGTGGGTCTTATCTTAAACAAAATAATGGTGATTTGGTTTTTCAAACCCGCACATTTTCTTAAAATGAATATAAGTTCGTAAATGGTCACGTGACCAAAATGTGATTTTTGAAATTATGAATTACCTCTCTCTTAACACAAATTTTGCACTTAAACTTCAAGGAAAATGTTGAAAAGATGATGTGATAACGTTTACAGCACATCTGAGCATAACTACGAAATGTTGAACAAGATATAAGCAAGAAGTAATTTTGGCCGCCATGTTGGAGGGCAAGAGCATGCCCTCCAACATGGCAGCCAATACAAACCATACTACTTTGCTGAAAAATCGAAGTGCCATAAAATATCTCCCTTAAATGCGTTGCCTCTCAAACTTCGGGTGTAAGATAATTTTTGTGTGCTCTAACAATTTTTGGCATCAGCAAGATTCCAACTCTTTGTTTAAAGGAAGCATTGGTCACGTGACCTCTTAGTGCAAGTGGCCTATTTATTTCCCCTGACCACTTCCCGACCTGTGACTCAAATAGAAAAACAAAGCAAAAGCATTCATTGTAAAAGAACTAAGTTTTACGTACCTGAAAATGTGCAATTCTCTTTGTAAATGAGCTTTCAAATAATTCCAAACCAAAACAGAGTGGTTTCCCTCCGATTTTGCCTAGCCCGCAGAGTGAGCAAGTTACGTACGTTCATGCAAGAACAGATCAGAGATGCTTGTACCTCAGTAAACGTAAACTGATAAAATTCAACCTGAATTTAATCGAGTCACCTGTGTGGCAACAATATAAGAGACGGCGTAGGGTGTTTGAAAAAGTGTGTAAACCTCCGGAAAATCTCCACTCCTAGCCTGAGAAACAACTGACACTGGTAACCAGTGGTCATCAGTGTCGGGGTGGGCGGGGGGGAGATGGGGCGAAATTTCGGCTGTCTTCTTTTAGGCTACTCCACTCGCGACTTTAAATGACTTTACTTGCTTTCTCTCAAGCTTTACACGAGCAAAACAGATCAGCCAGGTCACGGGCGAAAAATTGGGCTCTTACTATTTTAATACACAAACCACCAGGAGCTGATTTAGTGATTAGGGGTCGGGTTGGAAATCTTGTGCATATACATCCTGGATATACATACGTGGTGGGGAAGAACGACTCGCAACTCAGTATTAAAATCTAAATCAGTTGAACAGGCTAAAAGGAGTAGAAAAACTGTATCGCTTCAAATCAGAACCAATATTTTCTCCAAGTATTTTCTCCAGCTTTACCATGTGTGAAGTCACGCTCAATGATGAGATAATAATAGCAGTCACGCTGCAGAGGGAGAGACGAAGAAGGGTGGGCGGAGCGTGGTGGGCGGTGCTTCAAATCTCGCCGCGCCGTGTCAAATCTGTGTCACGTACGCACCATTAGCTGCAGCGTTTGGAACGTAAACAGGCGATCCATATTTGTTTCTTTTATCTTCAGCGAGTTATATCATGACTGAGAAGGGAAAGACTAAAATCAAAACAAAATTCAAGAAACAGAGACAACAAGAGCCAGATTGTGAGGACGAAAAACTTGAATCAATCACAGTTAGGTACAAAGGCAAAGACTATATGCTCGAGCTCCCGAAAAATGCTGACGCTAAAATCATCTGCCAAAACATCAAGCGCGAAACTGGCGTGAAAGGCTCATTCTATGTGCACTTCGGTGATCAATCAAGCAACTATATATACTGCTCGAGTGTTACTAGAGGAAATATGGCCAAAGTCGCAGAGAAGCTTTTTAGCGTCACGGGAGGACATGGTAAGTTCTTCGAATTATTTCCTGGACCGCTAAAGTTTCTAGGACTCACACCTGATCTGAACCCATGAAAGGAAAGTATCAACACTGGTTTCTGAAAGGGACTTTTTGGCAGCATTTGGGTGAACGTAAAAACGTGAGATAATTTTCCCGCGGAGTCAGGAACAAAGCCCCGTGCATTCTAGCCTGCGAAGCCCAGACGTATTTCCGGTCGTCGCTGCTTCGCAGGCTACGTGCATTCCTATGCCGATTTTGTTTAAATCGGCAAACATGTGGTTGCGGATTCAAAATTACTTGCGTCCAAACGTAGCCTCCCTTCTTGTTGGGAAGGAGAGTTTTTTACACATATTTACCTTGAGTCATTCTAAAGTTTGGCTGCTAGCGCTCATTCCCAGGTACCGGTGGGCGAGAAAAACGTGACATGTTTAGACTTACACGTGTTTCTATCGGGTTCGGGGAGGAGGGGGTGGGGTGGGATAAATCCCCTGAAGAGTTTGGCTATGCTTGGCCAGAGAAACAGAGTTTATGTTCCTAGGCATGAATGTGTTTTTGGCCCAACTTAGACCCATTTTAGCCCAATCTGCTAGCTTTAGAAAGTACCCAAAATTATAAATGGGTACCAGTGACATACTGCAGTGGGGAGGAAGAGGGAGAACCCTGGGATTGACTAGTATCCCATCCAGGGGGGAGAAGCAACACTCCTGGGCATGCTTCATGCTAAGGAAACTGGGATAAGCTCTGGCCATTTGAACATTTGACTCTTGTGCACCTTTTTTTTACACCACACATGTAGACAGCTCACCACCAAGGTTCAACGTCATCCAGTCCAGAAACGATACCCTGTCCAAGACACTGCATACCCTATTTATGAGACTCAAGACCCTGTAAACTTCTATACCCTGTTTGGCAGCATTTTAGGTTAATCAAGGGAGTGCCACCCAGGTGTAAAGAATGCCTGCTGTCTTTATTATCATTTTGGACATCAGTTATGGCCTTGTCAGGATTATAATAAGATCCGATGAGGCTTTTCATTTAATATTTGTTTTTATCATTCATTCTAGTAAAAGCCGATGTGATTCCACTGTCATTCACCAAGAGCTGATTGAGGGAGAACAGAAGATGGCAAAAATTATTCCTCTGAGGGACCTTTGTCGCCCAAAGAAGTTGTTGCTGCACCATTGTTTTTAAATGAGCATATATCAGCCACAAGTTTCAAACTGTCATAAAATACCAATTATTACACTTGGTTACCAAACAATCAGGATATACAAAGTATGTGACAACTTTAAAATCAACCTTTTTTAGTTACACAACTATACAGACTGTATCTGCCACCTGTTTCTGAGTCAAATGCATGAGATTTTGGTCTTGTCATGACCAGAATTTCCAAAAATGCCCCCAACAACTTTAGAATACAGTAAAAACCACATAAAGAACAAGTGGATTAAGAACACTCATGCTGAAATTTGGTCGAAAAGGACGTACCATATTCATAAGAACACATTCAGCCTGAAAAATGAAAATTGTTCTTATATAAAAGTATTGGCTGCCAGTTAGACAGAATAGCCTACTAGGGTGCAGGACTAAGTAGATCAATAGTTACATGGAAAGAGGGGGGGCGGAGCTGGTGAATTTTAAATTTGCTTGACTTTTGTCATGTTTATCACCAGAACTTTATGCTACATACATACATACATACATACATACATACATACATAATTTATTTGGTAAAGTAGGTTGGAGATTAAAATAGGCAAGACACTAAGTCCTGATGTGGACCTGCACTATCTAAAGTTATAAATTAATAAAATCCTATGTAATACTTAACCCTACATAATTAAGACGATAGCTGAATAAATAGTATCAGCTAATTAAAACTAGATAAGTAGTAAGAGTATACAATAAAATTTTTAAAAGTAATTTAAGTCTAAGGATTTGTTTGAAATACAGCAGGACGCTTTTGAAAAGCTGATAGATTTTAGAAGGTTCTTGTTTGCCTTAAGCTTTTTCTTGAAGGAACCCAAGTTAGAGCAGGTTTTAACATCATCAGGAAGGGGATTCCAGGTTAGCACAGCACGGTGTTTAAAGGAAGATCTTCCCATTTCTGTTCTTGGTCTATCGATTTCAACATTAAAGGATTTCCTTAAATCATAAGTAGTCTTGCGTTTCACTAGTAAGTTATTTAGGGGGTCAATGCTATTTCCATAATAAATATTATGCGTAATAATGTAATATTATTGCCTTGATTAATCCAATTAAGGTTAGTTCCATCCATCCATTAATTAAAATGTTGTGCTTACACATTGATTTCATCTGTTGGTAGTCTATGCAGTATTTAATTTTTAGAAACAATTTTAAGAACACATTAAGAGCGTTTTCAGGCTGATTTTGTACAAAACACCTGATATACAAGAACAAAATCAACCTGAACCCCCAAAACATTTGTCCTTTTATGCGGGTTTTTACAGCTCTGTACTTCTGTTGATTCTGGTGATACTTTCAAACTTTGCTGGAAATGTCCAAAGATGTTTTGACAGCCTTTTAGCATGTTTTAATACAGTTGGGGCACAAAGTCAGCATAAAGTGCTTATTTGGATTATTTCCGGGGAAACTGGTTTTCATGTGTTAAAGAACAATTTGTCAGAATTTTTGAGTCCTTGATGTGTGAGATCACTGTCTTTTGTCCGCAAGCTAAGTGTGAAACTCGTGCATAATGCATGAGAGCTGGCAGGTATTCAAATGTGTTGTGTAGCAAAGTTCACTTAATGTTTGATGCAGGTAAGTGTTGAGCATCAAATTAAAAGGAATGTTACCCAAAGTGCTTTGATATGATTCAATGATCAAATTGTCCATTTCACTTGGTTTGATAGAGAAATTTAGCCTCTCTTAAATTAATTAATTTATTAATAAGAAACAAACTTTCTGTGGGGCACGTTTCATTTAATTAGCAAGGTGACACTTTGTAACCTAGGAAAAAGTGCATGACTTGTATTTGTACTATCTATGACTTGGAGTGGTACTGTTTTGATCATTTGACTATAACGACTGTGGAAATGTTGAATAATTACTGTACAGTCTATAAAGAAATGCAAACAATTTGGGCTTCAAAAATTCCAAGGAAAACATTTTTCTGGGGCATCTTTAAAAGTACTCGAGCAGAAAAGGATTTTGTAGCACCTTAATGTGACTTATTTTGACTACCAATAATCAATCAATTTCAAGATTTCGCAACGATGAAGTTTAATCCGTGACGGCAATTATTCACTACCCATCACCTCAGATACGAGTTCAATATCTTTTCAACATCGGACTATAAAAAAAGATGACCAGACTTATATATAACGCCGAGCTCAGCACTAAAAACTGAAATTGCAAAGTTGGTGTTTGGTTTTCTCAAGTTGAATGTTGGTTGCACAACTTACATGTTGTGTATATAAGTAGAATCCTGCGCGCTCAATTTTCAAGAACTAGTGATCATGTTAGATGTTGGGAGTTTAAGTTTAATTTTCAACTTAGAATGTTGAAACGAGAAGTTGAAAGTTGGCTGCTGTAACTTAATGTTAGTCGCTTAAGTTGAATGTTGAGTAGTCAAGTTGATTTTCGGCGGGGATTGAACACCATACCTTGAAGGTGTCACTATGGGACCAATTTGTTTTCACTGCTTGCAATATCGCGCGTGCCCTCGCATCGCACTCGACCTGAGATCCACCTTGGCTCGTGACATTATGCACGCCACACGCTCGATCATCACAAACGTACTTTCCTCACTCTCTTGCGATCACGTCTCCACGAGGGCTCTTCATTTTCACCTAAAAGGAGTTTTACTGATTTAAAATCATGACTCGAAACAAAGTAAATCCAACAAAATTCCGGAAACAAAAGCGACAAGCGACAGAAACTAACAACTGCGAACTTGAAACAATCACGCTTTTGTACGATGGTAAGGAGTACATTGTTGAGTTCCCCAAAGACGCAGATGCCACTGTCATCCGCCAGACCATCAAGCATGAAACAGGCGTGAAAGGCGTATTTTATGTGCACTTCGGAGACCAGCTAACTAACTATTTACACTGCTCAAGTATTACTGGGGGAAATTTAGCTAAACTTGCAGGAGGAAATGGTAAGTTCTGTTTTTTACGAATGGAGGCCTTTAAAATTTTAAATCAATTAGCATTTTTGTATTTTTTACATCGCAGTAAAGTCGTAAAAAGCATTTAACGGCCGCTGATACATAAACTTGTACCCCAACACATTTTACGTCAAACTTTCAGTGTACGTCGTACGATCTGAGACGCTCGTGTTGGCTATCGTGACCCATAAAGTGCAGCGCTAAGAGATTGAGATTGAATGAATATATTTTAACAATTTTAGTTTTCGCCATTATTGCATTAGTTACGGTTGCACTGTCTAGTTTTTGTAATTGTCACCTATTTCCTTTTTTCCTTTCTTGATGTTTCCGGCAATATCATGCTTCTGTTAATGTTTTGGTAAATATCATTTTATTACAATCCGATTATACGGATCACCGGGTTTTTTGTAATTGAGCCTCAAGAGAAACACGTTTTGTTTGATATTTCTTTAACTTTAGGGATCCAAGCAAAAGCTGATGTGATTCCATTATGTGTACGCTGAGAGTTGGCACAAACCAGAAAAAACAAACCAGAACTTTCCCAAGGTTCCTGCAGTTCACGTTGAGTTCGCGGGACAATTACGCAACAACTGCTTAGGTTCTGGTCAAAGATAATTTTCCTCGCCTCACTTCACGAATAAATATTTATTGCCGAGCCGTAACAATCTGGCTAGAACGATAAGCTCCTTTCTGAAGACGTTAAGACTATCACACAAGTCTCTTGGTTAAAAGTTGGAATAGTGGAGAAGGAGCCGGCAAAAACGAGGAAAGATCTAATGCATGAAATGGCATATCACTTGGCTATGCATTATTACGTATCCCTTTGATACCTTTTAACAAAATTTAATTTTTATGGCCTGTATAACACTGGTCTCATGTTACACTTAAGGCAAAAAGAAAGCAATTTGTAATAAATGTTTTAAAATACCGATTATGTTGTGGTGAAATGAATTCTTTTAGCTTAAAATCCTTTTCACATCATATTTATGCCCTATCTATGACAATGCCACCGATTTAATTTTTTTTCTTGTCTTTCTTACATTGTATTTGTAATTTTTAATTGTAAAACTTCTAACGTGTAAGTTGTGACAATAGGGACTTTAAGATCCAACGACGCGGACGGCGACGAAAACATAAAAAAAAACAATAGGTTTTATAAGCAAAACAACAGCTTTGCACGTACATCACACTTTTTTTGTACATTTCTTTCCCGTTTTTGCACGACTACGACGTGAAAATGCCTAATTTCGTGTTTTATGGAGGACGTAAACAAACAACGACGAAATTCTATTTCTCTTTCTGAGCTTGGATATGGTCCCTTGAAATTCAGCTTTAGGAGGGTTCGCTACATTTGACAAAGTAATTGAGTACGAGTAATCCCTATAAATAATGACAGAACGCAAATACACTTTTTTAAGCGACGTTCTCGTGGCCGTCGCTTCGTTGGATCTTAAAACGTCCACAGCGCAGACGTTCTTAGGGATTCGTCACGCGTTCCTGCCCAGGAACGCGTGACGAACCCCTTGGCTTCCCTCTCAAATATTAAATATCTTTGGCAAGGCAGTTTTCCTGTGTATCCTCACCCTCTCTGCCCTTCATTTTTTTTCCAAGACGAGGAGGCAGCTGCAGATGTACATAGGCTTGTGGTGACGAAACAAAATTTTGTATTATGTCTTCGAAAGAGAGACTTTGTTATTAGTTTGTCTGTTTGTACTTTAGTTCAGAAAGCTGTATTTTATTTCAGAATCAGCAGTGTAGAGTAAAACCTAAAACCAGTTGGCTGATCGGACAGTTGTAATGGGTAATTTTAAAGTACAGTGGAATCCCGTTTTAAAATGTCACCACCGTTGGGCCATAAAATCCTGGTAGTGGGAATGCGAGGTAGCCTGAAATTCATCCGATTGCTTCGAGTCGTTTTCTCCTCTCAACAGGGAGTAATAACGACTCGAAGTAATCGGATGAAATTCAGGCTAAATGCGAGGTAGTCACATTAATTTAACGGGGTCTTCAAAATAATCAATGACTCAGTGTTTTTTACGTTTGGGTCGAAGGAATATGATCGTAATAACAAGGTGGTTGTATAAACGGGGTGGTAGTAAAGCGAGATTTCATTGTATTGTCATAAATTTTTCTACTTCACCAGGAGCCCATCAAATGATGGGCTCCTGACTTCACCAAGGAGCATCTTTCCGAAGGGGTGGGGGAAGGCAACCTCGTTCCCAGGGCATGGAGCGGGTGGGAGAAAACCCTGGGAACGAGGTTGGGGGAAGGATGAGCGTGTGTGGAATTAACTGAGCCTTAATTGACCTCCATTATCCTGGTTTATCACCCTATAAGCAGCATTGCATTTAGTCGGCAGATACATGTCCTTCGGTGAGATAACTCTCTACTCTCCTGCCTCTTTTATTTCTCCTTTGCCAACAGGGGTGGATCCAAAAAATTCAGTAAGGCTGCATTCATTATGTATCCTACAGGGGGGGCAGAGGATTTTAGGGGGGCTTCTCAAATTTTTAGAGCAAAAAAAAGGGGGATATGAAAATTGTTTAAATATCTCCTGGGGGGATACTTATTTTTTGTAAGATTCTGTCTAGCTTTTGTAATAGTTTTAAAAAGTGAAAAAAGAAATGATAAGCAAGGATTGTAAGCAACAAGGGTACCTCTATTATTCTGAGACTATAGTACCTATTTTGAAGTTTTTCAAGCAGTGTGCCTGGCCTGTAGATGTAATGTTTCGATACAGTATAGAAAGTAAAACATCTAAAATGGAAACATTTAATGCAACCTCAGTCTAAGCAGTGCAACTTTATTGAATCAATGAATGCAAAAGAAAACAATGTAATTCGACAGTGCACAGTTTTATGAAATTGAACAACAAATGTGCACTTAAATGTTCAATTGTTGGTTTTCACATGACGTCAGTCACTAAAATCACTAAAATTCAAACTAAAAAACTATCCATCCTTCCGAGATTTTACTCTCAATATGCATTAGAGCAGCTGAAAACTAATTGTCAAACAAATTTTCGCTTCAAAAGGGTTCTTGGGTTTGTGATAGAGTACGCTTGAATTTCTAAGCTTTTGCGTGACGCGGCATTTACATGACGGCCAAGAGAGCTGTCATGTAAGTTAAAAAAATGACTTATTTCTGATCAGTAAATTTTGCCATCTAAACAGTTCATGTACTGGAAAAAGTATTATTTTAATGTTTATGAGTTTCTCGAAGAATAAATTCACGCTTATGTAGCAAAACTCGGTAACAGATGTTTCTGTTGGTTTCCGTCCGCCATGTTGGAGCTCATCCAGGTGAGCACCAGCATGGCGTCTCCATACAAATCTCTATAAATTTGGGTAAAACATTTCTTCGGATATCTCGTATACGAAATATTCCTCTGACCTGAATCTTGGCGAGAGTCTTTCCCTATGTACCTCCTTTCATTTTCCAGCTATTGAATGGTTTTGATTTTTATTGTCATCTATTTTGAATGGCGTGACCGTGCTGAAAACCAGCAATGAATTTTCTGTACCAGCTTGAAAGGGGTCCACATACGCCCAGTGCACCCGCTGCTATATCTGCCACTTGTCAAGACAACAAATCATTAAGCCATTAAGGTTAAAAAAGAAAAAGATATGACCATAAAATGTAGAATATTGTCATTTTCACTCATCTTTGTCATTATCCTCAACTCTGTCAATCTCATCAGTCACCAACATCATTGTCAATATCATCAGCAGCAGCAGCATTGTCATCAGCAACATTGTTATCCTCATCATTGTCATCCTCATCATTATTGTCATCATCATCAATATCCTCCGCATCATCATCCTCCAGTGCACATGTCGCACTTGAGAGGAATGATGCTGAACGGCCGGAAAACGAGGGTGAAGAGGATGGCAAGAGCGGAGATGAATCCGTGGATGAGTGTGATAGTGAGAGTGATGATGATGATGAGGTTGTTGCTTTTGTCGACGAGAGTGACAGTGAAACGGAGGTTCCTGTCAATACTCCTGGTAGTACTCGTACATGAGCTGGCAGACTATCTATACCTACTTCGCGCTACTTAGACTGGCTGGCATAGGTATGACATAAACAGTCAAAGCTCTCTCGATATTCTTATTAAACATGTCTCTTGAAATTTCAAACATATATAGTGTACTATTATTGCTGGTTTTCAGTGTCACGCCATTCAAAATAGATCAAAATAAAAAATCAAAACCGTTTAATAGATCAAGTCAAGAATCTGGGAAATGAAAGGAGGTACATATATACAGACCCTCGCCAAGATTCAGGTCAGAGGAATATTTCGTATATGAGATATCCGAAGAAATGTTTTACCCAAACTTATAGAGATTTGTATGGAGACGCCATGCTGGTGCTCACCTCGATGAGCTCCAACATGGCGGACGGAAACCAACAGAAACATCTGTTACCGAGTTTTGCTAAAAAAAAGCGTGAATTTATTCTTCGAGAAACTCATAAACATTAAAGTAATACTTTTTCTAATACATGAAATGTTTAGATAGCAAAATTTCCTGAAATAAGACATTTTTTGAATGCATGACAGCTCTCTTGGCCGTCATGTAAATGCCGCGTCACGCAAAAGCTTAGAAATTCAAGCGTACTCTATCACAAAACCAAGAACCCTTTTGAAGCAAAAATTTGTATGAAAATTGTTTTTCAGCTGCTGTAATGCATCGTGAAATTAAAATCTCGGTAGGATCGATAGTTTTTAGTTTGAATTTTAGTGACGTCATGTGAAAACCAACAATACACAGGGCCAGATAATTATTTTGATATTTCTTGTGAGGGAGGAGGGGGGTATTCATTTTTCGGCTGATTGCTTGGGGGCGATTATGAAAATTTGTATGGACCTTGGGGGGGATATAAAAAAACGAGCAGCTGAAAAAAAAATCCTCTGCCCCCCCCCCCCCCCCCCCCCCCCGTAGCATACATAATGAATGCAGCCTAAACGGGGGTGTCTCGTTTGTCTCGGCCCAACCTGAAAAGAAATTGTTGAAAGATCTTGTTGTATTCCGATGTCAAGTTTGCACTAGTGGTCACTAGTGCATAGCCTGCATAACAGGTGTTACTTTTTCGCGTTTTTCAGCCCAGCAAACGGCACTCAGGTAAGTTAGGAGAGGGTCACACATTATTCTGTAAAGAAAATACGGGGGGTGGTCTATCTCCGAAAGGAAACGTACGATCAACATGAAACTAGGCCGCGACTTAAAACATGTAAAGGGAGCTTTATTCACAAAAGTGTTTCCATAGTAACCTATCACGTGACCACTTATGGCTTAACTTCCGGTTTGTTCTTTTAGGGCTTCTGCACACTAGGAAAAATTAACTTAACTGAAATTTTTTTGCAGTATTGTTTTTAGTATGTAAGGCCTCTTCTCAAATGTAACTGGAATCAAAGTCTATCTAGGAGACATCAACTTTTAACGGCTATTGCGTGATAAAAGAATGTCACATTTTATTGCTCACGTGACCTGGACACCCATTCCAATTGGTTTCGTGTAGAATTTCGTACACATGACACCATTCAAGCATCATTTTTCATATCACTTTGTGTTAAGTTAGTGTGCGCTTAACCTAAAGGAAAACAAGAACGCTCTTAGTAGCGTTGAGTCTCGCGTGTTTGTAGATACGATAAGCAGTGAGGAGGCGAATAGAGCATGAGCGTTCGTCATTCGGAGTCGGGGGGGGCTCCGCATATAAAAGGGCTGGGGATGTTAGTGACATTTCGAGTTGTGTTATATTATGTACATCCTGACAATGATCACGTGTTTAATGTGATGGGACGAAGTTGAACTGGAACTCTCGTTTATGGAACTTGACCCGAGACTTGTCGAGATTTCTTGAAATAGTTTTGGTTTTGTTACGGAGATTACAGTCTTAAAATAGAATCTACAGGGGATGCTCGTCGTCTTGCTTAGGGGGTGTAAATAGTCTCTTTTAGGGTTCAAAAAAGCTTGGGCTACAGCAAGTGAAAAAGTTGAATTATGCTTTCGACCTACTGCACAGGGTCCAGAGGAGTTGCCTGTGAATAAATGAATTACTTATTTAAAGTCTCACCTCGAAAAATGTTTATAGCTGTCGCTTAGCGCGATTAATTAGCCCAATGGGATCTTTATGAATCTACTGTAAAGGATTTCTTTGCTTTGTAACTGATCCAGATCGACTTTATTGTTCGGTATTTTGAAAATCAATAACCGCAAGCTATATCCTCGTTGGTGCACAGCAGGTAGTCCGAAGGGTGACGGAAGACCGTTGCCCGAAGGGCGCCCGAAGCGCGTAGTGGCGAGTAAAAAAAGGATAAGGGAGGATACTTGTACCACGTGACTTAGTTCGTTGTGAACCGCATTTCTCGGTGACGGAAGTGAATGAGACCGGAAACGCAAAAGCAACAGATCGCTGCTAATTCGAGAATCAAAACATCAGCTGCGGAGGGAGTTTAAAGATCTTAAAGATCTATGCGAAGGCAACATAGTTTTAAGTGAAGTTAAGATCTTCCAAGACTGGAGATTTGTTGTGCACATGTCAACAGTCTTCGATGTCTTAAGGAGGTTTCGCTTGTGTAAAGGCTTCCCAGTACTGAGTCGCAAAACGCACAGGCAAAGACGCAAGAGGTAAGATTGTTGAGACCACCGAAGAATGGCTCAGTCGTGATGATATCACAGTTGCCTTGTACCTCCGCTCTACTCAGTATTACGTTTTATTGCAACAGTACACACGACCTGTAAATCACTACCCGTAATAATTTAAGATTCTCCAAACAAAACTAATGAGTTGGGCTTAACGTGATACAGCATTGCACAAGAACATTACATTCATGGACTAAAGAAAATCGCTTAGTTATTCAGATCTAGAAGGCACTTTGGAGAAAATTGGAACCCTTATTTAGGCGTAATAAAAAGCTTCACGATCACGCTTCAAAAGAGTGTGCTACACAGTCGTTTTTTAGTGTCGTCACGCAACTAAACGCTCCTTCCTGCTAATAACCACAGTAAATCGATATGTGGTAAAATCACATTTACTCAGTGAAAATGTAGAACGTTCCAGAGCATAATCTACTCAGCGAAAGAAAAAAACTTTATTGAAACGAGCAGCATTTTGGCATCAGGTAAAAGTCGTGTAGGTTTACCATCTCCTTTTATTGCTCTAATCTTGAACACATTTACTTTACTACGTCATTTCCGTCATCATCTGTTGCGGTGCACAGGTTAGTCAGTTTATAGAATGTGTAACGAAACTGTAATACGATTAAAACTAGTCATAGTTGTCACTAAATCTGCCCCCGGCCTTTTAAAAACCGAATGAAGACTCCTTGTGGTTTATTGGTTGTCCATGTATTTGCCATGAACCTTTGTAATGCAGTTTTCGTATTAGAGTTTCTGAGTGTAATTCTTTTGTTTTCTTTTGTGTTTTCTCAATTATTACACTTTGTTTCCTGGGTTAATGAAAATCCTCATACGCCATGGTTAGGGTGGACAATTGTTTTCTATACATCTAATAATGAGTTCGACCAACGCTGCAAATGTAATAGAACGCGTGTTAAACAACAAAACCATCTTTAATTATTTATTTGTAACTAATAATATAAATGTCCTATAACTAATGTGTCGAACGAATGCTTGGGCTTCGAGTGTGACATTCTTGAACGCAACTGTTGTAAAGTCACATATTAAATGATTTCCCAATAACATCATGGACCACTCTTTCAAGTTTCTCTGGCATGTCCTTGTATCAAATAAAATAATCGGGATTTTGCAATAAACTAACCCTAAAAACACATGGACCACTGTTCATTAAATCCTGAATACCTTAAGGTGGCTCCCTAGAGTAAATTGGCTGTGCGCAGCCTGAGCACTAGTATGGCGCGAGCTTTAAAATCCGCGCGACGTCCACGCAAAAATTAAAACAAATATGGCCTCGCAGTTTCGAAATATTCCACCCAAAAAACTTTATTAACTTTCTGTTGAAGCTCATTGTGCAAAAAGTTTGATTAGTGTAGGTCAAACATTTATGAGAGGAGACAATGTTACACCGGTTACAAGTCACTATCGATCTCCATAAGAGTAAATTGTATGCAAAAACAAAGCAGAAATTTTCCAAAGACATCAATTCTTTCGCTTCAAAAGTAGACAAACGTTAAATAGTCGAAGTAAATGATGGGTGGAAACTTTACTTAGAAAACAAAGAAGTAAGTACACTAAATTAGAAGGAAGCAATGTTGCTGTTTCTGGCCTTTGGTTCACGGTCAGCGGAAAGATCTGAAAGATCGAGCCAATTCCCGAACAAACACAGAAGATTGTCTTCACTGGTGGAGCTCCTCGGTCACTTTATTTCTCTTAAATTTTATTTGATTTAATTATTCTAGAAGTGGCTTTAAGACAAGATAACGGGGAGTGTAAATTTTTGTTTTGTTTTGCCGACTCTATTACATTGTTTTAAAAACTTATCAGAAAAAAGGTTTCCCACGTAATTTGCATCCTATCGAAGGAACCTTTCCATCGACGAACCAACATGCTTGTATTTTTTCTTGTTTCAAACGTCCTTCAACGCACATGTAAGAAGCAATAGAAAATGTTTTTGCACAACGAGAAATAATCTTTACTCACAGATTGACCCTTGAAAAAAGCAATAGTTGTCCGTCGAGACCTACGGTCTTGTACGTGTAGCTGAGGACAATGGACATGATGTACGATTTATAGATCGGCGCCATCTTCTACAGCAGACTTTTAAAGAAAAACTTCGCCGTCGAAATTATCCCTGAAGAAGAACAAGGTTGAAAAAGTATCCGGAAGTGGGCTGACATTTGAAGATCTGCAAACAGTGTACAGCAGATTAGGAAATGAAGGGCTTATTGCGATCCTTGCACCGTCTTCATCTCCGACGATCGCCATCCTTACGAGTGACCACCACGGTTCGAATTTTAACTACAATAGTCAAGTACTTCGAAGAAAACATCCTGTGTTAGGTAAAAAATTGAATCCGCTAACTCTCCTTTTTCAACTGGCGAGATATCACCGTAATAATACTAATACGGCTTCAAAACAATGACTTTCGTACTCTTCAAAGAAACCACATGTTCTCAGTAGCTTTGTGCATTATGCGCATGCGGGCGTGATGGCTCGCGCGCGTATTTTGCTCACACGACCCCGAATCACGCGTGTTTTTCGGATTTTTGTGACGTCAGCGCAGTTAATTAACCGTGAATTTCTCGCGTTTCCTTCGGTAAATTTTTTTAAAAATCGCCTCATTTCTTAACAGTCGCAGAACCTTTGTACTGTCATTTTTTTGTCAAAATCTGTAAGAGCTAAACTCTTCTATTAAGAAAAATTACAAATTTCAAAATATTGGCAAAACCGTCTTAACGACCCCAAGTTTTTTCCACTTTAAAATGTTAAGCAAAATCATTAATATAAAGAGGCAAAGTTTAAAGACATTTCACCGCGGGAAATTAGAAATATTAAGGAAAAATGGGCAAAAATGACAAAATTACTGCCTGTTTAAGGATGTGATGTTTCCATGGCAACGGTCTTAATCCAGAAAATGAAACTTGAAAAAGGAGCCTTCTTATATGGGTAACCTTAGCGGTGAATCTCGTGAACAATATCGCAAAGACAAAGTAACTAGATTTCCTTCTGTAACGTATGCTTGATAGCTCGGATTATTAGTAAATACTCTAGGGAGCCACCTTAAAATAGAACAAAAACCCGGTTATTTCACGTTAGCACCTTTCTTGTCTTTGACTGGGTTTTGAAAAATTTGAGCTATTCCTGATGTGGTTTGAATCGAGTTTGTCGATCCACGTTGTTGATTTGTGTCAGACAAAACAAGTTCAAAGTTCTGTCGATGCACGTTGCTGATTTGTGTCTGACAAATCAAGTTCTTTAATACCTTTTTAACTATATAAAATACGAGCTAATACGTATCTCGCAATACTCGGTTCAAGTTAAGCCCTGTAGGTCGGGGTTACGAACTGGATGGGTGACCAACCGAGAATATCGTCTTAAAAGATCATACGCTGTTCTTTCTTTTCTTCCTCTTCTTTTTTTGCGTATTATGTGGTGTTATTGTTAACAGTGTATTGAAAAGCAGATTCAGCATTATTTCGGCGTCCGGATTTAGAAAAAGACAAAAACAAAAAAACAAATATGGCCCGGTGCAGTTCGCCTGAAAATTATTATTCTTCGGGCCGTAATACAGAGCTGAAACTTTGCAGACTTTGATCTATATATCTGCAGGGAAACCGGCAAACTAAGAAATCTGGGTTTTCGACAGTGTAAAACGATCATAATTCCTCTGATTCCAATCTCCTGTTCCTCTGTCTCTTGTTGTCGGCGTTGCCTTCGCTGTGCTAATCGATGTTCCTTCTGCTCCGCGGTTTCTTGTTGACGTCTTCTCCTTCGTTGTTCACGCTGAATTTGAAGTCGGCGTTCTCACTCCAGGGGAGTTTCGGTGGAAAATCTTCCTGGGCGAAGATTTGTAGCCATTTGGACACAATTCGGCGAATGCGACTCGTTGACAAACCAGGTTTGCGCGGTTGGTGAGCCAGGCGCACATGCTGAAAATTAACCGGGACCACCGTGCGCGCCTAGTTCTTCAAATCCAGAAAATTTTCGCATAATAGGGACATTTAGCATCAGGTTTTTCATGAGAAACGGCAAACCGCAAACCGCAAAATGTCACGTGACTACGACCTTGCGGTCACGTTTGCAGTTTGCAGTTCACGTTTGAACCGCAGGAAGGGCTTCCAGCGGTAAGTGATTTACGGCAAGATTTTTTGCCACCAAAAATTGTACAGTCTCGCGTTTAAGGGTATGAAATAGCTTTTTATATCCGTTTGAGATGTGTTTGTTAGATTTTTGATCTCGAATCAATGAATTATTGGTGATTTTTAGGCGATTAAAGTGATGAACTTCGACTTGATGAAAGCAACATGGCGGCCCTAAACAATGAACGCGTAGTTCAAATCAATTTTAAAAAATCATTAAATATTTTCCGTTCATTATTTCAAGAAAAAAACAAATTATTTGAATATTAGGTGATATAAGCTTTCAACAGGCCTAAATGATTATTAGTTCTGAGAAACAAAAATTAGGCAGTGCAACTACCTTAACTCAGTCTCTGTTTGGTTCCTATTTTTAACGTATCACTCCGCAAATATCATTTTATTTTGCTTATTTCTTTTAGACTGGGGAGCCCAGGCTTCATAAAGCCTTCTGGTTTCTTCTGGGCTCCCTTGCAACCTTACAATTCCTATGTGTAATCTTGTATTGTTTTGTATTTTGGCTAAATAAAAATGAACTGAACTGAACGCCTTGCTAAAGTTTGAAATCTCGGCAACGCGAAACTGCAAACGCGTAACTGCGGTTTGCGGTTTGCGGTTTACCTGATGCTAAAGGTCTCTACTAACAATACGTAGCCTGCGAACGGCAGACGTTTCTCCTCGCTCATCGCCGCTGAGGAACGTTTCGTGAGGAGGAACGTCTGCGACTCAGCGACAGAAATTCCATACTGATGACGCAAAATCTGTCCGGAATCCGGTCAGAAGCGCTAATTGGTCGACGGAGTAGATTCATTGTTTTAGCTATTGTTTACAAATGACAGACAAAAGACAAAAGGCCGCAAAGGTCAAATGTAAACGCGATGAATCTCTAACAAAACAGTTAATATTTGTGGAATATAGTCTTCTCTAAAAGTAGCATTTGAGTTTTGCTGGAGCTCATTCCCAGATGAACACAACACTTTTCCAAAATCGACTAGGAGAAACGTAAAATTGAAAAAAATTGCATTTGACACCCCATGACTACCGGATTTTTATGTAAACATTGATTTACGTCATCAGTATGGAATTTCTGTCGCTGAGTCGCAGACGTTCCTTCTCGCGAAACGTTCGTCAGCGGCGATGAGCGAGGAAAAACGTCTGTCGTTCACAGGCTAAACAATACGATACTTTTACTTTACGCGGGGGACACTAGGGTGCCTCCTCGGGTTCCGGCCTCTGGGCCGGAACCCTGCAGGGGCAATAGCCCATTTTTTCAGAGGTTTTCGACGGGTTTTGATATACTAATAAACACATCTCCTCTGGATCCTGTGTATGGTGCGTCATTTGAATCATTGTCTAAAATAAAGTGTACGCTCATTATTGTACCGAACTTGTGGGGCACAAAATAGCTCGCTTAAATCGTAAATCCTTCTTTATTTAAATCACCGTCTGCTCGTACATTTCCTCTCCGTTGAACGGGAGAGGTAAATTAACGACGATTTGCTTGTTGTTTTTTACCTCATCATCGAAGTTCTGCTCATGAACATTCTTCCTTGTTTCAACATCTGATGTATTCACTTCTTTCAAAGTTAACAACGCTTTCAAACGACAGAATTCGTGGCACGACCCATTCCGAAAACGCTTGACATCTTTTAGTGTGGGTCTACCACGAATGGTGTGTGGATTTGTAAGCGAGATCACCGTATAATCCATTAATCTTTGCAAATTTTTCGTCTCAAAACATAACATTCGGACAATGGTACGTTGTTTTTCGAAGTGTTCACAGAGATTGAAAGCATCGTGTCGATTTTCATCCCCAGATTCTGCGCTACCATGACCCGGAACACGTGTTTACAAAACGACCAAAACCATTCTTCTGTCACGTTTTTTCGCACGTGAAGGTCAGAACCAAATTACCATAAGATCAGAGGGAGCACGTGTTTACAGTTTTACTTTTTGTTATGTCTGTTTTGCACTTACGATTTTATCGGCTTACTATGTCATATAAGCATGAAACGTAACCTGTTTTAGCGAAAAAGATAAACTCTGATTTCTTACATGGAAGAAAAGCACTTAAACGTACTCATCCCCCAAAATAAATCATGAAAGTCGTCACGATTCTTATCCCCAGTTTCCAAGGTCTTCGCTAGGAACGCGGGGCTTGCAAACTAGGTCCGACAAAAAAAAAAAAACGACTGCATTTTAAGAGTCTCGCTTTGCTAAAAGCACGCGAGACTAATAAGGAAACTTGATATCATTTACGGTCACGTGACTAATTGGTGACAACTTCTTATCAACTTGATTCATCTTGTCGAGTGTAAGTCCTTGACAACGTTTCATTTCATTATCTTGAATACTGTAGAAGATAGACCACCCCCCTTCCTTTTCATACATGCCTTAATTGACCCACTCTGTCGGCCGGTCCTCGCTCGCGCGCTTCGCGCTTTCCATCGCTCAACAACAACAACTTTATTTGTACTCTACATTGATTTACAGTGATATAAAAAATATATTTTATAAGCGTTTATGACAACTGAGCAATAGGCTAAAAACGCGAAATGTTTGGCTCTGGTCGTTATAATTAGCTTGAGTTGTTTTGCCGGATTAAGAGCGATTCAGCACAAAAGTACTTCCTTGTTTGGCACAAGGCCGACAATTTCCCGCAAAATTTTACTCACAAAATACTTAATTCACGAAAAACTTTACAGAGTAGGTCATGTTTCATGGGAAAATACATGAATGCACTGAATAAACTTCTAATTCAAGTAAAACGCAAAGAAGACGGTGGATCTTTTTTAATGGAGGGTCAATATATATCTGGCTACTATTTTTTCCTTTGTGTTATTCCGGGATAGGAGAGAAGCTCGAAATGGCCGAACATCGGAGATAGCAAACAAATCAGTTAAGAAAACAGAATCTATAGTGTGAGGAAAAAGGCAAAAAGAAACTAGGGAAAGAAACAGTCGAAAGTCTCTGCACCGTAAGAAGGTCTAAGAATTCCCTTTGCCGAGCAAGGGCCTACTACGTGACTAATTTGTTTTCATTGTTTTTTTACTTTTTATTAAGTCAGCATAATCGTGCACCTTGACAACACGCCCAATCAACACGAACGCTTTTTGGTCAGTTTTCAGCTCTCGGAGATCACGTCCACTCGCTGGGTCTTATATGCCGGCTTATATTCACCTTCACTTAAAAAAGAAGCTTTATGCACGTTAAATTTATGACTGGGAAAATAGCAACTCCAACAAAATTAAGGAGACAAAAGCAACAATGGAGTGAAATAGCCAACGAAGAACTTAAGTCTATGACACTTCTGTACAACGGCAAGGAGTATACAGTTGAATTCCCTAACAACGCAGATGCTACCGTCATCCGCCAGATTATCGAGCATAAAACAGGAGTCAAAGGCTTGTTTTATGTGCATTTCGGAGACCAGTTAACGAACTATTTACACTGCTCGAGTATTACCGGGGGAAATTTAGCTAAACTGGCAGGAGCAGATGGTAAGTTTTGGGAGAAAAATCGACGATAACGTTGCACAAGGTATTTAGTGGACAAATGGTCACTGATACATGTGCCCCAGCAAACTGACATATAATTATGAATAACAATAACACTAGTGCAACGCTGTCCATCACTGAAGTCAAACTATTCACGTCTTCTACTCTTAATGCGGATTGATGGAATCATGTCTTTGTAGGGCTTTCGGAAAGCCCTACAAACACATTATAAGTGTTTTTTTGCAAAACGTGCTTATCGACACCGGGAACAAGTATACGAAAACATGAAAAAACGAAACTAACTAATTCATGATCAGTGGTGAAAGCTACAGCAACTCGCAATCGTAACTCTAACTAATCATGACAAATTATAAAAGCTAACATCAAAATAGATATATCAATCACATTAAGAGTAGAAAAGGTTGCTCGAAATACCAGAGGTTGCAAAAAGTTGTCGAGCAACTTGTGCCACAAGTTGCTCGGCAACTTTTTGGCAACTTCTCATATTTCGAGCAACTTTTTGCATTCTGAGCAATTTCTCTAGTTATCTTCTAATTCTGAGATATGGGAGCAGCTTTTAGTGCTTTAACTGGCTTTCTTCCCTATTTCACAATGTTTTAGTAGACAATTTATGACTTTCCTGTAAAAATGGAGCCAAATCCTCGCCCCCTGAAGCAGATCATGGGCGCAAGATGAAAGTTGCCGGACTGCTCGGTCAGAGGGTTTTAGAGAAAATTCAAAATGGTGGGCGAAGATCTCGACTTACTTGAGCGTCGTGGTTGAAGAAGGTCACTCAACAATTCTATCGGCTCGTTACATGTTTTGGTTTTATTGAGGATAAAGTTAATATTTAGCAACGGTGGTTACGCCGCAAAATTGCACAAAAAGGCTTAGAAAGCTTACTTTTGTTGTGCAATTTTTGTTTTTTTCGAGAAACTTTTGAGCAACTTTCGATACAAAAAGCGAATATTGATTGCTGTTTGAGCAACTTTTGAGCAACTTTTTTGAAACTATGATCTCGAGCTGCTTGTGGAAAGCCCTATGTGTTTGTTTGATGCGTTTTTACTTATTTATAGGTAGTCCACTAAAAGCCGATGTTATTCCATTTTCTGTACGTTGAGAGATGGCAGAAGCACTGGAACGAAAATGAAGAGAACTTTGTCGGAAGGATTGGCCACTACTCCAGAAGACGTTAATTTTCTTTATTCAAAAGTCGTTTTCCATTAAATTCGTGTTAATTTAAGTCGCGTTAATTTCCAATACCTTAATTTCATGAAGCGTTAATTTCCTATAATAAGGTAATCAGTTAACACCATGTACCAGACATTCGGTTCCAGATAAAATTACCTTGGGTTCCGGAGGCTATTTTTTTTTATTTTTTAAAAAATTCCTGATAGATCACGCAGTCCTCGGAGCCTTTTCAAACCCTGAGCAAGGCTTATTTCATCTTAGGTATTTTGAGAACGGACCTCTGGAGCCAAGGTACGTTTCAGTTTGCTCGACAGTTTAGATTTCTCCCAGCCAGCCGGTGCTAGCGCCCGCAAAACTCAGATGCTTCTTGCAAAGCAAAAATATTCCTTTATAGGGCTTCCTCGTAGAAGCACTGTTTCAGTGTTATATCCTTTGTCTATCATTCGTACAAGACAACAGCTGTTCAAAAGAGTTTTATTTTTACGTCAACAGTTAATCAGAGTTTATACTGACAAGATTCTGGCCAGATTTACGTCATCAGTGTGAAATTTTTTGGAACGAAACGCAAACGTCTCTTGCGCGCTCACAGGATATGTGTACGTATGTGATCAAGAGAGAATATTTCTGTCTTAATGTGATGATAAATATGTTCGAGAAGGTTAATTTTATCGCAATAAACTGTCATAAATAAGTAGTTCCTTTCTTGTAATTTTTTCGCAGAGTTATTAATTTGCATAAAAGAGTTTAGTTCCCGGCGGAGACAAAGGCATTAATTTGCTCTCTCAACCAACATGCATATGGCCACCTCGACGTCAGCTAAAAATCAGTAATAAATAGAGGATATTACACGGTGGCGCGAAGATATGAATTTTATTTTCGAGTGGCAAAACAATATTTTACGAACGAGCGCAGCGAGTGAGTAAAATATTGTTTTTGCCACGAGAAAATAAAATTCATATCTTCAAGCCGCCGTGTAATGTTCTTTTTATTATATAGACAAAAAGACATCGATAAAGTAATAGAGGGAAATGACCGAAATTACGTCATCGATAAACTCACTAGTGAGATTATGGAAAATAAACCACTCGGGTCCCGGATGTAGCGTTTATGAATTTTACGAGTGGTATATTTCCCAGTAAAACACTCGTGTCTATATAATAAGATCAAATAAACCTATTTTAACCGAAATGTTGTATATTTTTTGTCGTTCTTGTAGCTGAAAGGTGGCGGGGAATTTTGGACGTCTAACTGGGTGTATCGTAGTGGAGCCCGAAGATGCAATAACGTGAATCAGTGGTAATCTTTAGGGCGTTTTGTTGCGCAAAGAGATATATACGTGAAATAGACAAAAACTAATTCGAAACTTTAATCATGCAATTCCAGTCGAAAAATGACGCACCAACATTGATGGCCCAACAAAGTTGGGAGATGTTGCGTCCGTTTCCAAGTTTCTAAGTTAAAACGCCTTTGTATATGCATCACTTTTGGCACGTTTATTTATGTTCGGCTGCACGACTTCGTCGGTCAATTTTCAAAGGTCGTTTGCGTTTTAAAAAGGACTCAACCAAAAGAGGACCAATTCCTTTTTTTTCTTCTAAAATTGGATAGTCTTTAGGAATTCAACACCAAATCAAGTTTCCTTACTTTATACAAATGACATCAGAATGACACTGTGTAATCAAATATCGATACAGTCATGGCATAGTCATAAGAGAATGCTTCAACACATTACACTGTGGCCAAAAGTGTTCTTTGTGCCATTTTAAACAAGAACACCTGATCGCAGCTTACATTATATGCTGTTGACCAGTAAATCTACTGTCTCCTTTTACCCTTTTCCCTCACACTGTTTGAGGTTCCAGCAAAAACGAAGACCCAATATCCGAAAACGCAGAAGACATTCTTATTTTCTTGATTTTTTCTTCCTTTAAAGATTGAAACTGAAGAAAGATATGGAAAAAAATCTGGTCAGTGCTTCAGATAGCTTCAGATGGCGCCTTTCAATGCTTATAGAGTCACATCAAACAACTAAGTCCCGGGGGAAGAATAACAGACCTTTGGCAGCTATCTTGACGAGGGCAACCGCGAGAGAAATTACAGAGTTTGTATGAGAATCTATTGTAAACTAAAGCTTCACTCCTAAAAAAATTGAGGGCGTAACATGCAACTGCATGCGCTAGAAACACTTTTTAAAATTTTCCATACATTTAATTTGTCTGTAAAAAATTTTCTTCCTGCCGACTAAAATTTCCCGGGAAAATTGCAGACAAATATGTGGAATATCTAAGGCAAGCGTCTGAAGAAATTTAAGACAGGTTCGGCCACAAAAAAATTGTTAGTAGAGTCCTTTGCTGACTGTAGCTTTAGTTTAGAATTTATATTTTTGAAGAGAACAGCCGTTTTACGGAAAATTTTTGACATTAGATTATCATATACACACTGCAATTTCTCACCCGCTTGCCTACCCGTCAAGATGGCTTCCAAAACCGAGAACAAGGTCTATAGTTCACTGGCTTAAAACGTAACGTGGCCGTCACCCCACAAATTTCTACCCTAAAGTGATTTTCTTTCATAATGACAGTAACTGTTGTAAAAAAGCTTACAAATTGTCGATTGCAACATGAGGTGTTTTTGCAAAGTGGAGACTCTTTTGGACGCTTTCATTGAAATGAATGTACTATTAAAAGAGGTATTCCCTCAGACTTCTTTAAAATTGCGAGATGTGTATGCAGATTACATTCTTTACTCTACGAGGAGTCTTCCCTCTTATTTTTCTTTTGAGTCAAGGACGTACAGCTCGCGGTCTACTTGTATGTAACAGTACTTTAGAGTCACTTTTTTTCTTAAGAATATGTAACAAAATCCTTGTAGAAACAAAGAAATATAGAGGGCGTTGTTTTCCTCTCAGTGAGAATCTGTCGAGGACGGTTTCAAATGTCAGGATTAGCCGATAGGTCTTTGATTTCGGGTCGGTGTCTAAGAGGTTCTCGTTTTTTGCTACAGCCTACCACTAACGACAAAATACAATATTTTAGACTCGAAATAAGTTTATTATTTTTTATACAAGCAATGCATTAATTTAATATAAGTTATTCCTATACATTTGCTTTAAATTCAAACAATTTCTTCCATGTTTTATCGCCCAGTATTTGTTTACAAAATAGTGACAGCTTTCGTGATGGAGAACCATTATCGTGAAGAGATTTGTTTTCTTCTGTTTCCGTAAAATCAAAAAAGCTACACATATTATTTATCTTTAAAATGCTGACCTAAACCTGTAACCTCGGCTGACATCATCATGGTATTCACAATCCGAACCGCAATTAACATATACACATTTCGTCCAAATATACAATTCGACTACTGCAGTCACACAGCTACAGGACCCTATAGCTAGATTGTTTGGGCTTTCTGTTTACCAATTTTTTTTACAAGATGCTTCTGCGAATTTGAAATATGGTTTTAATAGTTCTTTTTTTCTGAACGCCTAGAGTGAGCTCATATGATCTCATAAGTGAAGCGGAGCGAAGAAACTGTAAGACATGGATTTCGTTTGCGTGTTAGCTCAGATTATCATTGTAAAGAAGTCAGGCGAACTTTTTCGCCGTAGTGGTTACGAAACCCTCAGGAAAAGTTCTCTTTACGTTTTTCCTCTGTTTTCTGCCATCTCTCAGCATATTGAAATCATGTCAGCTTTTGCTGGAATACCTAATAAAAAAAAACGTGATTTTAGGTTTTACTCGCATCAAGAGCCATAATAGCCTGCGTGGTAGGAGTTCGAAAGGGAAAAGGAAGGGAATTAGGGCGCGAGATCGCGCGTCTAAATTCCCCCTTCCCCCCAACGCCGGCACGCAGGCTAGGGCCATAATGGGTCACATTTACAAAACAGTTGCGACATCGCTTTCCTACCGCCCCCAACCCCGCCCCATAAAACGCAGCTGTAACATAAATTTATGTAAACAAAAACAGAACAAAAAGAAACTAACTCATAAAATGGTGTCAATTACAACTCCCAAAAATTGCGCTTCCAATTAAAGGAAAATAAATCTAACATAATTACAATGAATTTCTAACAAACAATAATAGAGTCAGGTGTTCACTTGTAGTGGCGGTGGGTGGCGTTACAACTTGACCTCGGGCGTCTTAGTATGTTTCACGTTAGGTTATAGCAGGAGCCCATATATATGGGCTCCTGGTTATAGTTAGAGGTAAAATTTGTTTTTGTATATGTATCAAGGCCAATCAATTACTTCTTTTACAACTTTACTGCGATATTCTGTTTCCAATCAATACATACAAAACTGCGAATTGAGTTCTTTAAGTCACAAACCGGGTTGATTTTTTTCCAAAACTTACCATATCCTCCTGCTAGTTTAGCCAAATTTTCACTGGTAATACTTGAGCAGTGTAAATAGTTAGTTAACTGGTCTCCGAAGTGCATATAAAATGCACCTTCCACGCCTGTTTTCCCCTTGATTATCTGGCGGATGAGGGAAGCATCTGCGTTGTTGGGGAGCTCAACAACATAATGTTTGCCGTTGTACTGAAGTGTGATTGATCCAAGTTCGTTGTTATTTTCTCTTGCTTGTTGCTTTCGTTTAAAGACTTTTCTGAGAATGGCTGTGTTTCTAGTCATGATTTAAATTGCATAAAACTCCTTTGAGGAGAGCCGATAGAGAGCCAGCGTGTGCACGGTGTGATCTCAAAGACCGAAGAAAGTGCGTGTGAGATTATTCATGATATAAGCGTGCCTAATATGATATTTTAATAAACAGATGAGCAATTGCGTGCTATTTCAGAGTTCGCGCCCTATTGCGTAAGCTGAATGAAGAGCAATGAAAATAAACCCGTCACTTAGAGGCCCGGGAAAGATAGATTTAATTAAGGTGTAAGAACGTCTAACCTTTTATTATTTTTGTGCTGAAACGCGCTCAATCAGGGAAAACAACCGAGGATCAAAGCCAAGGTTTTAATACATTTCGATATTTGCTCTTGTAGTTGTCATCAATGTTAAGTAAAATAATTCGGGGCCTCAAGTGGAGTAATGAATAAGAACAACGGAAATTTTGACCTTGAAATAATGGAATATACTAACTTTTTTGGGAAAATAATGGCAGTAACGATTTCTTTTGTCCGGAATAAGTACGTTTTTCGAAAGGAATAATTTGTTTTGATACATTCTTGAAACCATGTCATTTTCAGATTTATTCCATTTTTTTTCGCCTTGTACAAATTGATCTGAGATCTGGTGTCCTCGATGCCTTTTTGTTTAGAAGGCAAAAGAAAAAGTTTCCTTTTTATAATCAGTCCTTTTTTGTCATCAGTCCCGAAGATCCAATCCATTCCTCAATTTTTCACGGGATCATTTGCGGTCGACTTTGGGGATCACTTGCGGTCGAGGATCGTTTGCGGTCCATTTTGGGCATCACTTGCGGTCTCGGGATCATTTGCGGTCGGGATCACTTGCGGTACTGTACAGCTTCTCGTCTTTTTTGCTACAGCCTACCACTAACGACAAAATACGATATTTTAGACTCGAAATAAGTTTATTATCTTTTATTCAAGCAATGCATTAAGTTAATATAAGTTATTCCTATACATCTCCTTTTTAATTCAAACAATCTCTTCCATGTTTTATCGCCCCGCACTTCTTTACAAAATAGTGACGGCTTTCGTGATGGAGAGCCATTATCATGAAGAGATTTGTTTTCTTCTGTTTCCGTAAAATCAAAAAATATATATACATATTATTTATCTTTAAAATGCTGACCTAAACCTGCAACCTCGGCTGACATCATCATGGTATTCGCAATGCGAACTTCTTAGCCCGCAAATAACATATATATACGCATCATTTTCATCCAAATATATACAATTCGAGTACTGCAGTCACACAGCTACAGGACCCTATAGCTGGATTGTTTGGGCTTTCTGTTTACAATTTTTTTTACAAGACGCTTCTGCGAAATATGGTTTTAATGGTTCTTCTTTTCTCTGAACGCCTAGAGTGAGCTCATATGATCATCTCATAAGTGAAGTGGAGCGAAGAAACTGTAAGACATCGATTTCGTTTGCGTGTTAGCTTAGATTATCTTTGTACAGAAGTCAGGCGAACCGTAGTGGTTACGAAACAATCAGGAAAAGTTCTCTTTACGTTTTTCCTCTGTTTTCTGCCATCTCTCAGCATATAGGAATCACGTCAGCTTTTGCTGGAATACCTAATAAAGAAAAACGTGATTTCGGTTTAAGTCGCAACAAGAGCCATAATGGATCGCATTTACAAAACAGTTGCGACATCGCTTTTCCACCTCCCCCAGCCCCGCCCCATAAAACGCAGCTGTAACATAAATTTACGTAAACAAAAACAGAACAAAAAGAAACTAACTCATAAAATGGTGTCAATTACAACTCCTAAAAATTGCGTTTCCAATTAATTAAAGGAAAATAAATCTAACATAATTACAATGAAATGTAACAAACAATAATAGAGTCAGGTGTTCACTTGTCGTGGTGGTGGGTCGCGCCACAAATTGACCTCGGGCGTCTTAGTATGTTTCACGTTAGGTTATAGTTAGAGGTAAAATTTGTTTTTGTATATGTATCAAGGCCAATCAATTACTTCTTTTACAACTTTACTGCGATATTCTGTTTCCAAACAATTCATACAAAACTGCGAATTGAATTCTTCACAAACCGGATTGATTTTTTTCCAAAACTTACCATATCCTCCTGCTAGTTTAGCCAAATTTTCACTGGTAATACTTGAGCAGTGTAAATAGTTAGTTAACTGGTCTCCGAAGTGCATATAAAATGCACCTTCCACGCCTGTTTTCCCCTTGATTATCTGGCGGATGAGGGAAGCATCTGCGTTGTTGGGGAGCTCAACAACATAATGTTTGCCGTTGTACTGAAGTGTGATTGATCCAAGTTCGTTGTTATTTTCTCTTGCTTGTTGCTTTCGTTTAAAGACTTTTCTGAGAATGGCTGTGTTTCTAGTCATGATTTAAATTGCATAAAACTCCTTTGAGGAGAGCCGATAGAGAGCTAGCGTGTGCACGGTGTGATCTCAAAGACCGAAGAAAGTGCGTGTGAGATTATTCATGATATAAGCGTCCCTAATATAATATGATTGCGTGCTCAGTTCAGATTTCGCGCCCTATTACGTAAGTTGAATGAAGAACAATGAAATTAAACCAGTCACGTAGAGGTCCGGGAAAGATAGATTAAAGAACATCTAACCACATTAAAGAACATCTGTTCTATTGAAGAACATCTAACCTTTTATTAATTTTTGTGCTGAAACGCGCTCAATCTGGAAAAACAACCGAGGATCAAAGCCATAGGCTTTAACACATTTCGATATTTGCTCTTGTAGCTGTGATCAATGTTAAGTAAAATAATTCGAGGGCAGAAGAGGAGCAATGAAATACGGAATAACAGAAATTTTGACCTTGAAATAATGGAATATACTAACCTTTTTGGGGAAATAACGGCAGCAACCATTTATTTTGTCCGGAATAAGTACGTTTTTCGAAAGGAATAATTTGTTTGGACTGGAAGAATGGCGAACGTTTTCTTAGGGCAAAAATGGAATCATGAACACCTATTATTCCTCTTAAACCTCTGATTCTAATCGCCTTCGAAATTCCATCACGCGCGCTGTAGCTTGAGTATTACCAGTTGCCTCTCTGGAAGAAAGAGGAAGCCAAAAACCAGAGAAACGCAAAGGTGCTGTATTAAAATCTTTCAGGAAGACCTGAAACTCACGTTACGCGCCCAGTGCAATCGTGACTTGGCTTATTTTGATAAGAATTATCACTCTATAAAACAGCTTTCGACCACTGAAGGGAATTATCATTTTTACAAGCTTTCATAAAAAGTTAAACTGTACTGTCGGAAAAAATGTGCGTAAATCTTTATTCAGTATATAATGTTATTAAATTATGCTTTTTTATACTTATAAAAAATTGTGGGCGAACAACTTCGTTCAGTTATCTGCATATTTAACAATAATTACTAGCAAAAAGACGGGCGAAGATCTCCTCGCGAAGACAACCTTTCTGTATATTTAATAAATTTTTGCACTAGTAAGAAAATGGAGCAAGGAAATCCTCTCGAAGGCAAACTATCTGTATATAATTTGAAGATATTAACAAGTAAAAAAATTTGGGCGAAGAACTCCTCGCGAGGTCAAACCAATCAGAGTGTGAGAAATACATAAACATGTACAAGTAAAAAAATGAGATATGATAAACTGACTTGTTTCTTTGATTTGCCTCAAGAAAGTCACTAACAGAAACCTAGACGAAAATTAGACCGAGAGACCCTAAGATCGCTATAATAGACCATTTTTGATATATTAAAATTCATACGTGGCTCCGAGGCTTGGGAGAATAAAACAAAAGAAATGTTTTATTCATCACTGAGCCTCAAGATGATTTATTTTATTTTATTCCCCCAAGCCTCGCAGCCATGTATGAATTTTAATATATCGGACTATTGGTCTATTGCTGCAGTGATGTTTTTTGCTTAATTTGCAAAGGTAATACTGCGACATCTCATGTTTGTCTGTGAAAGAGTGAGTGGAGATTTGGCAGAAGAGAGTATCCTATTTACATCAATCTTGCCCGCGCTCCTATGCTAAGTGATGGAGAAATCTGGTGGCCTCTTCCGGATGAGGAATACAGGCCCGAGATACTAGGGTTGGGATGGGGTAGAAAGAGAGAAAAACAAACCATCCAAAAGAGGTGCCATCAAGTGGAGAGCGGGCAAGGCGAGGTGCATAGCCATAAAAACAACCCGTGTGTCTTGTCTAGAAGATGATAATGAATGCATGGTGTATGTGTTTTACATAGTCGCTTGGGCAAGACCGCTGTAAATAGTACATCCTATTTACATCAATCTTACTCGCGCTCCTATGCTGTGATGGAGAAATCTGGCGGCCAACCTACGAATAATACTTTCAGAGACATCGCACTAGTACCAACAGGAAGACAACACCCCACACACCCAACCCCAAAAACCCCAGCCTTAATACCCACACTAAAAAGAAAAAGCTCGACAGAGTCAGGAAACAAAATTGCGGCGAAACAACGACTGCGTTGGAGCCACAAAACATATTACCAAGGCCAGGGCGCAACAAATTTAGTACAAATTAGCCCCCATAATTAAATAAAACGCTCGACAGAGTCAAGTAATAAAAATTACCGCGAAACGACTTCTCCTCTGGAGCCACAATTCTCAAAAGAAATTGTAAACAAGACCAGCGCGTAATAAAGTTTATAGAAATTAAGTCCCTGGTTCCAACACACGCTCGACAAGCACGAAGACTAAACAGCGTAGGGCAAAATAGGCATATTAAACGAAAAAACTGAAAACCCCGCATACGGAAATAAGAAACCGCGGACGTTCTGCGAGAACTGATTGAACAAAAACTGACTGCTATCCCGCTAGAACCGAGAGAAAACCGAACTCAGCGAATGTACCATTCACGGGATCCATAACAAGGAAATGCTGAAACTAAGGAACTGCAACCTGAAAGATAAATTAGTACTCTGAGGGCAACATAGGAAAGACGCGGCTCGAGGGACAGCAGTCTTACGCGCCAGTAATCCGACAGGGAATTAGACTCCCTTGTAAGACTGAAATCCCGGGAGCGGTTGCAGGAAAATAATACAAGGAAAACATCGAAAACAAATACAACCAAAGCAAAGAATACAACTAAGAAAATACTGCAAACAAAAGGGAAAAAGTACAGAGAATATACCGACCTTGAAAATGTATGTGACCGGATCGAATGTCGAACACGTCGTTTTGCAACCTAGATTTTGTAGGTTGCCAGATACTTGCCGCGAGCATAGCCTAAGAATTTGAGGAAGATGGAAATAAAAACCGTGAGGAGGCAGAAAGGAAGCGGTGAACGCCAATGAACAAACAAGGGGAACTTGGGTGAGGATGGAAGGAGTTTGACGAGCACGTTTGATGAGGCCATGATGAGACCTGTGTGTCTTGTCTCGAAGATGATAATGAATGCATGGTGTATGTGTCTTATATAGTCGCTTGGCAAGACCGCTGTAAATAGCCAGTGAAAACCTCCTATTTGTGAATTCCCCTCTGCGGTAAGAATTCGCAGAAGGCAAGGATGACAAATGTCCGGAGGAATACAGGGAAAAATCGAAATCGAAGGGAAAGGAAACAAGTCGAAAGAAGGATTTGAGGTCACTCAGCTTCTTGGCCCAATTTTTACAGAACCACCTATTAATTCTTACAACTCATTAGAGCTAAATTATAAAAGGCCGGTTTACATATGGTATCACAGGCCATCAGGCTCTTTCTTCTTTCCATAGTTCTTTTCTCTTTCGGGATTAGCTTTTCCTACCCTGGGGGCCAGAGGGTTTTTTCCTGTTGTTAGAGGCGAGGATTGAGCGGCAAAGCCGCGATCATCGCCGCTCAATTTTCACCGCAAACAACAGGAAAAAAAACCCTCTGGCCCCCAGGATAAGCTTTTCCAAAATCACGTGCATGACGCAAAAATCATCTATTTCGCGCTTCCTATTTCGCGCACTTCCAAAATGCAAATACTAAAAGTAGCGTTATGCCGTTGTTCTGTACTTTTTCAGTTCTCTTTCCACAAGAACCAATAAGGATACAGCGTCTAATGTTCAAATGTAACATAACGACCGGAAATACGTCTGCTGTTCGCGGGCTAGCAACATGGCGACTTTCCCGCCTAGCGTAGATAGCAGCGTTATGCCGTTGTTTTGTACTTTATTTCTGTGTCAGTCGTGTCAGTGTCTCGTCTGTCTTGCTAGCGGTCGAAATTCTCCGTAAGAACGACAAAGTGAGTCAGTTCAAATGTCGTCAAAGACTATTTTGATCGGTCTTAGTATTTTTCGGTTTGGTGGGGAAAAATCCGTCCATGAAAGACCCGTCCTGGGAGCTCGCTCCTTACGACTGTAGTTCACAAAACACTGTTATGAAGATTTTGGCGCGTGGTGTAAACTTGTGTCGAAGGAATGCCGCTTCAATGATCGCGCTGGAAAGTGCGGAGTGGTTCGATTTACAACACAATTTTTTATTTTGGACAAGGCCAATCACTCCCTATTAGAATCTGAATAGGGAGTGAAACAGCGTGATTTACATGATAACGGGAGAAACACAATAAATAAAGGGCGGGAGTCGGGAAAAAAAGGGACAAAAACGTACGGGAGGCCGAAGATTGTGACCCCTCTGTCCCCACCCCCCCCCCCCTCACTTTTTAGACTGAAACTAGACAGCTCAAAACGGTCTTCTAAAAAGTTGCTTTTCTTTATGCCCATAAAGAAATCGTAATGTAATTTAAAATTTATCGCGTTACTTTATTTTGTCCAAATATCACGATCACGATCTCCTCAACGGTCTCCTTGCAATAACTGAGCACAAATCACACTAAAATCAAAACAGGAATTTCCAGGCTTGGTAAATTTTACTTTTTCAGTTTATTTCCCTATTTTAAGCAGTAAGAATGATATTTCTTCTCGCCACGAATTAGGTTCGGCACATGTAAAGCTCCCGTCTGAATCAACAGTCGAACTTAATAGTTTGGCTCGACCTAAATAGGTATTAGGTTCGGCACATGTAAAGTTCGACGTTTTGAACCGGGCCTAAGCGTCATTTGATTACTATTAACCTTATGAACATTAATTAGAAACATATGACTACATCACAACATGAACTTTGTAACGAACAAGAATAGTCTCGAAATTTTACAACTTGTGACCAGAGTTCTTAGTGAATTTACTTAACTAAATAAGGACAAAGAACGTGTTATTTCGCAATAATAGCTTAATTTAGGTGCATTACAATATTGTGAGCTCGGAAAATTACTGTACACGTAGAAAAACTTCTGTAAACGTAGGATTGGGGGTGAGTTCGTCGGGCTCTGGTCGTTGAACATGATTGTATTAGATTGTTGGATCTAGATTGTAATAAACCGTTGTAAGTGTACCAGCGTACGGGGTCGTAAGAAATCCCCGACAAAAGGCACCTACAGTCTACGATTATCTAATCAATATCAACTCACAGTATATTCGTTGATCCACAGGGTTTTGAAGCGTGAAACAATAATAATGGCTCAGAGTGGATTAACGTACGTTTAGCTACGTTTGTCTCCCTTCTTCTTTTATCCATTGTGGCCGTTGGCAAGGCAACTATACGTATTAATCTAGCCGTACTTCATTGACCCCCACCAAATTTACAAAAGCTGAGCAAAGAACTTGAAAGCTAAGGTCGTGATGCTACTGTCAGTGTTAAATAGGCTTTAAAGTTAAGGTTATTTTTGGACGGATTTACTTATAAGACGACTCATCCCGGGGCGAAGCCAGAAGCCATTGGTTGTGCGCTCCCTGCGAAACCAACGCGGAGGCGTTGGCCGTTCATTAATTGAACCGTCAAGGATAATGCCGTGATATCGCAATTTGGTCAGGTTGCAGTGCTTTCTCGTCCATGTTGAAATCTAACCGCCAATGCAGCTGCTACGGATGGAAGACTACGCCTTCTTTTAACGAGGACTCCAAATACCTATTTGGATAGTGCGTACTGCCTCGTGACAAGATTGGCCAGTAATCGTTGGTGTTTCGGAGCGGGCTGTGCTGCCGGGCGATCTCCTCTTCACAGCCGTGAAGTCACGAAAGTCTCCGAGTGTTGACTCGTAGATGGTGTGTTGTGTAGTCGGCTTAGTTTTGTATTATGTCTCTTTTTCTTCATTGTCATTTTCCTGTGTAATTGTGTACAGAAACACTTATGGGCAAGTCTAAGCCATTTTTAATTTGATCTATCTTCACTGCAGTATGTAAACTTTGTTTATTACCAACAGTGTCAAGAGAATATATGGTGTAGTGAAATAAACACTTACTGACCTACTAGAAAAAACAGGAGCTGAAAAAAACCAAAGGGCCTATATTCTTTTTCCATTGTTATTTTTTTCTGTGCACAGAAACACTGATTGGCCAGTCTAAGTCATTTTTATCGGTAGTATGTCAACTTTGCTTATTACCAGCAATGTCAAAAAAATATATGGTGTAGTGAAATAAACATTTACCTACTCGAAAAAACAAAAGACCTATTGTTTTCGAAAACGGTGGCTCTCGTTTTAATAACGAGGCCATTTATTCTTCTGAACCAAATATTTACTAGCTCTGAATTGTAGCTATTCTTGTTTTTTGGCCATCTAAAAAGCAAACTGCGGTGATAAAGCACGCGTCGTATTTTCTAATGTCTCTTTTTCCCTACAAGGACAACTTCACTCGTGCTCAAATGTCCAGAGTTGTTTATAAGGCTAGTTGTTGGGTTTGCCAGGATTTCTACATAGGTCAAAATATACGTAGCGGATTGCATAGCAGAAAAACTGAACACTTCAAAGCCGTTATTAGTAGCACTGATGACCTCCTCTTTACACCTAGTAATGTCTCCGAATGTTCACTCGTAGATGGTGTGTTGTACTGTAGTCGGCTTGGGTTTGTATTATGTCTTTTTTTTTCATTGTCATTTTCCCTGTGTAATTGTGTACAGAAACACTTATGGGCAAGGTCTAAGTCATTTTCAATTTGATCTACCTTCACTGTAGCATGTAAACTTTGTTTATTACAAACAGTGTCAAGAGAATATATGGTGTAGTGAAATAAACACTTACTGACCTACTAGAAAAAACAGGAGCTCCTGAAAAACCAAAAGGCCTGTTTTTTCCGAAACGGTGGCTCTCGTTTTAATAACGAGGCCATTGTTTCAGTCTTCCGAACCAAATATTATTAGCTCTAAATCGTAGATACTACCTTGCTAGCAGAGGCAGTACAACGCTGACAAATACAAGGGAAAAGCCTCTGCTAGCAGGGTACGTAGATACCATCTTGCTTTGTATTAAAATGTGAAGAAACAAAAAGCAAACTGAGGTGATAAGCACACATCGCATTTTAAAGTCTCTTTTTTCCTACAAGGACTCGTGCTCGAATGTCCAGACTGTTGTTTATAAGATTGGTTGTTGGGACTGCCAGGATTATTTCTACATAGTCGTAAAACTAAACGTAGCGGATTGCATGACAGAAAAACTAAACACTTCAATACCATTGCGAGTAGCAATCATCAGCTTTTGAAGACCATGTGCGCTCAACTAGTCACAACTTGACATTTCGAAATTTATTTATTTATTTATTTGTTTATTACAATTTATGGCCTAAGAAAAAACAAAGGCCAAAGGATGAAATGCAAAAGAGTCAAAGACCCCAAATTAAAGCAGATCACCTAAGGTACTAAGATAAAAATACAAATGAAAACGAAATTAAAATAGTAATAAACAAGTAAACAAGAAAAACATTCAAAGATTATGCTGATCCATAAAAAACTTTTTAACTAATGCCTTAAATTTAGGCAAGAGAACGGTCGGACACCCATTGGAAGATAAAGGAGGCTCTGCTGATTAGGGTTTTAGAACCTTTTATAACTGAAAATGTCAACAGGGAAAAACTTTACCCTTTTTAGTTTGTATGTTTTTTCTTTTATATGCAAATCACAAGACAAATTAGTCAAGACTGAAACGGCAATTCGAAGGTTTATACAGGTCGCAGGTCACGAAATATTCCATCATCACTCTGGAAAATTCTTTCTCGTTTCGTCTGTCGGGCGTATCTGTTTGGTGAAGATGGCCAACTAAGGGGGAAGTGTTCATTTCTAAAGACAACCTCTCCTCGCCCAATATCGAAAATTTAACAACGTAGCCTCCTCCCTCCGTCCAGTCTCAGACAGTCGTTGTTGTTGTTTTTTTTTTACAGAAGCAAGATGAACGGGAAGCCTGTTTAAAACATCAGCCGGGCTAAAAAGAGATGTGCCCGGATATATTCTGGGAATGAGACTTTCTGTGGCTCGATTCTCGTATTAAAACGACCGCCAATGCAAATTGTTCATTTTGGGACGTGTCGTCCGTGTCGTGTCTAATCCCTTGGGGGTCAAGTGTACATCATGTATGCCTCACGATCGGTCTTCAGTACTTGGGCCGGTGCGACATTTGCATTGCAGTTCAGAAAAGTTTTAAAAACGCTTTTTGAACATAATGAATGAAAACATCCCAAAGACCAAAACAAGAATGAATAAACAGCAATTGCAACAAGAAAATGAGAATACCAGAGAAGAGCTGGAATCAATCACAGTTGCGTTCCATGGCAAAGAATACAAGATCAAATTTCCCAACAACGCGGACGCGAAATTGGTATGTCAAAGCATCAAGCGTGAAACCGGCGTAAGGGGTTCGTTTTATGTGCACTTTGGAGAACAGTCAAATAACTATTTACACTGCTCAAGTGTTACTAGAGGAAATTTAGTTAAACTGGCAGGGAAATCTCTTGAAATAAGAGGAGGAAACGGTAAGGACGTCCAAGCATGCTTGAAAAACTAATTGAGCTTTTTTAAAGTGTGGAGCAGTCAATCATGTTACGTAATGCGAACCGACAAAACTAGCATTATTGCATTAAGGTATTACCAGGGTTTTTTTAACTAAATAAAACCAAGTGAAAATAATATTTTAAGCAAAGTGAAAGTTGGAAATTGATACCCTACCACTATTAAATTTTCTCCGTCAACCGTATGACAATCACTGACAGTGTTGTCCAGTGACTATCTTCTTGCAGCAACAAGTTGCAGGGGCAACATTTCTCGTGTTCACCAATTACAGGATCTGTCACAGCAAGTATAAAGTTTGTTCTCATAGCATGCCCACAAAGCCTAGAATCCCGAACTCTGCCGCCTATTGGCATCCTAAAGCTGTATGTGTTGCCACGATCAAATCTCCATTCCACTTTACACTTGGCCTAGGGTGGTCTTAGGCCGGGGGGGGGGGGGGGGGAGAGAGCACTCCCTTCTTTGAGCCCTTTTTGGTGTGCCGTTGGGCATATAGATATGGAATATGATAGTTGTGAGAAGCACGCCATGCACCACACTCCCACACATTTCCAGGCACTGGGTACTCATGATCAATTATTTACACTATCGAAACCATGTAAAAAGCTCATTCATTAATTATTTTGTATCTCTACAATTAATTCACAGAAGATAATGAAAAAAGCATGATATTTTCTTTGCATCCTTTGGGAATCCAAGCTCTACGAGCTACAACAACACAGTATGCTCAGTTGTGAACTAGAAACTTCCCTAATAGTGAGGTATGGAATGAACTCACCTTAAAGTAATTCCCTGTTCTCCACTTTCTCCTTGTATCAGAGGTTGAGGTGAATAGTCTTTCCAGGCTAGGGTCAGTTTATATGTTTTGTTATTCTCTATGAAGGGTTTAATCCTGGCACCATGATGCTTGATGTGTGCCATGGGTTCAAATCTCAAAAGCAACACCACCTATGGGTCGAGTTTGCTGTTTATAGTTGGTTTGCTTCTCTGCTCTGACGTTTTTTTCTCTGTCACTCAGGGTTCCCCAGTCCCCAAAAAACAAAATATCCAAGTTTTCAATTTAATCACCTAAAAATGGGAGACAATTAAGAACCACTATGTGGATGTGCATTATTTTTGATGTTCAACTGTTCTTCTTGGAAAAGAATGAGAATTTATTTAGGGTATTGTATTTTGCATGCAAATACTTCTTATGGAGGACACTGATTTTACCTCTCCTCAGCAACCACAATTTTCATGGATATCTGATACATGTTAAGGTCTAGCCCTCAGGGTAGTGGTGGTGGTGGTGGGGTGCACTCAAGGGAAGTTTGGGTGGTAGGGGTGTGCTGTGGAAGCCTCCAAACCTTAACCCTGTTAGAGACAAAAATTGTTCATTCAGATACCCTGTTCAAGACAAGAGCAAGACCTTGTTGGAACTAGACTTTTTTGGTGAAAAGATTGTTTCTAGGATTAAGAAAACTGTTTAGTGCTGACCTTCAATTCACATTTTTTTAAAAAGGCTTCCGGTCCAAGACGTGAAGTAGTGAAATAATGTATACACTGTTTAATACTGAAACCAGGCTATACCCTGCAGCCAGCTGTACTGCAGCACATACCCATTTTGGCAAAATAAGGGAGTGCCCCTGGGTCTAACCATTTCCAGGGCGAAGGCAGAAACTAGTATGGTATTTTAATACCCTGAGTGTTCATTCAGCAGTGGGAACTAGCTGAACTCACATCTTGCTCTCCAGACCAGCACTCTTCATTAACAACTAACCTAACCTTGCTGTGGCAAGGAATAGTTCAGTTGGCAGACTGATATTGGGAGATAATACAGTTTTCATTCTGCTTAAAGAATACTATCAAGATCTAATTACCACATAAAGTACCAGGAAGTCAACATGCTACTGATTTTGTATCAAACTGTATGTCATTAACTGCCCTTATGAAGGTCATGTACATGCATTAGTGGTATAAAAGTACACTTTAGACCAAACCTAAACATTCAGGGCCAGTTATTTAAACAGTTTTTCATGAAAGCATGCAACATTGACTAGAAAAGCATTCCCACAAAGGAAGAGATCTGGAGGCCCAAAGATTTCCTTAACCGTGGTCTAAGTTAGACGTTGCATGATTAAATAACTGACCCTCGGTATGTGTCTCAATCCCTAAAAGGTGTTAATGGTAGAGTTATCTAGAGCACGGCTATGCGCTAGCTAATACATGAAATATTGTTTTTCAGATTTCAACAAGGGAGGAGACCCAATCTGGTATTACAACACCCAATCCCTGAAGCCTGAGGTTGAACGAAAGTTTAAAGAGATGGAGATTGTGCCTTTTGACAACCCTCCCTGATGAGTTCAAAGGAATTGTATAAACTAGAAACTCTGGTTCATGATTTGTGTGAAGAAATGTGTCCATATAGCTCTGTAGCATGCTATTGAAGGAATTCTCTCATGAAAATAGGCAAGAGTACCAGAAGAGTGATAACGTTTCTTTTAGAAATAGCCAGAGCTAATTAGAGTGTAAGAAAGAGCTATAACGTTTTGTCATTTGGCACAACTGTGAGTTTTCATGGAAGAGGATATTTAAGTCTCAGATTCATGACAAAAAGATGTAGTTGTAGAATTAATTCATCTGGGTTTTGAGTTACCTACATTATGTTTGTAAAATTTATATCAAAGGTGTTGTTCCGGAAAACTTGTAGCCACACTCATGCCCCCTTGGAGATTTTTAGCCTTGATCCCCCACCATTCCCATTGTTTGGCCTTTTGAGGTCCCCTTGACTTCTCCCTTGGAAGTTCCAATCAATTTTCATGGAATTGGCAAGGCTATGTTTGGAACCACACAGAATGAATCGTAAACATTGGTTCACACACAAATAAACTTGCATCTTCCAGACCAGATCATTTGTGCAGTCAAACCAATGTGAAAACCAAAAGATTTACAACTCTTCTCACAAAAAATGTGCAAAATTAGTGCGTGTTTCCCAAGTCATACCATAGGACTAAAGTTAAGTGGAGTGAAAAGTGTTTTGGCATATGTTATTTATTTTCCAGGGCCAAGTTGTTCAAAGCTGGGTTTTAAGATTACCCAGGGTTAGTGCAAGATTTGAATTCAGATTTGAAAGCTTAAAAAGCATTTCAGTTTTAACTCTTTTTGTCTACAAGTTGGTGATTGGAAGCTCTACAAATAAAAGAGAAAATTATCCGAGAAAATGTTTCTGAACACAAGAAAAAGAAACCAGGGTTAAATTGGTTAAGTGCTAATCGTCCTTCGAACAACTGGGCCCTGTAAAATAGATGCAATTGTCTGGATTTATAAAGTATTTATAATAGAATATTTATCTTAGAGTGTATTTTGGTCATTAAAATGTTCAAGGAGTACTGATTTTCTTAAACAAAGTGGATTCAACCTTGGCTTACGATCACTTGTTTGAGCTGCTATCAAGACTGCTCTTCTCCCAGGGGGTATTCTCTTGATTTTGGGGGTCTTCCGTCTTAAATTTCACTCTTTAGCATCTTGAAGTGGGTGTGAAGGTTGGCTATGTGTGCTCTACATCAAATTCTATCATGTCAGTTTTAAGGAAATACTTAATTCTGTATGCAAAATGTAGTGAACAAAAAAGGTCAGCCTCAAACAGGGTATGCGTTTGAAGGGCTCAAATGCTTAGTGGTTGCTCCGGGCTGGATGCTACGCTACCTTCGTACAGCATAGTAGGTTTTTTGTCCCCCTCCTCCCTGTCCTCTTGCCACTGACAGTTGCCAAAGGGTTCTTTTCTCCCAGAGTCAATAGTATTTTCAAGACAATGATGTAAAACTGTGCTTCCTTTGATTTGCATCAATATTAAAAAAAACCCTGATGATGTATTCTTGATACTACAGAAATATCCCATTTCCCCACGGAAGGTTCTTTGGTTTAAACTCCACTTGCCTCTGGAAGTTTTCATTTAGTTTTATACTTTCTTCAAAAAATATTGACCCTTTAAAGACAGAATTTTCAATGATCCTCCATATGGTCAACATGGATATTTCTTGGAAACACCCTTTTTACATACAGTCAACTCCCTTGGGCAGGCACTCTGGAGAGTATAAAAGGACTAAGAAACCCAGGGGCCATCTCTAGGGCAGCTAATTTAAAGGAGTGTATACTGTAAGATTTCTCCCCAACCCGTTGTGGGCTACTCTAAATCTGGTAATTTTGGTTGAGTAAAAATTGCCAACAGAAGAACCAATCATTCTATTAGTCTTAACACTGAGATTTGTCACATTGCAAAGCAAACCAAACCAGTCAAAACATTTGAAGTTTTGTGATCTTTTTCTTTATTCTCAACACCTTTTCTGTCAGTTAACCAGTGAAAAAAAGAAATACAAGATGCTATTTAATGTTTGGGTAGCCTGCAAGAGCAGATACCTGCTCGCTTTTGTTTACTGGGTGTGTGGAGCAAAATGCTGGGGAGGGCATCTGCTCTCACAGCTAAAGGTTAAAAAAACAATACTTGACAAGTTGCAGCAACATGTTGTAGCAACACGTCATAGTGACAAATTGCTTTGTGTGTACTGGAGAATTTTGGGAAAATCTTTGTCTCTACAACAGAATTCTGTCACCCTAACAAGTCACAAAAAACAAATCAGACTGAATTTGTGCGACTTTTTGCAGCAACAAAATTCCCTAGTGCACACAAAGCAATTTGCTCTGCAGCATTGACTTATTGCAACTAGCTGCCCAACCTGTACACAAGGAGCGATTTGTCACTGGGACAGGTTGCTGCAATTTGTCACCTGGGCCCAGTTGTTTGAACTCTGGTCAGTGCTAACCTGGGGCTAAATTTTAACCCGGCTTTCTTTTTCTTGTTATCAAAAGCACTTTTTCCCATAATTTTCTCTAGTATTCTTTTCAGAGTACCCAATCATCAAATTGTAGGCAAAGAGAATTATACTGAATTTGCTTTTTAAATTTCACACTAACCCAGGGTTATCTTAACCCAGCTTTGAACAACCCGGCCCTGGTGTGTTCCAACCTTAATTTATGGTTAAAGAGTAACAGCAAAGGAAAAGTAATTAATGGGCAACAGTAAAAGCTTACGTATACATATAATATCACAAAAATAAATTTAATGCTGGCTAATTTAAAGTTAACAGTTGTGGTTCCAGCCACATAAAAACACTGCATTTATTTTCATAACCTGTAATAAGCTGGCCCCTACCATATGAACAACAAAAGAATGCAGTGCCATTTTGGCTTCCAGTTAAGGAAAGAGGAAATTTTTCATGGATAGTTTATGTTACTAAAAGTTGCAATTATGCAGTGTCCAGCACTGTTTCTTGTAACCTCATTTCCTTCTTCCCAGAGAAGTTTATCAACCATTCAGCCACGCCCACCACATACTGGTAACCCTCTAATGAGAACTTTGGGTGCTTTAATTCATTACCATTTCTTACCATTGTCAACTACTGTAGGAAATCTTACTTTTTAACTAGACAAAAGTCATAATTTAAATCGGAAATTTTCACTAGCGCGTCAAGTATTGATCCCTTTTTTCCAACCAACCAACAAAAAAAAATTTCGTTTTTGAAGAGTTCTATAACCATATTTGCTATCCATAATATATAGTATCAACAGTAATATTTAATTGAAGTGGCAGTCCCTGTATAATTCAGTCATTATGGAAAAATAATCCTGTGGTCAGACACCTTGTGCAGAGAAAAACGCTTTTTGCCCATTGCAAAAATGGCACCCACAATTGAATAACACTTTCTTGATCAAAGCCCCTTGACTGATCATTTTGTTCAATTCTCATAACCTTCCTCTTGTTTATTTATTGGCATTGTTATGGGAAAATTGATGTTGGTCACTCTGGGGCCTTATCAAGGGTTAATTAGCCATGGTCTGTACAAATGAGAGAGCTTTGTAGAAGTTAAATACAGTTTCCTCAAAGATTAGGCCAACACTTTTACTTGTTACTACGTGGATAAAAGTCAGGTACAATTTTAAGTCAAAGCTTCCTCAAGTGGACACATTCAAATGATTTTCATAAGGGGAGGATTCAAAGAGGATTTGTCAACTGACGTGACGGTCCCTAAGCCTGCCTGTGAAGCAAGCATTTCCGTGAGGTTTCAGAGCAAAGAAAGACTGAGGAATGGAATTTTCGGTTTTGGCCGCAAGAATAATGGCACAAGAACCAAAGAATAAAAGATGGTGGGAGCTAGGGGGAGGAGATTCCCTCTTCCTCTCACTCTTTTTACCAGCCCCATTTTTTGCACAGTCTTTCTTTGCTCCAAAACCACAAAGAAACTGTTGCTACACAGGCTGAAGGTCCCTGTAAGTTGAGCCATCTGCTTAAAGGACAGTCCATTACAAGAACTTTGAGCCCATAAGGTTTTTTAGAAGGTGCAGACAAAAACTGCCTTAGTTTATCTCCACTGGGTATAATGGCTCCAATCAAAACAAATGTTCAAAACTTACAAGTCCACCACACACCTTTTAAAGAAGAAGACAGTTAAGCTGTAATTCATATTATCAAGACAATTTTGTTTCTTGATGACTAGTACAATAGCCTGTTTTACAGTTATAGATGAAAACATGGCTGGATTTGACCTTGTTTTGATGCAAACCTTCCTTCTTTCTTATGTAAATCATGCTGTTCTCATGCAAACTAGTATTTTTCAAGCATAACTTCCACAAGAAAACAAATAAAGGAGGTTTGATCAAAACAAGGTCTTACCAAGTGCCTATAACTGTAAAATCGTCTATTCTCAGCTCTCGTAAATGACTGATATCAGGAAAAAAAAGTTTCAAGCTACCGTAATTGATTCTTAAACAGTTTAACCCTTCAATTCATAGGTTGAGTTCAGACAAGATAACTTATTACTCTAAGACAAAAACAGTGTAACTTTTAAAACCATTGAGGAATTCATATGGTATTACCACTGAAATGAGACCTCTTGTAAAGTAGTGTTTATTTGATAGGATTGTAGTACAAAAAATTGAGGAATTTTTGTGAATTTGTCACATTGGCTACAAACTTGGGGTGAAGCCTGGGTCAAGAAGGCCTAATAGGTGCCCACATACAAGAATTTCGACCATATATAAATAATACAAGTTTTGCTGATTTTTTCAGTCAAAAAAAAATAATGTTAGCTAGCTAGCCAGGCCTGGAAGTGACCTTAACTGCACCGTCAAATGGATGTGTACATGCAAAGACAACAAATAGTACCGGTAAATAAAATATTTAATTAAAATACCTTCTATGACCAGAAAGCCTTGCACGTCTTTTTCACTGATTTTTTACTTTAGGACCGAACACACTTATAAAAGCAAAAACATAGCAGATGCTAATTGAATGATTTTTACTTTGCATAACACTGACAGTGATATTATTTTATACAACCATAGAACTATGATTCACGTTCAAAAAAATTAAATTTATATGTTGTTTATATGTACAAGGATATCTACTATTGCTTTAATCTTATAATAAATGCTATTTATTTGCTGACAGGAACGTTATCATAACATCAATTGATTCTTCTCCATTAATGACCTACGTGGGAAAAAAATTTAAATTAGTAAACTCACAGTTTTTTAATTCGGGAAAAAAGGGCTTTAACCCTTTAAGTCCCATTATATCCACATACAAATTTTCCAAACTGATCTACATATATTTCCTTAAAGAAGGAGTTGCGAAAATGTAATAAAAAATCAAAGCATTTTCTCTTAGGTGTTCATTTTATTAATTCTCATAACTAATCTCTTGACAATAAAGTACGGATATCATAAAGGAGAAAACTGATTTTGGTCACTATTTTGGGACTTAAAGGGTGAAGAGATACAGTTAAACCCACTTAATACGAACACCTCATTATTATGGACAGTTGGCTTTGTCCCTGGGGAAACAAAACCCTTACAATAATATTTATTTCTCTAAATTCAACCCGCTTAATACGGACATCCCATTAATACGGACACTTTCTATGGCCTCCTCAGTGTCCATAATAACAGGGTTTGACTGTATTTACAGCACCTTTGCATTTATGTGTTGTACAGAAAGAGCAAAACCAAGCACAGATTACCAGAAAGGAAACTAATGCTAGACCAGTAATAACCAAAGGTTAGGGAGTGCGGGAGACAACAATCGGAGGTGCAAACGCTTTTGCTCCAACACTGTGCTTTGAGTAAATTTCACTTGTCAGATGGTCAAAACTCGCATGAACAGATTACAAGGGGTAGAAGGTCGAAATGCAAGTGATCAAATTGCACTTTGTGCACTCCATTCATTCTTTGTGGAAGTCCAAACGAATGCTGGCTACATACATGCGACGCATGTGTAATAACTTCTGGAGATTAGGATTGCGGGTGAACAAGAGGAGCCCGCAATAAATCGTTCAGCAATTTGAGTGACCTCAACAAGGAGAATGGCTCTCTCTCCTCTGCAGGGGTCTCTTTGTGTCTTAGGGAGGCTGGGGAGAGGAATAAAGAAAGCGATGCCCAGCAGGAGCCCGTGTGGTGGAGAGAGAGAGGAGGATGCCCAGGGAGGCTGGGGAGAGGAATAATAAAAAATGATGCCTAGAAGGAGCCCGTGTGGTGGAGAGAGAGAGAGGAGGATGCCCAGGGAGGCTGGGGAGAGGAATAATAAAAAATGATGCCTAGAAGGAGCCCGTGTGGTGGAGAGAGAGAGGAGGATGCCCAGGGAGGCTGGGGAGAGGAATAATAAAAAATGATGCCTAGAAGGAGCCCGTGTGGTGGAGAGAGAGAGAGGAGGATGCCCAGGGAGGCTGGGGAGAGGAATAAAGAAAGCGATGCCCAGCAGGAGCCTGTGCGGTGGAGAGAGAGAGAGGAGGATGCCCAGGGAGGCTGGGGAGAGGAATAATAGAAAATGATGCCTAGAAGGAGCCCGTGCAGTGGACAGAGAGAGAGAGGAGGATGCCCAGGGAGGCTGGGGAGAGGAATAATAGAAAATGATGCCTAGAAGGAGCCCGTGTGGTGGAGAGAGAGAGAGGAGGATGCCCAGGGAGGCTGGGGAGAGGAATAATAGAAAATGATGCCTAGAAGGAGCCCGTGTGGTGGAGAGAGAGAGAGGAGGATGCCCAGGGAGGCTGGGGAGAGGAATAATAGAAAATGATGCCTAGAAGGAGCCCGTGTGGTGGAGAGAGAGAGAGGAGGATGCCCAGGGAGGCTGGGGAGAGGAATAATAGAAAATGATGCCTAGAAGGAGCCCATGTGGTGGAGAGAGAGAGAGGAGGATGCCCAGGGAGGCTGGGGAGAGGAATAAAGAAAGCAATGCCCAGCAGGAGCCCGTGTGGTGGAGAGAGAGAGGAGGATGCCCAGGGAGGCTGGGGAGAGGAATAATAGAAAATGATGCCTAGAAGGAGCCCATGTGGTGGAGAGAGAGAGAGAGAGGAGGATACCCAGATAATGACAGCACTGATCAACAGTGATGAAGACCATGAAAGTGATCACAACATAATTTTACATCATGGCAACATCTATGACAATGACTTTTAAAATGAAGAAAGCTGTGATGTGATGAGGTAAACCATTTTGCCAAACCAGCATAGGGAATGAATAAAAGAGTCATCATGTAAAATTTAAATATATAGTTATGTGATGGTGATGAACTGGAGATTTGGATAATTACGGGTAAGAACAAACAGCTGAGTAAAATGACTGCAATGATCACAATGGTGACAATAACACATCACAATGCAAGTGATGGTTTGCCAACACGGTCACATTTGTTGATCATGAATGATAATTAACCCATTCACTATAGGGAATTTTACTGAAAACCACATTTTGAAGTTAATGAAGCTGTTTTCTGGTCATTGTCTAACTAAAAAGAGCCAAAACTGTCCAAAACAAGGTTGAAAAGTCAAATGCTTCATGGCCCTCTGATTCAGATGAAAAATTTAATCAGCTTCTAAAGTTCAACCATGCATGTGCAGAAAGCAAAATTATGATAAAATTGCTAGGCATTTACTGGGCTTCATTTCAGAGGGAAAGGTTTGGAGAAAGCTTTTAGGATCTAATGATTGGATGGAAGGAAATGTACATGGGTAATGGAATAACGTATTCATGAGATTTTTTTGGTTAACATTACATGATTTTTTTCCTTTTTCTCCCACCTGCAAGGCCAAACCGCACTCATTTTGATACAGTTTGAGAGATCTCTTCCCGCTGCACAAGTTAGAGAACAAAGCCGTTCTTGGCCGTTAAAACTCATAACGTAACAAGCAGGTAGAAGGGACATAAATCTGTATGCATGAGCAGTTACTGGTGGTTCAGCAGCAAATGGGTTAATCAAGAGATAAATGCATGTGATAATGATAGTTGCTGATAAAGATGATGACGATGAAGATGATTTTGATGTTGAAGATGACGGCATAAGTTTGGATATTTTAATAAAGAATTTGCAGCAAATCTTGACATACCTAGGTAGGAATAACCTAAAGCATGCGTGCACGCACATCTTGGCTAATGCTATACAAACAAAGACAAGAATATTAATGAACATTCAGTATTTACATTATTTCAGATCTCATCTTTTTATCCACACTTGATTGTCAATCTGCAGAAAAAGGATTCACACAATGACTTTCAAATTCCAAAACAGAAGTGTGGTGCTGGTGCAAGTTCAGGAAGGATTTGCTTTAAGTTTTGGCATTCTAATAGGTTAGAAATTTAAAAGAAAGAGGCCGGGTGCACTTTACAAAAGATTTTAAGTGAATTTGTTTCATTCTGGCACTCAAAAGGTGTCAAATAAGGTACTACATGGTGCATTTACCAATATTTTTAAGTGTTTTATAGAGAAAAGAGTGGTGCTAGCTACAAGGAAGTACACAATTATTGCAAACCTGAGCTTTGTAATCATCGGCAAGTTTTTGCCACTGTCGCTTATTTTCTCTACAGGCGTCCCTCAGGGTTGCAAGCTTTGCATTCATTTGTGAGAAGGCCTGAAAAAGAAGCCCTAGTTAAGAGATTCATGCAGCATGCTATTAATAACAAATTGTGACCTGCACTCATGCTAAAGCATTCCTAGCACTATACCATTTTCAATAGCACCTTCTTTAGCTTAAAGGTTGTCATTTTTTAAAGGACCACTGCTTTTTATCTAGGGAGGGGGACATAAATATTATTTCAGACTTCAACTAGAACGGAAAAAAACTCAAAATAGGGCTGTTCATAGCCTGCACCACAGACAGAACAAAACTAGGTCTGCCTGTGAAACATGCCCAGCCCCCATCAGTGTACCAAGATTTGAGTACACACTACAATTGGCCTATTAAAAAAAGTCATTGTCAATTTGCCAGTCAGGTTTAAGGAAAATTCGAAATGAATTGCCATTAATAATCATTGAGTCCGTTGGGGGCCCAGAACGAGGATATTGGCACTACTTCGCAGATCTTACTAACAAGGGTACGTCATCGACACAGGCTAGGCTGTTAGTTCATACAAGGGGTCACCAAATATGCCCATATCATCAACCTGCATCTCACCCCCAACACAAACACCCACATACATATCAATCACGTCCCCAGTCAAACATTGAAATGTTGCCAGAAACTACCCTGTGAGCAGAAGCTACATTTTTGCCATGAGCTGTCATGTGAAATGTAGCCTCTGCCAACAACCATTCAAATCCGTCCACAAATCTGAACGAATAGATTAAAAAACCTGTTTTTTCCTATCCTTGACCAGTTTAGAGCATTGCGAGAGTCTTGAGTAGCAGATCAGAGTTGTCGCAAATTTTTTTATTCCTGCAAAACTCACACCATTTGACGACAGAACTGACAATTAATTTTGCTTGTGAATCACGTGACAAATTTCACTCATGCACGATATAAATTGAACGGCTGTCGGCCCAGGCTACCTTTCGCATGTCAGCTGACACAGCAAAAATGTAGCCTGAGGCTTGCAGGGTAGCCATAAATTACATGAAATTGAGATACCACACTGAACATCTTGCAAATTTTAGGAAAATCTGGGACTAAATTCCACCTTATATATAGTTGGACAGAGAAGCTCAAAAGCCACTTTTATCAGAAAGAAAATAGTGAAGACCCATGAGATTTGCCCTCATTCCCTAAGAATTGGAATAACTGACTTCATGGTAGATCTTTGCCTTCTCTAACAAGAGAAGAGTCTAACCTTGTACAGAGGCAAGCACACGGCATCAATAAACCCCACTTGCATCTGTGGTAGTTCATCTTTCTTGCCCCTGTCCATCATTGCCATAGGTGTGGCCTTTAATTCTTGCTGTTCAAGGTCACCTTGCTGAAAGAATTCTTCAGCCACAAGCAAAGCTGTCTGCAGACAGGACAGGGAGAGAAATCAGATATGGTGCTGAGAGATTTCTACTAAGACAAGCTCCTCTTATATTTAAAAAAAAAGACTGAAGTCTTCTTGTAAAGTGTCTATGCAAGCATGGTTGAACCTACCAGGGAACACAAGATGTACCTGCTGGCATAACTAATGAAATTGTTACGACTTCACCATCATTATAATTATAAAGGTGATGATGCCCTGGGTGAAGTCGTAAGGGCCTCATGCATCACAGTGGACAGGCTTAAACTAAAGATAGAGACCACTGGAAAGACAGCTGTATGAACCTACCCTTCTTTGAACGGGCCATGGCTTTGTTATTGCTGACAGATCGCATGCTGTCATCATCATAGCCCTGAAGTATGACAGAACAACAAACCACAAGTCAGTTATCTTTTAAAACATGTCAAACCTTTTTTTCTTTTTTCAGAACAAGTTTACTACTTAACTCACTAATGACAAGAGAAATATATTTTAATCAAACACACCTCAGAAGTTCCCTATTTTCATCTGTTGTCCAATCTTCACATCCTGCTTCAGTTTTCTTGAAAAATTCCCCCCTCTTCCTGAGATGGAGGAAAAACTAATTTCTAAGTTTGTGGACTGCAGTGATTCAGTGGAGGAAAGTTTCATACAAAACTTTACTTTTAGCCTGTGAACAGGCTCTCTGTTTGGGGAAAGGGTGAAAAAAACGTGAGGAGATGGAAGGGAAAGAGTAAGAACCTGTAGACAAACATTTGGGACTGTTGTTTAAAGGCACCCACTGTACATCAGATCCTGATGCAAGCACCTATTGGCGAGAACACTGACTGCTGACAGGTTTGATTTACATCGCTTATTTGGTTGGCATGTAGCACATGATTTGATTTAAATAATCGCTTGTAAACAGGTCTTCTGATCTTTAACATGGCTTCTTCTGGTGCATGACTGAAGAGCTTTTTTAGCCACAATGAATGTTCTTGCATCAGAGGGCAAATCACGCCGATCTCTCAGTAGGGGTGGCGAATGGTACCTCGAAAAACGTGGGTCTTGGAAAATTTTGGCAGGATCTCGAAATCTCGGAAGCGTTTTTGATAAGTCTCGAAGTCTCGTTTTTGCATGGTTTGTATTTACTATTTTTGAGTCTCGAAACTTTTTACCAAAGAGTCTCGGGCTCGGATTTCTAACTAGGATCTCGGCGTCTCGGCAAGTCTCGGATTTTACATTCGCCACCCCTCTCAGTGGCTTCCACAACCTCTCAGTGAGAATTATGCGACACTCCTTCCCTCCCCTCTCCTCGCAATTTTTTTACCCTATCCCTAAACAGAGAGCCTGTTCACAGGCTACTTTACTTTAAGTATGACATAACTATCCTGAGGATTAATATTAAAGTTTTATTAATCATCTGAATGACAAATCTGTTGAAAAAGACTTATAAAGCCCGGAGAGAAATAAAAATAACCTTACTTAGACAATTTTTTAAAGAAAGACAATACTGGGTCAAATGTACAGGGTCATAGATAGAGGATTTGTTCACATTTTGCTTATAGTGTTTAGATATCAATTATTCAGAAGTGCACTTCTGAGTGTTTTTTTGCTTGGGTCTCTAGTAGACACCACGAATACAATATAACTTACTGGAAATACAATGCCAAATCTGTGGCAATAATTGCTTGTTCTACAAGTTTAATCATTTTGTTGTATTCCTCAGCAGACAAAGACCCAAATATTTCATTTCCCTAAAACAAAACAGCCATACAATCATTAAAAAGGAATTAAGTATTCATTTATGAAGTATTAATCATAAACATTAAAAGAGTTAAAAAGGAATTGTCTGTTAAAAAAACCTTGGGTATTATTTTTTTTTTCAACACAGATTACCTGTGGGGGTGCAGGTGGGGGGGGGGGGGTACTGAGTCCCATATTATAGGCTACACAAGTATGTGCTGCTTACAAGAAAATGCTGCTCTTACTCAAACAGGGTACTATAAAATTCCGAAAATAAGCCCTTGGGCTTACATTTTTTCAAACGCCCTTTTTGAGGGGCTTATCTACAGAGGGGAATTTGCATTTCAAAATCGATTGGGCTAGCCTTATAATTGTAAGTAAATTTATCATTTTTGCTTTGTTTTACTTTGTATTTGAGGGCAATTTTCCAAGTACAAGCCCCCGGGGGGCTTATATTTGGGAGGGCGATTTAACGGAGGGTTTTTTGCGTCACCGGTTTGGGGGGCTTATACATGGAGGGGCATATTTTTGGAATTTTATGGTATAGAAATCACTTTTGATCTCTAGAAGAGGGGTTTATTTTACTTTAGTTTGGCTCTGTTATAGGGTCAATTTTTTCACCATAATCCCTGTTTACTGTTGAACCTCCACTCACAGCCACGGACAGTCCATACAATGACTCTTGTTTAAACCTCTCTACCACAGCGATTTCTTCTGTCCCCAAGGTGGCCGTAGTGGAGCGGTTCAACTGTGTTC
>JBBMOI010000005.1:31207500-31287500 GCA_038088405.1 Porites divaricata
AATAGTCCTAAACAAACTTTGCAAAATTGCTTTTATTATGCCACCGTAGTTCATTGTTCTAATATTATGAGGGGCTCTAGGACTAAAGTGACGAACCCTCGTATGCTTTCTTAGGGCCAAACTGTACCTCATTTGCGAGATCACATATATCTGCAACTTGAGGTCAATTTGCTAAAAATAAAATGAGTTTGGTCATTTTACAAGCCAAACACAAACCCAAGTCAACCACAAACCATGAGCCAAGCTTGAGCCAAGCATCATGATCATTACAGTAAGCTTAATGATCTGTTGCTAAGCTCTTGAGCTCTTTCTTTCACAGAATGCTTTTCCTTTGTCATGAAGCACATAATTACATATCACATTATTTAATATTTCCTGTCAAATTTTTTCTCCATACTGTTAATTGCTTTTCTGTAGCCAAGAAATCAATAATGGGAAAAAATTGACATTTGGTGCATGACTCAAGGTTGGCTCGTGCTTGGTTCATGGCTTGTGGTTGACTCAGGCTCGCATTTGGCTCGTGAAACGACCAAACCATATAAACAAATCCTTAACTTATGAAAATACCTTTAACTTGTTGGCTTCCTCAAGTGGAGCTGCTGCATGGTAAGAAAGAACCTTGAATGAAAAAAAAAATAGATCAAAAACATTAACTGAACTAAGCTGTAAAGCACACATACTAGTGTTATGTTTTAACCCTGACTGGAGATAGAAAAACCTCTCATTCTTGATAATATTCAAAGCCCACAGCTCTCTGGAAACTGGTTGGGTTCTTCAACAAACATGACTGTTGACAGAGAATTTACATTTACTTACAGTAACCTTACGGCACATTTTGAAGTGTCATGTTCCCAGTTGCAGTTTCTTCATGAGCAGTTTGAAAATATATATACTTAGTTTTTACTGAAAAAATATATAATATTCAACTTTGACCAGGGATTCAGACAAGTTTAACCCAAGAAGTATTTACTGGGGGGTTCTGAACAGGCGGCTACCAGAAATTTTCGACAACTGAAGCTCTAACATGAATTTTCATGAGTGCTTTGTTTGAAGAGCTATTTCTGTAAAAAAAAAATCTTGTTCGACAGGTGCCGGGTCTAAAGTACAGGTCACATTCCACAGGTCACTAACAGTGCAGGGCATTGCTCCATCGATAAATTACCAAACCACACAGATTCCCCTCGATCTAATAGAGCATTTTGTTAAGAGATTAGGGCTAGGAGACAGTTTTAATGCTGTTCATTTATCTCTATCGTGGTGACCTGTACTCTGACCTGTGAAAAGTGACCTGTATTTTAGACCCGCCATTCAACAGGGGATTGTTTTCCTAAATTTTAAAAAGGATCACCCTGGGTAGCTATGCTCCAGTGCCTGTGAAAATGGAAAACTACACCTTTCTCAAAATTGACTATGCAGTGAATCACCAATCTAACGACATTTCTTACCTCAAGAGCAACTTTCTGTTTAGCCATGGCCTTGTTCACATTTTCATACATCACTGTATTGTGAATTGCCATTCCACAAAAAATTGCAAATGCCTGGTAGAACAGTCAGAACCATTGGAATTATTGATTTTGATGATGATCATCATTAACATTAGCAAGGTTAACATATCTCCAACCCGGGTTCTTGGGCAGAGAGTTTCATATTTTTGCCTAATTTCAAACAGAGGGGGGCTAGGTATATACGAGTCCATTTATTATGGGATAAACGACAAGAAACCCACAAAGTCAGAAGGAGAAAACCAAAATTTGTAAAATCATCAGGTTTGGTGTTGTTTGGGCCTATACTGAATGAGATACAGCTGTTAAAAAAACTCAAAAATATACGACGACACACTGGACAGTGCATCCCTTGTAGAACCAGACATATGCAAAACCTATGCTCATGCTATTGATTTACTATGTTGGACTATGTTTCAGCTATGTTATGTTCATTACTGCCTATGTATTAACGATGTAACATACCACATAACATAGTCTAAAGTATGAAAAATCTATGTTGAAACTATGTTTAGGCTATTTGAAAAGTACATAGCTTTTTAATACCTATGCAAATACTATTCAAAATCTATTCATAGTCTTGACATAGCTATGTATTTACTATGCAACAAAAAGTTCTGCTTTTCCTTCCGATTTGCATCCTATGTATTCACTATGTATCAAAGTAAAATAGCTTTTACATAGAATCTCTATGTTCACTTTTATTGCCAACAATATTCTTAGCTTTTACACAGTGCTATGTATATTCTATGCTGTGTGAATGAAACATATTTGCAGCCTATGTCTTTACTGTGTAACATTTGAATTTAGTTTTATTATGACATAAAGGTTACATAGCTTTTACATAAACGTATTTTTTCCTATGTCACTCATATGAAAAACATATGTAGTCTATGCGTTTCCTATGTAGTCTACTAGGCATGTTGATGATACAGGTTAAATAGCGCGTACAAAAAGCGTACATCAAATGTAAAAAGCAGCATTTAAAATAAAACGCTTAAAAGTCATGTACTATAATTTTTTTGCGCTTGCAGATAGTTCTCAGTGAGAAGATTATAAATTTTTCGTTAAGCAATCTCTGCATCCATCATTCCTGCCTTAACTTTCCTTACTAGCTTTTTCCAAGTGTTTCTTCACTTGAAATGATACTTCCATGCATTATTTTCTCCTTTTATATATATTTAGCTTCTATCCTTCGTCTTGATTGTGGACGATTCCTGAATAAAACTGGTCAAAACTGCGAAACGGTAGCTGCAGTCCTCGTTGTTTGTCCGCCATTTTGTTTCCACTAGATCCCAGGGAAGCCCGTGAGCAGGACACATGTGTATTTTGCGTTTTATCGTCACGTGGGTCTTTTCAACCAATGAAAAGGTGTGAAATTGTCTGATTTCCACGCGGGTGCTTTCAAGTCGAAGAAGACGAACTGCCAAGTGTGCGCTTAATCTTTTTACTTCAGTTTAAAGATTTTTTCCTGCCAGGTTCAACAATAAGTATTCCTGACATCGGTAAGTGATGTTTCTCTCAATTTAAGTTTCGATTTGCTTGTGTTTTCTCTCCTTTTCGGCGTATCCGACTGAACAAGTTGGATCGATCGGTCACCATTCGATCACGCTGTAACACTCGTTCGTTTCAGTTATAAAAACTAAGGTTGTTTTTACATTTATTTGCCTTAAAATCTCCACTTTTCTGTTTGCAGATACTTATTCGTTGCAGTCACAAACAAACTGTATGGCACTGACAAGCACGACATCAGCCAAGAGTCAACACGATAAGCAAATTAAGCAAACTTTTAACTTGAGGGTTCGATTCTCTGAAACTGCTGCATGAAAATACTGTATTTGCAATTGTTTCATAGTTGTTCATTTTTTTGTTTCCAAACCTATTTCTTACCAATGTTCAAGGCATTCTATGTCATGTTTATAATATTTTTTCTATTCTGGTGATTATTACGAGCGTATTTTAAACCTACATTTACTTTATAAGTAAATCGAAACCTACATATATAGTTACATAAAAGACTATGTTAAGACTATGTCAACTCTATGTAAGTTCTATTTGAACTCTAGTTAAAGGCTATGTATGTGATATGTTTTACCTACTCCAATACTATTAAAATCCTATTTCAAACCTATGCAAAGACTATTTTTGTTCTGTGTTTTACCTATTTTAATGCTATGCAAAATGTATGTCAACTTTAAGTGAAGGCTATGCTTATCATCCCATGCAAAAAAAAATGTGTGATCACACGTGTGATCACATGTGTGATTTTATGTGTGAAAAGTGTGAAAATTTTTTTGTGATTCACACTTTTAAATCACGCTTTTCAGAAGTGTGATTTGAAGTGTGAAAAAGTGTGATTTAAAGTGTGAATCACACAAAAAATTTTTAGAAAGTGTGATCACATGTGTGATCACACTTAAAAATGTGTGATTTTAGTAAAATCCCACATCTTTTTCACACTTTGTCACACTTCTTTCTTGGATTCAACAAAGTGTGATTTTAATACCTTTTAATTAAGTAATTATATACATGCTAAATTTTACCAGAAATACTGTATATATTGCAGCCACACAAATATTCAGAACTTTGGTGCAATTTAATACATACTGCCGTCATAGTAAAGTTTAACAAATCCTGTGTCCTCTGCCAATGTCAAAATGTAATGTTTGATAAACAACTCATCTGTTGCTGAAACCACTGTCAGCACTCTGATCTGCTCGTCTCTGCAAGCCCATTTTTTTTTGCTTTGGAAGTCCTGTATCTTCCATGCCTCAAAAGCCACAGCACTTGCTGTAAATACTTTTTACTAGTTCTCCTCACTCTTGATCCAGCGTTTCCTCTTTTTGTAGGGGGAACTGTGCAAATACACAGCCTGAAATGAAATGGGAACTTGATTTTAAATTATCTCAGAAACTGTTTTAACGCACAATTTTATATCATTTAATTTCCCTGGTGTACAACCTGACCTCAAGAGTACAGGTGTATTCCACTATTAACTTAATCATTATGGTTAGTTTGAAGTTCTTGTTATTAAAATTAAACCACTGCAGTACTGTATAATATCTACACAGCTAAAGTGGAAATAAGTGTGATGCACCAACTATAATTTTTATGACAACAAAGTTTTGTCCTTTGCATGTGCACTGTTACGTATTCAAATACATTACAACAATCTTCAGTGCACTTTTCTGGTCGCAGCATAGAAAATCTCAAAACCTGTGAACAGGGCATTTTTCACAGGGTCAGAACCTGTGAAAAACCCTGTGAAATGGGAGTTTGCCCGACAGCTGCATGCATGCATGTTGCCATATCCCCCCCCCCCCCCCCAACAAAACAATACAATGTTGAACTGACTGATTTCTGCCCCTGCACGTGCAAGTGAACAACATTGATTCATTTGTTGAGTGAGGGGAGGGGTCATAGAAGGATAGCTGTTCTGTGGGTAACAAAGTACAAAACATAATTATTTTGTTCAAGATTCTATAGCCATGCACATATGCAAGTTTAAAAATAATCACTAAGGGAATTTTCAGTTGAAAGGCATGATTAAATGAAACAATAAACACCTTCAGCTCTCATATGAAACTAGACAAAATAAATTGCATCCTGATTGATGATGGTCTTCTTAACTTAAAAGATTTAGAGATACTCACATCAGTAGTCAGCGATTTCAAATAACCACAAACGTTTTGTCAGATGAACTGGCATTGATGCTATATACTGAGTCCTTGATTCAGCTTGGCCATCAAGGCACAGGCATTTTCACAGAAGTCTTTATAACTGTTCATAAAAAAAGTATTTAACTTCATTAGTTAAGTAGTTTTCATAGTCAGGTAGGTGACAGAAAAAAAGTAGCTAATAATAGTTTTGCAAAAATTTACAATCAAAATCTGAAATAAAGAACACATCAGAGGTGCTTGTTACAAGCTAAAAAAGAAAAGAAAAGTCCTCATATGTAACAAATGCTGTACTGTTACTATTAGATGGAAAGGTATTCAAGGATAAGTTTTTAATTAATACCATGAGGGCATGCATCCAAAACAATGAAATAGTTTATTAAATCACTGTGTTACTAAAAATTCACCCCATGTAAGGGAATCTTTTTGCTTGTTGAATCCAGTATCCTTGGCCTTGGAATCATGAAAATACAGCTCAAGGAATCCAGAATCCCACTAATGATTATAATCCAGTATCCAAGTACCACTGACAAAGACTGAAATCTAGAATCCACCGCGTGGAATCAGGAATCCAAGACCCTCTTGGATTCCATTACATGAGGTGAAAAAACGTAGGTTTGTTGGGTGACAAGTACTCCATCAACAAGTCTCAACAGCCTATAGCTGTGCCAAAAGTGTTAAAATTCTGCGCTCAGTTCCTCGAAAATTAATTCTGCTTAAATTTTAATCCAAGATTATTTTAGTCCAAATTTTGTGATTATTCAAGATGCCTTTAATACTCGCTCCGAGATCGAGCTATGAAAACACTAAACAATATGTAGGACAGTAAATACAAAACAGGAATTTTCTTTCAATCCTGTATTATGGACCTTAAACTGAAAGTGTTCATTACAAGAACTTTGCTGCTTTGTTGTTGTTTAAAGAAATTCAGTTTAATAGCTCAACTTCAAATGAATGCATGGACTGTTTAGTAAAAAAAGAAATTTTAGAAGACGAAGAAGCAGATCAGGAGCTGTAAAATGTAGTTCCTTTCTAAACCTCACAAGCATTGGCATCTTTCTACAAAAAAGTGAAAAAATACAAAGAGAACCCATTTATCGAAAGGAAAGGACAGCACTTACCCTTTCAGCCTGTCTCTGATTATTAAAATGAAACCTTCATGGAAAAAAGGGTTACAAATCGATGTAGGGAAAAATAAAAGTCTTGTTCTTGTTCTCTGTTCAGCTTGTACACGTCATCTATTATCTTTGTTGTGATTGAACGAATGAGGGGAGTTTGGCAGCCGCGTTCAGAAATTCGCGCCAAAACCGTTAAAACATGGGTGCTAGGATCCAGTCTTTCATCCTCCCGTCTGAGTGCGGCCATCTTGGTTTCTGTTTGGATCGATCTGGATCTTTCAGTCTTTTAGATCTTAATGTGCAATGCTGATTTTTTTTCACCGATTAAGTCAATGAACAATATGTGAGGAACAAGCATGAGTTCTGAACTGAAGTCAGAGTAAAAGAAAACTGCTTGAGCTTTGTACACCGCCTTGAGTTCGCAAGTGAAGGTCGAAGTCAGTCTCCGTTTATCGATATTTTTACCCACTGTTTTACCTGTCGTTATACAGAAGCAGAAGCTCAATGCTGAATGGAAGAAAAAAGTACGTTAAGGTGAGTACGTACGGCTGTATTTTTGGTCATTTTAATTACCTTTCACAATTTTTCTTGCTCTTTTTGATTTAAGTTTCAATGCACGAATGCATGCAAGTTTAATAGCTCGTCGTGATTGCACTGTATAGAGAGAAGTCGTTACGTCACGTTACAATGGTAGCAAAATTTTCGGATGACAGCAAACCGATAAAGTCACATAAAAGTCTATTCGCACTATTTCAAACTTTACCGATCTTATTCAGTTTCATTCAATTTGGCAAATCTTGGCAAAATTTTCTTTGGGACCTTATCTATTGTCATCTAAGTTTAGAAGAAGAAAGCGACAGTTTTTGTGTTGTGTTCACCTACTACATAAAGCAGGCTCATGAAATTAGGAAGTTTCATGTCGCAGTGGTGCAACGACGGCAAAGAAATGTACAAAATAGCGTGATGCACGTGCAAAGTTGTTGTTTGTTAATATAAACATTTTTGCCGTTCTCCTTGCCGTCACCGTCGTCATTGGTTTTGTTGTCATCCAGAAATGGTGCTACCATGGTAACGTGATGTCACACTTCTCTTCTCTATTAAAGTACAGTGTCTTTAATAATGACAGGCAGCTGGTCAAAGTTTTCCAATCTGTATTTTTTACAGGTCTTCTCATCTTCAGATTTGCTTCTACGGGTCAAAGAATATACAATGTAAACAAACACAAGAGCTTTGAGTGGTTGCCACTACATATACGGTCAGTGTAACACATGGACTGTGGACCACGGACTACGTCGGTTAAATGAACCTTTTAATAAGTAATTATTTATTTATTAATTAATTTATTTTTTAAAGATCTTTTACCTGTAATATCCTCTGTGAAGATCTTTAATTACTGGCTCATTAATTCGTATTTGTATGATGATGTTCTTACTAAATTAATTAGGTGTACATGATTTGTATTGTAATATTAGTATAACTGTGCTCAGTTCCCAAGAAGTGCATCATTTAGGAAAAACTACAACAGAACATTAAAGTACCACGTTCGAAGCCTGATGTTTGCACTCCATTTTTTTCAACTTGGATACTAATAACATGTGCGCATACATTACATGCAACCATTAAAATTAATGTTGTAATGCAACGGTACAATTACTGAATCCACTTAAATATTTTTTGATCAGCTCTGGACAAATCTTTTCTTTGACTGTTGTACATGCAATTTATACTTATTATAATGGCACGATTATCCTAAAAATGAAAATGAACAGTTAAGTACTAAAATGAACCCATCCAAAAGTGCATATATAGCACCAATTCAATTTTTCCTTCAAACTGTTCGCGTTAGTTTCATGGGGAATTCCAGTGAGATTTGCATAAAAGTGTGATTTCTTTTTACCACTGCCTATGAAATCACACTTCTGTATCACACTTCTTTATCACACTTCTTTCTACATGAATCACACTTCTCAAGCATCAATTCTAAGAAATCACACATGTGAAGTGTGATTGAAAGTGTGATTCCATGAATCACACTTCTATCACACTTTCAAAGTGTGATCACACGTGTGATCACACATTTTTTTTTGCATGGGATATGTTTTCTCTATTCATAGGCTATTTAAATTCTAAGCAAACCCTATTCAAAAGCTATTTAATAAACTGTTCCCTGTTCCATTTTACTATGTAAAGTCTATTTCAGTCCTATGTGAAGGCTATTTATTTCCTATGATTTTTCTATAAGATTTACTATGAGGTCTAGAATCTCTTTCTTAAAGCTATGTAAATTGTATGTATAGGCTATGTGGAAAGTATGTCATTTCTTCCTTTATTCCTACTTTAAAAACTGCATAGCTTTTAAGTAGGTTCCGTTTGACTAGCGAAAACATAGCATTTTCGATACAAAAAACATAGTCCTGGCATAGAAACAACATAGGATCTGGTCAAAGCAATGTATGACTCATTAACATAGGTTCTACATAGCTTTGTGACATAGCATTTGCATAGATTCTACATAATGTCTGATTCTACAAGGGATGTGTCCAGCAATCCATTATCTCTTAGCTTAGTAAATTGTTCGAGTTTTTAAATAGCTTTATCTTGCTCAATATTGACCTGATTAACACCACATTTGAGAATTTTACAATACTCAATATTCTTTCCCTGACTTTATATGTTGGACTCATGTTAATTATCCCATAATAAACAGATTCATACCCAGCCCTCCTCGGATTAAAATATTAGGCAATGCCATGATTACACTGATAATCATAACTATAACAAAATTCTCAAATCTGATTGGCTATCAACTGTCCTGATTTCAGCACTAGTGGATGGTGTAATAGGACAGTATGCATCATGCCTATGTAATTGGATAGTATATTGCACCATCATGCCCGCACACTTAATGGCTTTGTTTTCACTGCATGCAAGAAAACTCTTGGAATATGAATTGTCACACCCCTACTCAGTCCTATTACGCCTATAAATAGGTTTAATGATATTGAGTGTTATCGGTAAGGTTTGACTTCTTAGATAATATAGACTTAAACTGCTTGATAATAAATTAGGAAATCCCAAGCAGCTTAAACCTGAACCCACGCAACACGACAATGGAAGTTAACTAGAAAAGTAACAGAGAAATTAAAATACCTCAAAGAGATTTTCATCATTTTTGTTAAATGACGTTCCATCCAGCTTATTCAGAAGTTGAACAACACCTGAACAGTCAAACAATAATATAGTAAACAAAAATTTAATGCTATATGTTATGCAGCAAGTGATATCACTCTCATTCTATCCAATTTCATTTGTTAAAGAATATTGATTGCATTCATGCTGTTATTTCTATACTTCAAAATGGCAGGTAAAATATAAGGATGTATTCCTTTGGAATGATCTAGATCAGGATCAGTGATCCATGATCACTCAGATCATGGTACTTCAAATAAACTGACAAATCCTTTCCCAGGGTGGATTTGTCAGTTCCTTCAATGTGCTGATGCAACTAATTAAAATAAATGGCATTACTGCTGAACACAACAGCACTTTTAAAGATAGACTACATATGCGTCATCTATAACTTTCCTTAATTGTTTTTTTAATAAACTGACTACAAAACAAATCACAAAATTAAATACATATGCTGTAATCAGTCTTACCTATTATTTCATCACTACCATTCTTGATTGGCATGCAAAGAATGGTCTTTGTGACAAATCCTGAAGCTTGGTCAACCTGCACACAACAAAGGGGAAAGAAAAAAATATAAATTTTACTTTAAAGACACCTAAGATTACAAAGTCCACATTGAAAAGCCAGTTATACATTACATAAATAGGCCATTTTACAATTATGGATGGGGGCGAGGCTGAAGGTGACCTTGTTTTGATATACCCTATTTATTCGGCTATAAGCCGATCTTGGCTATAAGCCGAGACCCCAAACTTTGAACGTGTAGACTCGGCATAACGAGAACCAAAAATAAATCGAAAACACCCGGCTATAAGCCGAGACCCATTCATTAATACAAGACTGAATTGTTAACTACGGGAAAACCTAACATGTCTACGAAACAATCTCGTGTTCGCAATCGTTTATTTCGAGTCAAGTTGTCATCATGCCCAAGGCTCGTCGTACGTCATACAACCTCGCGTTTAAACTTATAATTAGTCACCGAAGCAAAAGCTGTTGAAAATAACTCTGAAATCGCCAGAGAATATGGCATCAGTGAGTCCATGGTCCGTCACTGGAGGAAAGATCAAGCGAACCTTTTTAACGGCGAGATTAAATTGTCAGCGAAACAGAAGGCGATGGGATGCTTCATGCCGAAGCATCCGGAGCTCGATCAAAGAATACTGGAATGGTTTACAGAGCAGAGAAGCCAAGGTAAGTTTTCTGTCGAACAACAGAAACACGATCACGAAATAAATCAATCAGCTGATTGCAGAGTGAATGTGAGTTGAATGTGTGACTCTCAAAACTATCGTAGTATCATGTGACAACAGTATGAAAGATTCTCATTGGCCAGATTTCACAAGCGTCAAGACAAATTCATCAATACATCATCAAATTTTTAGCCTTTTGGTCGTTTAGTAAACGTTCTCACTTCGTTTCGTATAGGAATAGCTGTTAGTGGATTGATGCTACGTCTAAAGGCAAAAGAATTCAACGATGATCCCGAGTTTAAAGCGTCCCTCAGTTGGTACCAGCAATGGAAGCGCCACCATTCCGTCAGCCTTCGCATCAAAACAACACTCGCTCAGCGTCTCCCAGAAGATTTGGAACAGCAAACACTCACGTTCCATCGATTTGTAATCACATCCCGTCAGCTTCACGGTTATTCCCTATCAAGAATTTTTAACATGGACGAGACACCGATGCGGTTCGAACTACCATCCAGCCGCACTCTCGAATTCAGCAACGATTGCATATTGTGTTTCCTTACTTTAGCTCGGCTTATAAGTAAATACATCCCGATTTAGTAGAGTTTCCATGCGCTAGGAAAATTTTTTTTCAAAAACTTTCGGCTATAAGCCGAGACCCCCTCTAGAGCCCAAATTTTAATTCACTTCAGTTTTAATTTGTGTAAAAATCGCTCGGCTTATAGTCGAATAAATACGGTACAGTTACCTTCCTGCTTTATAATGTAAATCAAGTTATTCTTATGCTAACTACCGATAGTATTTTTCAAGGACAATTTCCATATTTCCAGCAAAGGAGGTTTGTATCAAAACCAAAATAAGGTCACCATCAGCCTCACATTCACTTGAAGGCTAGGGTACCAAGTCCACAACTGTAACATGGTCTGGATAAAAAATATACATTTACTTACTGCAGGATCAAACCTTTCATCTTGATATGCATCAGGTATATTTAATGTCTAAAAGAGGAGAAACAGACCAATTAATTTTGAAGGGTTAACAATCTTGCTTAATCAATGTACCTTTGTGCAAATAAGAGTAATTTTAACCATTAATTTCATCACTTTTATCTGAAAACACCTTCATAATATTACCTCGCCTGTTGTGGCAACATGACCTGTAATTCCTATATTGACAGGAAATCTGATTTCCGTCTTGCTGCTTTAAAGAAGAAGAAAATGCAAGGATGAAAAAGAGAGACAATTCAAATGAAATCCCTAGGCCTTTGGCATTAAATATTTTGGTTGTACTTCCAAATGAAATTCAGGTTAAAATGGCCATGTTTCAAAATAGTTTGATTCTGAGTTTTCATCATATTGTGCCATTTGAACTCTAATATTACTCCTCTGCAGTGATCAGGAGACAAAGGAAATTGAGAGTCAAAAGAGGTTGAAACCACCTGAATCTTACTTTGAATCGCACCATATACACAGCATGTTTCACACTATTTTCACAAAGCGGTCACAACTTGGACGGTTGAATAATTTTTGTAATGTGTGACAAAAATATATAAACAAACTTAAGCTTCCTGACTTTCTTTTTCCTTCAAGACTTTTAAGCCACATGTACTTTTCAGTGGAACTCAAATAATTATTTTTAATGAAAACACCTTGAGATGCAGTGGAGTATAATTATACAAACATAAAAAAAGAATTCCTGCCACCAAGAGCTCCTAGCAGGAGGCTGTGGGTACTGGAATAATACTCAGGGTCTTAAAATGACTGACTTGGAAAATACAGCCTTTGTCCCATACATCCCTGCACATTTCAGAAGTATGAAAATGGCTATCACTGTCCATGATTAGTACAAGGTGCTATCATTAATACACTGACAGTTAGGTTAGGATTTTTCCCTTACCAAGATCTGTGTTTGACGACAGTCTGGTCATCTTCATTCAAGTAATCCCTGGCCTCCAAATCAAATGCTTGAGAAAATAGTGTCTAAAATGAATGAAAACAAGGTGAAGGATGTGAAGTTGTTAATGATACATCACAAAAATCCTACCAGACCTTGACACAAATTCTTCTACTACCTCAGTACTAGTGTTAGCTGTCAGTAATGTGAGAAAAAGAAATGGTCCAAAATAACAAGACGTGAAACTTTTTAAAAACCTCTAGCACCCCTCTCTCCCACCCACCATCTGGGAAGTGCATTGCCAGCCAGTAAGCTTCATTGGGTACCAGACTATGGAGGGTTAGGCCAAAGTTGGACTCCAGGCTGGAGTGTTCAAATGCCCAGATCTTACTGAGGAGAGAATGCTTCCTTTGTTTCACATCTGCAGATGATTAGACCTTCTAGTCTTCTTGGATAGGGATAAAAATCCAAAGGCCAGTGTCTCACAAAGTGTTCAAGTTCAGGTTCTCTATGGTATGAAAAAGAATGACCACGGGCATAACAAAAGTCTCACATTGACCTCCCCCTCCCCCATCATGTGCTGTGATTGGTCCTGGGGGGTGGTAATTGGTAGGGAGCGATCTTAATGTGGAGGCTAGGGGTAGTTCATTTCATGTCCAAGAAGCTTTCAAGAACCTGTGAAAGATTATTAGAAAACAGGCCCTGTTTTAAATCTCAGAACTGGATGAAGTATGCATCTCATCTGTGGGCTTGTTAATTAATTAAATATGGTAACTGTTTCTTACCATATTAACACGAACTGCAAATAAATGAATGTACCTTTGAGGATGGGTCAACTAAAAGAACAGAACATCTTTCACATTGAAGTAAAGTTTGAGTGATCATCATAATTTTCTGTACAATATTATGAAGTGTACTTTGTTCTTCAAAAATTGTCCTAGCTAGATCCAGTAAAACCTAAAACAAAAAAATGGATCAAAAGTAAGAAAACAGTGACAACAAATATTATAATCATCATCATCATCACCATCACCATCACTATCATTCATAATAATAATAACAACAACAACAATTTTAAAAGAAAAATCGACGATAAAAAAGTAACACAGCGTTTCGATGACTCCATGTCATCATTATCAAATGTAAAGAAAATTAGCATGAATTGGTGATATGTGTACAGAAAAAAGAAAGTGTCAGGAACATGTAAAGTTAAATTGAGGCGTAAAGATGGAGCAAACTAACAATTAAATAAAAAGTTTCGCCCGGATGGAGTCCACTTGAGTGTTTAATGTAGGACTTTTGTTTCTGATGATAAGCATTTCGAAGATCAGACACTCAAGCTTCCCTCAGCATTTCTTGAGGACCTTATCACTGATTTTTCTTTTAAAATGTACGTCGAAATCGATCGTTATCAGAGCGACAATAATAGTAGTTAATTATGGGGCTTTTTCGGCTAAATGAAACAAATGCTTCAACTTGAACATAACGAGGATAAAAATCCCATCTGGTAGTAAGCAAATCAGTTGACAATTTTGCAAACATGACCAAGAATTTGAACTTAGGACTACCAAGAACAATTCCTGCTAGCTGTAAGGGCTCATGGACTTGAACTCATGTCCTCCACATTAGAAGTCCACCACTCTAACTGGTCACCCAATCTGCCTCCTTCCCAATGCATATTAAAAAGTTAACTAACATCAGTACCATGTGAAGACCTTCTCACCTGGTTTCTCCTAATTTCGAGTTGTGCTCTCTCATAGAGCTCTGCATTTGTAATTCCAATTCCACAAAAGACAAGGTATTTGCTGAATATCTAAGGAAAAAAGTTCAAAACAACAAAAACTCTTTCATATGAGCTTATAGGCAGACTGACAAAAAACAACAACACCATGCAGTTTCCCCCCATATCTTCAGTTTTTTGAATTAGAAGAACTCTCCTCTACAGCTTAATAAATGGTACATAAAAAGTACAACATAGCTGACATCACACAGCTTTCTTATAGTTTAAAGCCAAATTCCATATATTCACTACATTTTTTCATTAATTTTAATACACAGTAAAATAAGTCCTGTTTTCTTGAATACCTTTTCGTCCTCTCTTGTGAAAGTGTGATCTAAAAATCCTCTTTTGTTTATAACTTGTGCGACACCAATTACCTTCAAAAGCAATTTCAAAAGACATTGTGAGCAGGAGACAATAATTAATAAAATTATTAACCCTTTAAACCCCAATATATATACACATACAAATTCTCCAAACTGATTTCTATACATTTCCTTATAGAATGAGTTGAGAGAATTTGATAAAAGATCAAAGCATTATCTCCTAGGTGATCATTTTATTAATTCTCATAACCTTTCCTCTTGAATGTGTATCAAAATAATTGTTAGGAGAAAATTGATGCTGGTCACTATTAGGACTTAAAGGGTTAAGGTATCACCCGGCCACCTTCAGTAGCATCCCTGCTACAAACCGTACCTTTTCTGAAAGCTTAATAATTGCAAATTACAGATAAGTTCTTTCAAAAATCCAAAATGCTAACACGTGTCAGAATTGATGAGCTTTTTGCAAAAATATATGTTTGTGTAAATTTAAGTCCAGGTCAGCCAAAAACAAATGGAACAAATTGATTAAGATCCCAATTACTTCTTGACACATCTGACTAAAAAACTGTCTCAGATTTTTGACATAAGTGTTTGTTCTTTGTAATAAGCAGATGAAGTTAGGGAAAACAAGTAATTAGTATTAGCTGTGGAAAAAATACTATAGCAGAGAGGGTTTCTGAGAATAATTATCAGCAGGTGAGTTGGCCACATCTCAGCCAATTTGGTTCATGGGTTGCTGACTTGTAGTTTAAAATGTATGCTCAACTTGGCCCAATTTTCATTTCCAGAAATCAAGGAAGACATGATTAATTTTTTGCAGCATCTTGCCTGTAACAAGATTATAACAGATTATATTACCAAAGCTGTCAATGTTGATGTATATGTGTACCAGAGAACGAACATAGTTTTTTAAACATAGTAGGAAAACGTTTCCACCGCATGTGGCAGCTCAAGACATAAGACAGTGTGAAAATGTAACAATAATTCTCTATCCCTTTATTATACAAAAAGGATATGTTATTTCTGTGGAAACTTACGAGCGCAAAAGATTCTTTGATGCCTATTTTTTTAACTGATTGTTGACAAGTTCTGCCTCACAGAACGCCTAATGCTCTTTAAATGGTTGGTGGCCAACATGCCATATTTGCACCCAATAGACCTTTTTACCGATACGGCGGCCATAATAAATTTACTAGATTTAAGGAGTATTATGGGATGGCCAGGGAACACTTGCTTAGTATAGAGAACTTTACTGTATATTTCTCGAGAAAAAGGCGATCATTTTTACATCCAAACAGGCCATGGCACAATGAATCTTTTTTCCCCATTACAATCTTTTTTCTTGGAAAACTTAAAGAATTGGCCTGAAAAATGCATGTAAGTACTGAGCGAGTATACCGGATCGTGCTCATGCCCCCTGGGCATCCCATAATACTCCTCAAATCTAATATATTCAATATGGCCGCCATATCAGTAAAAAGGTCTATTAGGACATGTTTGTCTCCCACATGTCCATGCTTAGATGAAAACAATGATAGATGGCTTAATCATTGGACCCATGAAAAGGACACATTAACCAAAGAACATTGCCAAAACATTGAGCCATAATCAGGGGTGTCGCAAAAAGCCAACTGCCAGCTAATATAATTTCTCTGGCTAAAAAGACCCTACCGTGCATATCTGTTCAAATTGCCTTGTAAAACAAAACCATTGGGTAATTTTGAAGGTGAATTCGAAACTGAGAAAAAAAGCTTACTTGACCAATAAAAATGCCTGCTTATCTTTTCCTTAATGAGGAGGACATGGGAAGTTGCAGTGTTGCAGTGTCACTACTTTTGTTTGTGCAGTGTTGCAGTGATCTAAACCACATGGTGACTGCGGTGTTTCTTATTTTAAACCTATGGTACTTGGTGAAATGAAGTAACTTGCGGACCCTTTGCAGCTTTGTAGTCTATTATTTGACTGAAGTCACTAAAACGACGAGCATTAACCCTTTAAGTCCCAATAGTGTCCAAGATCAATCTTCTCCTTACAATTATCCACACACTGTAAAGAGATAAGTTATGAGAATCAATAAAATGATCACCCAAGAGAAAATACTTTGATCTTTGAACAAATTCTCTCAACTAATTCTTCAAGGAAATGCATGGAGATCAGTTTGGAGAATTTGTATGTGGATACTGGGGCTTAGAGGGTTAAGAACATTGAGACTTGAATTAAAAACTCCCTTTATACTTTATGTTTTTAATAGTTAGTTCATCCTGTAAAAGCCTTGTCAATAGCAGCAACATTGAGATCATTGAGCCTAAAACAGAGTGCATGACCAGCTGTGTCACCTTTTTTTAACGAAGAGGGGGAAAGGGTGGGGATCCGAAGTACCGTCATAAAAACAAATTCTAGTTGGTAAGTTCGTAACATGCCACCATGCATTCTTTACATCTGCATGACTGAAATAGAGTTCTTAGAATCAAAGACGTCAGCCTGAGTCTCCAATACATCAAAAGCCGCTCCTAGATCCTTCCTCCCCAATTATATGGAGATTATATAATGGATTACACAAAAATTAATTTGCGACATCAGAGTTTCCTTGACTTTTTTTTGCAGTGCTGCAGTATTTGTTATTTTTTTCTGTGGTGTGGTGGTGTTGACAGTCCCAGGGCTCAAAGTTTAAATTTGAGTTTGGGAGCACTTGTGCTACCAGATGTAAATTTTTAGGCACACTGCCGAAATTTTAGGCGCACAGCTGAAAATTTTAGGAGCACAGGTTATAATGTTGGGAGCATCTATTTCAAAAGAAAAAGTAAAAAGCTTAACAGTGCCACGTTTATTTGTCATCTTCAGTTTGTTACTTTTACTTCAGTCTTGTGATTGATAAAACACAGCCGATTTGCTACGCAGTAATACCGTTGTGATTTTTAATACTAATTTCTCTTTTGACAGTACAGTTGTGATTAAAGAAAACTTACACTTAAAAACAATTCAAAACTGACAACAATGAGCATGTCGAACAAGAATGAAATTAATCTTTAATGAATTTGTTAAATGCGCAATGACTTACATGTACCTGGAATACAACTTAAAAAACTTTCTTACCTGGAAAAAAAAAGGCTCTTAATCCCCACCATTTTTGTTTTGATTGACGTTAAAACTAAACATTCGACATGATCATCCATTGCGCAAAAAGTACGAGTTTTGTTCGTCGCATATATTTGCATGTGTCAGCGGTGTTTATTACAAAACAGAAGAGTCTAGGATGGAGTAAAACATCGAAACGAAAAAGGACATTCGTGTAGAATCCATTGGGAGAAAAGACCAATTAAACATACACCATCTTTCTAGTTCGAGTTTGTAAGTATAGTCAGAAGTCAGTCAGTCGCACTGTGCTTTGGGTTTTACGGTGCACAGGTGCGACTACACATGAATTTTTAGGCGCACAACCAAAAATCCAGTTGCATATGCGACCAGTTAGTCGCTAACTTTGAGCCCTGAGTCCCCCAATTTCCCCCTCCTTAGGTACATCCCAGCATAATCAGATCTCTACTGACAATGACTTCAACACAACTGAACTGGATAAAGCTGCAAATGACTGAACAGCCTCCAGAAAATGGTTCTCTGTCTGGTTCTGCAACTTATAATAACAAAGAATTAATACCTCGCCATGATAATGGTCTGTAATGGGCATACAAAGAATGCTTCTAGTGTGGTAACCAGTTTTCAGGTCAATTTCCTGATTAAATCTTGGATCCTGATAAAAGAAAAAAATAGGATTGTTATCAATACCACTGAAGATAAGTACACAGCAATATTATCTTTCGATCACTGAGTTTGTTTTTTAGTAAATAATATCTTCGGAAAGCGGTTAGCGCGCGCTGCCAGCTTCCAGGAGTAATGACAGAGATCACATAACAAGCAAGGAGCAAGCGTGGTTTCATTTACGAATGAGCAAAATAGTATTTGCAGCCAAAAACAGTTGAACGACATTGCGCATGAGCACACCATTATTTGTAGGCAGTTATTTGCAGGTCACGTGGTGGGCTCTCGGCCAATGAAAAGGAAGAAACATTTGCATCAAATGATAACAATAATTATCAACCTTTGGAAAGGTGATCTGATGTTTTCAAGTCTGTCTTGCTGAAATATGGGTCAATATTTCCCTATCAAGGAGTCACGTACTAAATGATTATCCCTGCAAAATATGCCAGCAAACTTTCTGGCCATAAAATTACTATTGGTTCCTTGTTAAACAAAACAATTAACAAGAAGTTTACATTTACTAATATGACTACTAACATGTAGAATTCAGTATCCAACTGAATCTCTAGCAAGTGCCGTAAAGAGGGAAACAGAAACATCATCCATTTTGCATAATAATCATTTAAAAGGATAAAACAGATTAATTACAATGACTATGTTCTTGTCAAAGAATAATAAGATTAAAGCTTAACCCTTTAAGTCCCAATAGTGTCCAAGATCAATTTTCTCCTTACAATTATCCACACACTGTAAAGAGATAAGTTATAAGAATCAATAAAATTATCACCCAAGAGAAAATACTCTGATCTTTGAACAAATTCTCTCAACTAATTCTTTAAGGAAATGTATGGAGATCAGTTTGGAGAATTTGTATGTGGATACTGGGGCTTAAAGGGTTAAGAAGGATCAACCCTAAGAATAACAGGTTACTATTGAATGGAATGTGAGAAATTTACAGCTGTTTTGCATCAGACTAAAATAGCTCCTTGTGGAGATATTTATGGAACACCCCCTATTGCTTCCTTCAATTGCTTTTAAAAGGAGCTGTGTCACAAAAATTTATTTAAATTTAAACAGTGGCAGCTGCCATTAAATTGCGAGAAACATATAAATGGTGGCTCACAACATTAAAAGAAGGTATAAAGAACACAGCAAGTAAAAACACAGCAAGTAAATTTAAACACTGGCAACTGCCATCAAATTGTGAGAAACATATATAAATGGTGGCTCACAACATTAAACGAAGGTATAAAGAACACAGCAAGTAAAAAAGAAGGCACAGACGGACTACCTTAAACAAGATTAGCATGGATTGTGTTTTTTGAAAATTTGTTAAGCTTCAATTTTTCAAAGTTTATTTTGTTGTTTGTAAAGTTTGATAGAATCCTTGGGACACATATTTGGTTCATGAAAGCTTTGACTGTGCCATATGCAAGTAACTAAATCACTTCAGTTACATGTAATTTCCAAAGCGAATAAGGACATGTAATTGGCAAAATAAACAAAATGAACTAGACAACCGTGGCACAGTCTTTTTAACCTTTTAAGTCCCAATACTGTCCAAGATCAATTTTCTCCTGACAAAATTTATCCATACAGTGTCAAGAGATAAGTTATAAGAATCAATAAAATGATCACCAAAGAGAAAATACTTTGATCTTTTATCAAATTCCCTCAACTAATTCTTTAAGGAAATGTATGGAGATCAGTTTGGAGAATTTGTATGTGAATATTGGGGCTTGAACGGTTATTGTTCATCCATCTAATACTGGCCTTGTACGCACGTCAAAAACTAATATAAAGTTTTGTTTTTTACTCTAAAAATAATAGGGCCAGCTAAAGTGAGGCTAATGTAATGTGAAAAAATAACAATTAATGTTCTGCCCTTTATATATTATAAGATAAATATTACAGTTGAATATAAAATAAAATTATTATTATGTAAATTTAAAGAAACAACCAGACAGGAAAATTAGCAGGTATATAAGTGAAGCCAAATGAAGAAATAGCAAACTTTATGGTATAGATACAGCCACAAGCAGCCAATTAAAACCATCATCACAAAAAACTGTCAAATGGAAAGGATATCATGCAAGATCGTGCTGACATTATTAATTAAAATGATTATATAATATAACTAAAGTCCAAGTTACCTCTATTCAAATGCAAATTTTAAACAGTGTTAAATGTAGACATTGCATGATCATGACTTCATTAAAATACATGTACCAGATCAGTTAAGCATAAACACATTGATATTCTTCTTGAATATTAATTTATTTATGATTTTTACCAATAGCATAAGCTCATTGACAACTTACCCAACAAAATTAGGCCATTCAGTCCTTAAATATTCTAATGTAAGTACATGCAAATTTTCATTAGAGTTTCATTCACCACAGGAAGAAGTAATTTTCAGTGGTCACTCAACTGTAAGCTTATTTCGAATTAACAGCTGAGATTGCACTCTTGAGTTAATGGATCATACACACACAAGACGTTATCTGCTTGAGTTCAAACTGTAAAGTTTTACCAGGAATAAAGAAGTTAATCTAGTTTAAGAGCCATAGCTAAATCATGAAGGCATTAAAATATCATGTTTAAAACTTTGACCATTCACACTAACTCTTTATTGTTATTAAAATAATCACTACAATGTGTGTATTCATCTGTCATGGAATTATGATAAACATTTTAACACTCATGAATGTATCTCTTAGAGCCTAATTTATAAGTACATCTGTTATGTTTATCTTCTACTCAAAATGCTTTTGCTCATCCAAGGCCTAACAATGCAACTTAACCACAACAGAAGCTACAAATGTATTGATTATAAAACCGGTTGCTGAGTTTAAAACATAGGCACGTTAAACGTGCATGAGCTATTTTGAATGCTTCAGTGTAACTTTAATGCTTCGGTGTAACCTTACCAAAAGTGATGAATCTACCTCTTTCATCCTAAATGTAGATTGGGTTTTTGTGCAAAATTGCATATTGCGGTACATAAATGAAAACACGAAACGGTCAGCTGAATCAATCTTCAAGCTATATATTCAATTTCTTCTGTCTTTCCCTGTTACATCTGGTGCAAGTTAAACAAATCGTTAAAGAGAAATAAACTTCTACGCACCAAACCTTGATTAGAAGGAAAACTCTAAGGTTTCCTCAGAGTTTCTTAAGCCAAAATGTGACTCATCGAATACTGAATAGTTACGAAATACCAGGATTTTTATCATTGTGGTAGATGGTTGCATCATCATAATTCACGAGGTTTTCACGTGCGATTCTACTCAGTGAAACAGTCTTTAACTCCGACAACTTATTTCTTCTTCTCAGAAGACAAGAGCCTTTTTTAAGGATTTGGTTTCAAAAGGAAACAGGTCTTCATACGTCCAAGTTACTATTTATCATTGTGAAAAGCCAATCTGCATGAGATGTACAGTCACACAGCTAGCACGTGAAAGTGTTGGACTTTGCCCCTTTCGTCATTCGTACGTGAGCGAATTCGAGTTATCACACAGTAAACTAGTAAACAGAATTCTAAAAATAACTCACGCACACAATTTGCACGTGAAGATGTTGGTCTTTCGCCCTTTTACAATTCGTACGTAAAAAAAAGGCAAATTGTTTTACTACAAAATTTTCTCAAACGATTTTAAGAAATCACCTCGGCTTCATTATAACATCTGCAATTAAATTATGTTTCATCCAACGTCAAGGTTGATAACCTAACATTTATTAACATTTGTGAAACAATCTTTAACTCCGATAACTTATTTCGTCATGTTTTAAAAGCCATTGCTTCTTAAAAGACAAGAGCCTTTTTTAAGGCATTGGTTACTAAACGAAACAGGTCTTCATACGTCCGAGTTACTATTATTATTGTGAAAAGCCAATCTGCATGAGATGTACAGTCACACAGCTGGCACGTGAAAGTGTTGGACTTTGCCCCCTTTTGTCGTTCGTACGTGAAATAACTCATGCACACAATTTGCATGTGAAGATGTTGGTCTTTGCCCCTTTCACAATTCGTACGTAAAAAAGAGGCAAATTGTTTTACTACAAAATTTTCTCAAACGATTTTAAGAAATCACCTCGGCTTTATTACAACATCTGCAATTAAATTATGTTTCATGCAACGTCAAGGTTCATAGCCTAACATTTATTAACTTCCAAGAAAATTGTCAAACTGCCGAAATATATTTCTACTTATATCATGTTACTCCACTCAATATAACAGTATCTAATTATTGTGTCAACTAGCTTCTTCCAATTTTATTCCCTAATGCTACTGTTTCTACTTAAGTTACGCATATTTACTAAATAGAACGAAAAAGGTCGGTTGAACTTTGTAAGCGAGAGAATAATATTTTTAAAGCTTGTTTATGGGATTAACAATACTCGATACAGCTTTCCAAAAAATAAGCTGCCTTTTAAACTTCTAAAACCACATTTTATAGGGCGCATACTTTCGAATTAAAGTCTATATCTAAATATCAATTATTGCTTCATTGGAAGAGATTTGAAAATATATGATCTTTTAACTCTACCCAGTTGTAGCAGGTGAAACAGAACTCATACTGACGTGCGTTGTACCGATAGCCGAATTAGGTTAGAAATGCCCCGAAGCAGCAACCACACTTAAATATGAACCCTCAAACAGCTGCATCACTGTTCACAGCGTTTGAATCATGAAGATATTTTATGTAATGCTTCCGAACACCTCGGTACCCGTAATAAAAGACGAAAAAATTGTGAAGGATCAAGATGGCGGTCTCAAAGTGCCCTTGTTCGACCTTAACCATGCAATGCCATGTTTAAATAGATGCCAAGATCTCATTGGTTCCTAAGCATCAACTCATAGTACCTTCAACCTTATTGGCTCTTGCAACAAACATCCCAACATACAAAGCCACAAAGCCACAGAGCCACAAAGATACATACGCTTACACCACTGACATATGAGCTATTTTTTCAAAATAGCTCAAACAGAGATTTCCAACCTAAACAATAAACAGTTGGCAAAACTTGCCCTTGCCTCATGTAGCCCATTCTGACTTGACCTAAATGATCAACAGTTCATGAAAGTATACAGTCACCATAGCTTAGGTTTTTCACAAATTGAGTGACATGAGAAAAAAGTCTTTTAAATAAAAGTGAAATGAAGACTTAATAGAAGCAAGCAGTCAAGAGATCTACATCAAAAGTGACCACATGTTGAGAAAAACGATTAAATAATTAAATATTATTGCCAGTGCCTTAAAAGTTCCTGTAATGAATTGTCACTTCATTAATGGTAATAACATTTGTATCAAATCCACCAAACGGACAAAGTACTCAAGCTGTGGTCAGTAACAGGAGCTATGACCAATGAACCAGAATTTTGAAGGGACTTCCAAATGCCAAACATTTTAGGATAGTTTATTAAAATACACTACACCTCATCAGAAATAAAAGTCGACTTATTTTTTGCAGTTACATTTTTTAAATCAGAAGACACATTTATAATCTACAATATATAAACAGTAGCTCATGATAGCGAATGCCAAATGATGACTATACACACTATTCTCTCAGATCATTAAGGTTTACTACTATTCCCTGAGACCTTCAGGTACTGAAATACACTCAGACAGCCACCATTTGTCACATATTTTGGAAGAACATCAACAAGGCCTTCTTAGTGGGAGGGGAGTATGTATGGCGCTAGCACAAATCTCAAAACCAGTCATTTTGCATACTTAAAGAGGAAGTCACATTGCTGTCGGTATTTTACTATATTTTTTAAACTTTTTTTGGTTGCTGTCAACCAATCTTGCTAAAACATAGAGCAGAGAAAGATGTGGTGCCATACTGAAACTCTAGTTCTAGTGACTTTTCTAGATAGAAAAAAACAGCAGACATTTCACCATGTCACAACTGGTTCCACCCAAAATTACATCTGAGGAAGAAGCGCAGAAATTCCATACTGATGATGTGTTACTTCACCCAGATCTGGGTAGTGCAGAGATGCCAACCTCTGGAGACCTAACATTGGGAGACTGTCTGTTTTTTTACTTCCCCCCCCCACCCGAAAAATTGACCCAGCCCCCAATGGGAATGACGTAGGACATTATATGACGTCTTACATGATGTACATACTATCAAAATTTGAATGCTAGAAATTATCTTTGTCAATGACAAAAATGCCCCAGAAACTGTACTGCGAATAAGAAAACTTCAAGTTTTGAGCTAAAAATGGGCTAAATCTCAAAATAAGACTGTTTTATTTTTTACTAAGTATTCAATATTTATAGTGAACGTAAAAAGCGGGAGATTTATGTACCAAAGCGGGAGAGCGGGAGACGAGGCAAAAAAGCGTAAGTCTCCCGCCAAAAGCGGGAGAGTTGGCATCTATGGTAGTGTGTCTGACTGGTCATGCTGCAAGGGAAATTTGCTTAATTCAACCAAGCATGAGCACTACCTTGTTATGGTTAGTGACATGTCATCAATATCCAGGTGATCTGTGACATCACTGCGGGGGCCTGGGGAAAGAAATTTTTATGCTGTATCCCATAAACCAACGCGCGCACCAATTCAATTCAATTCAATTCAATCTGTTCCCGTCAGCTTTGGTTTATGGGATACGGCATTAAAATTTCTTTCCCCAGGCCCCCGCAGTGACGTCACAGATCACCTGGATGGTCAAGAATTACTGCAGTTGTTCCTTAGACATCATTTCAGAGGGCAACCAGCGATGGCTTCTAAAATGTAAGCTGTTTCTCAGGCTAGTGACTTTGCCCACTGATGCAAACATTTCCTCATAATTAAAAATAAAATTCTGCATTGACCAATGAGGTCAATAGAGAAAACAAAAGTGTTAGTCCACAGACATTCTTTCTCAGGCAACTTGCTTATCAGACTTATTTGGAACTAGCTGTGTCCTTATACCCCGGGGCTTCATTAAAAATTCTAGTAGCAGGTGAAAGGTGCATTTTTACAAGAGAATATTTTGAAAAAGGCTCCACGTCTGAATAAAAAGTAGTCATAGGATACCAAACATTAGCCAGAGAATTTAGCCTAATAAACGAAGAATTCTCTGACCTCCCATGCTTAATAAATACCCTGAATACCAGTCCGGATTATCCCCATATATTAGGACACCTGTGACGTCATGAAGCTATTAACATGGAACATGGTGGTCTTTTTTCAAATATTCATACACACACAAGAAAATCGCTTTGTTTCCTTTCTCTCAAGCACTCATCCAGGACTTTTAGTGTTCAAGTCCCCCTAAAATAATAATGAACAAGCATGAATGCCTGCAATCTTACATATAACAAAACTGTGTATTTTCCTGTCCTATAAAGTAGCCCTGAACTCTCCAGCAAAGTTGGGACCAATTTAATTTTTAAAAAAAATCATTACTAGCACAACTCATGCAAACAAGTCTGTAGGTAATTACTGTATAAGCAAACTCTGCAGAAACAATTCCAAAAACAGTGCAATGACCAAAAAAATATATACAATAATTACTGCATTTCTAATATATCAATATTAACTTCTTGCCATTAACAATATTTTTAAATAATGTACTTCAATTACAATAAAAGTAAAAACAATCTAATTCACAAAGATTGTACCGATATTGACTTGACAACACTTTCATATAGACAAATAAGTAACAAATAGAGAGAGAAGGTATTTCTTTCCTTAGATGATAATAGAAAATGGCCATTCTTTTATGATATCTATAATATAACAGTCTATTTTCAGATGTAACAAGAAAAATTCAGGATATATAATAATCGAAACTTAAAAAACCACAAAGATATGGAGTATCATTAAAAGAATCCCTTATCTTTTGCATATGTGTTACTTAATGTGTACAAGAATGTGATGAATGAGTTTGAATTGATGACATTATTTGTACATGTGAGTCTCTGGCCCACACTAAAGTAACTGGTCAAGATAAAATTAAAAACTTCCAAACAACTTTAATCTGAAACATCTGTAACCAATCCACATGAGAAATCATTATGGTAAAAACAAGTTTATAATTTGTGTTCAAATTGTTTGGAGATGTTTTGGTCATCTAGAAATGAACAGAGAGATTTATATTCTATAATCATCACGAACATATCCAAAACCATTGATATAATTCGTAGTTGAACAAATTTGTATATTAAAACTACATCCGTAATCTACAGATCTCCTCTTCAGCTAACAATTTCCATATTTTATCTGAAGCTACATCCAAGGTTTTTTGAGACTGCTGTTGACAACAAAATTTTATAACTTTTAAAGACCCAAAATGATGCATACTTTTGTAAGGAAAATTCAAAATAACAGAGAGCTTTCTTTGTATCAAAAGTTGTATCATTTTGCTAAAAGAAATTCTATGATGCTTTTAACTGAAGGAAAAACATTGAAAACATTTTTATCATAATGAATATAAATGTTAAAATGTAAATCATAAAGTAATATAAGCCAGAAAGATTGCCGGCATTCATCTGCAATAATATCGCTGAAGAGGGAAAATCGCGTACTTTGTGGTTAAAAAAAATTAAATCTAAGAATTTCTCACGGATTTCTTGCAGAATAAAATGTAAATAATGAGGTCCACATTCGTGTCCGGCCTATGATAAATTTTAGTTTAATTAAGAAGAAAGCTTTCAGCTAGAAGATATAACTGTTTACATAAGCCCTTATTTTTTCATGCCACTTTTTGTTCTGGTATTATATTACGTGTATACAGTGAAAAACGTAAAAGGCCGACTTTTTAACATTACAAAGACTACAGTCACTTCCTTTAGACAAAATTACTATTTTCGATTTTACCTGAAGTTAATATTCTGAAATGAAGGAAAACAGAATTTCCTCTGAAAAAATATTACCTTCAGTAATTAATATGTCATTCAAGAAAAAAATCTAAAGTGGTACTATAACTATGAGAAAGGATTATTCGAAATCGCTTAATCACCTCGCGTGACATATAGTCTGTTTTTACAATAATATATATCTCGCATCCTTTTTCAGTCAGAATATTGTATGAAATGAAAAAAGTCCTTCAAATGTGACTTATTCGCACCACTTCGCATTCAGGAACAAAAAAACTTGACACAATCGAGTGACACCGAACAGGAATTATTTCCGACCCGACTACATGCAGACGACACCCCGTGAAACAAACACACACAGGCTGTAGACTTGCTACATGTAACTTCCAGAGTTACTCCCATTTAAAATCACTTGATCGTGGAACATTTAATTTACCTTATCCACCAGGGACAATACACCTTTAAAAAGGCTACCTTTGCTAAAGAATTAACTTGTTCCAGAAAATTTAATACAAAATGCATTTATTGATATAATTTTTTTGGCTGAATAGGTTTGTGACCACGACTGTTATGACATGGATCACGGCCGGCTTAAAATCTAGCGACATGCCCTTCTAGCTAAGAAGAGGTTGTGAAAAAATCTTTTATTTTCTCATGATGTGTTGAGGTTACTATCTCTCACTGAGTTCACTGAACTGTCCAACGCCAATCGCTGAGAAATGTAAACAAATAAGTAAATATGTCCTCGCAGAGGGGTATAGCAATTACAACTACAATGTTTTGACGAAAAAGCTCCCGATTTCCCGTTTAAAAAGTGTTGTTATTTCGCTGTTGATGAATAAAATCGCGTTAACAAACCGATCTTGGTTGTAAGCTAAAACGTAGTAATCGATTTTTAAAACCGGCGAGTCTACAGACAGAAACTTCGATTTCAACCCGAATGAGGGATAGTCGATAAAAGTACACGGTATCTGATTCAATTCGTTTCCAAGGAGTCTCTCGCAAAATTGAGGGGTAAGAAAAATTAAACGAATTTTTTGCACAGATTTAAAAGTATCTACAGAGAACTGTCAATTCGTTTACCGTGTTAAATCCACCAAGGAGTCTAAGCTCTCGAGTGCAACACGAACCATTAATCGATTAACAAGAATTTCGAGGGGACAGCTAAAGGCGCCAAACATTTTAGTTTATGAACTATAAAATGCTCGGCTGTCTTGAAAATTATCCCTGCTCCTTTTCGCGCACGTATGAATTAAATATGGATAAATAAGAGAAATAAATAGAGTTAATACAGCATTACTTCTGCTACGCAACTTGCAAATTCGTAAAAGCTAATGAAGACAGAAACTAACAAGTACGGGACCACTGAAAATGATAAATTCGCAGTGTGAGGATTGGATGACGAGTTCACAGCTGATTTGTCTTAGCTTACCTCATACGCGTTTGCAATGTTTACGACCTCTCCAGTTGCAGCTGTATATCCAACAATCCCTGTTCCCAAAGGAATTCGAATTTCTTCCAAACCCTGCATGTCCTCTAGTTTTGACTCGGCGTTCACGTCGAACACCTTTGACACGAGATATCGAGGTCCATCTTTCGGGCCTTGGAGAAGAAACAGCGAGCATCGGTCACCATTGACAAGAATACTGACATTTTGTAGAATTTTGTGACAAAGACTCGTTGAGTCCAAATCGTTGGAAATATCCTTGACGAGTTCCATTAGCAACTCTTTTTCGTCGAGCTGTAAAAGCTCCACACGAGATTTGCGATTTCGAGGGGAAGGCCGTGTTCTATGGGGTTCATTTGGCGTAAGGAAAGTCGCTTGCCCATCCACAACATTAACTAAGGGTTTTAAAATTCCTCTTCCTTCGAATTCAGACGCAGATATTTTTCGTACAGGCGTCGAAGAACCCGAAGGCGGCGGTGTTCCAGTGGGTGTAGGACTTCTTACAGAACGCGATTGAAGCCAGGAGTCGATTAGAGTCCTGCTTGCTTTGCGCGTGAAATACGAGTGAACGAAATCCGGGTGTTCATCGAGCCACGCTTCTATATTTTGCTCGACGTTGTTTCCTTCGAGTTTGATAGTCAAAGGCTCCGTTTTCTCGTTCTTCGTACAACAATTCGCCATCTTCCTGGCAAATTGTTGTGATACATTCGAGCAACTGATGCTCTCGATCGAGTTGATCCCTCGATCTGCAACAACAAGAGAAGAAACTGACAACCAGTTGTTTAAGTTGATTGACAGTTAATTGCAGCAGCGCTTCTTTGATTGGTTGAGCCGATAGGAGGCTTTCCAACACATCGCCTCGAGTTGTTTCTTGCAAAATAGCAAATTATACCAGACAGATTTTTCTTTTGTTGAAGAACAAATTTTACTGAAAAAGGCATCTCACGAAAATTGCCGAAAAGAAAGCCGGGCGGCATATCGCCTAGAGTATTTACCTTTTTTTGTTTGTTTGATAACTTCCAGGTTGTTTGTTGTTTGTTAGACTTGTCCGGTGTTTCGTTACTTTTTGCTGTTGCTCAATCTGCGAGCCATAGAATAGAAGGAATCGTACCTCGAAAGCGATTGCTAACGACAAAGTAGACCAGCCTCTCGGAGAAAAAAAAATGGTCAGACACTGTCAGCCAGTGCAATATCATAAAAAAAATTGTTTATAGAACAGCGATTTGTTTTTCAAAGCATAGCTCTTCTCAATTTTTCAGTTTTCTTTGTCACCAACCAGTACCTCAGAAAACGCAGATGACAGCTGAATTGTATATAAATTTTCGTTATCATTTTGTTCGAGGCTTAGTCCAAAACCGAAAGAAAAGTTTTCCATTTCCATTATTTTAATAATCAAACCTGTCGTCAGTAAACGACTACGCATCGCTAATCGCTTTCAATTATTCAGTGTTCTCAGACAGTGACTTCAGTACACATAAGGATATGAGAGTGATCAATTTCAGAGAGTGATAATCGAAAGCCCATTTGATAAGCCCGGTTCAGTGTCTTCAGTTGCTTTTTGTCATCATGTAATTATACCCAAACGCGCACAGGTGTCCTGCATCCAACTCTAGCGGGTCTTCCAGCTCAAGGCTGAAAAAAATTCTGTTCTAGAAAAAGAGGGTTCTTGGCGACCAATTTTTTAAACGGTTCGTTCAGTATTCCGGACCAGTTTCAAAGGCCCAAAACAACTTGTCTTACTATATTCATCTGTCAGAACAAAGAAACACGATCAATATCGTTATGGAACGGATAGAAAAAGAAAAAACAGCTTCATTTACACAAACGTAACATTCTAATTTTTAATGTCGAGGTTTATAAGGCGTCAGTCAAAACAAAACTGCTATACCATATGAAATAACGATATTGAATAAATATATCGGGCTTGCAAAGATGAGTGACCAGCTATAGAACAGTTCTTCTACTTTAATTGGTTGCCTGAAGTTTTATTTTCAGTTTAATTGCCATACATGTTTATGATGCAATTTCGTCTAAAATGACACAGTTTATAATTCACCAGCAAAAAGGTACACTGATGTAGACTGGCTCTCACTAACGAGCTCAACAATGAGCTACAAAAAAAAAACCCAATTTATCATAAAAGTCAAAACATTGTTATAAAAGTGTCTGTTATGATGATATAAGAATTACTCTTTAAGTCCGCCGGTTAAAATAAATCGGTTATGTTAATTATAAAACGGTCAAAGTAAAAATGTTATGGTTCGCGCAGGGGTCTCGCGTGATTTTTTGACCAATATACTGTCCGTCAAAGTCACGCAAGTCGACTGGTTCGTAAAAAATAGTATAATGTATAAAGGAAATGTTTTTGTCTGCCAAAGGCAGATCGCCGGGTTCTATTTATTTATTTATTTATGTATGTATTTATTTATTTATTTACTGTCTTGTTTTATTAAAAAGTGAGCTTCAATTTCATCCAAACCGTGCAGTGACGACAGTGACTCCGCATTTTCTTTTTTCACAGTCAAACAATGAAGAAACAAGTAACCTGAAAGTACTCCAAGTACAAAGTGATCCATATAGCTGATGACAATTTCAAATTTGTTCACAGACTCAAAATTATTCGGCACCAGAGTAGGAAATTCCCTTTTTTCCCGACTTAAGGTTTTTTGAGAGACTTTTTAAATTTCTTGAAATAAACAGCGAAGCTGGGTCCAAAAGTCGCCTACTCAGATGTTAATACTTTGACTAGAAGCGTTTTGTAGTTTTTATCTCACGCTGAAGATCTACTTGAACATGCGAATTATTGGATTATCTTACAGACCGATTGAAGGAGTAATTATTATAATCTCCAATTTCGCAAAATCTTGATTGATAGCTAGGCATTCTGAATATTTCATCACCCTTGACACTTACAAAAATTGTTTATTACTGGATCGTCGTTGGGACGGACTGGTGAGATGGACAGTAAATTTTTCTCTAAATGATCCATTTATTTTCGTTTTCTTCAATTTCTTTAGGCAACCACAGAAGGTTGCTGCCTCGACAGAAAACCAGTACAACCACAGAAAAAAACCCGTGAGTAAAAACCTCGGTTTTTAAGAATCTGTTTAGGTTAAAACTTGCCAGTTAGGCCTCTATCTCCAAGAACCTGTTTAGCCTAATATTTGAAACAGGTTATTTTCTAACTCTATAAATAAAACTAGTTCTGTACACATGGACAAATAAGAGGTGCGTCAACACACCAACAGTGCAAAGAAATGGTACATGCATGTCTGCAGACTTTATATACTACTGAACGAATAAGCTGAATACCACTAAATACTCCTGGCTGGAATGCATTTTTTCTTCAGAAAGTAAGAGCCTTTTAACTTAAATTTGTGCTTATTACCATTTATGTAACTGTTTAAGCAACCTTGGGAAAATGCAATTATACTCGCGGGTTATCACTGTTTTACTCGAATTGAAGGTAGCAGATTTAAATTTAAAAGGAAATTGAGTTCAGTTGAGGACTGGGTGAGATGCATGAGTCATGAGACGAAGACTCGATAAGAAATCACCTGAGAGGATAATTAGGTGATAGCAACTACATGTAGTTTGTTGTGGGTTGAATTTCATGACGATACCATGACGGTCCATGACAATCGCGACCGCGTACGAGACTTTGTTCGAAAGCTGAGAGGGCCTGAGGTGATCGGGGGTGGTGGGGGGGCGGGCTTACGTTGGCACTGAAGGAAAAGTTTGGGTAGAGATGTGATCGCCTGGGCTTTCAAACACTAGCCCTGTTTAAGACAAAAATTATGCCTTTCAGTACCCTGTTTCACACAAGAGACCTTATTCTATGGCCCTGATTCGTTTCGTTGCATACAGAATTGAGTAATTTTCAAGTAACCGTTATGGAGTACTGAAATGTATACCGTTTATCGCTAACCATCACACTCTTTAAAAAGGCTTCGATCGGTTCAAAAAGGCTCGCTGCTCAAGACGCTAAATAGTAAAATCGTCAGTACACCCTGTTTGAGGTTCAAGACCCTAAAACCATACCCTGCTCGGCTGCATACACCCGTAAAAGCCAAATAAGGGAGTGCTCCCCCCCGTGGGCTTATCCCTGCAAAAGCCATTTATCCTTATCGCTCTAGGCAGGAGCCTATAGCTAGGCTCCTGTTATTGCCTATATGAAAAGAGCAAGAGTTAATTTTTGGAATGTTCAAGCTTCAAGAATCTGACACTTTTTAACCTGAAGTACATTGAAAGAAAGAATTGGCGAAGTCAAGGAACTTTTTCTCTCTCCCTCTATTTTTGCTAAATCATTAGTACTTTCATGCTGACACCGAGTGCCGTCGACACTCGAGTGCACTTTATATCAATTACAGGTCGGAATTTTGATGACTGACATGATTCTATATATAAAGACCCATTCTCGACCTCAATGCTTTCATCGCGCTCAGCAGGAGACAGAAGAGATCATGGATCGAGATTGTTGTAAAGTTAGGAGGATAAGATCGGGGCCAAGAGAGAATAATAGGGAGCTTAAGCAACAGCGTTTTTGAGCGACGGACGTCAACCGGAAGTGGACGTTCTGCATCATTGGACGGTGGTTTGATTGAAACTCTCAGGTAAATCGCCCTTATAAGAGAAAAGAAACTTATCAATACAAATTTCTTAGCGTCAAGGCATATAGTAAGGGAGAAGACCTCACTTCCGGTTGAGGTGCGTCGCTCAAAAACGCTGTTGCTTAAGCTCTCTAATGAGTCAGAGGGAAACGCCCAGTCTAAACCTTAGCGGATATGTGAGAAGGGCTAATTTTGTTAGCCGTAATGTCATGTTTGCCTCAAATAAATCAGCCCTTCGCCGTATTGCCAGCCTTAAATTTTGCATTCAGTTTCAGTTTGAATTTCACTTAAGTTATTTTTAGACCAATTAGACTGCTTGAAGTAATCGGAAGTTGGTGTCCGGAGAGGCCCGCAAACCTCATTAATTCTTTGTTGTCAAGGGAACATAATGGCACATTATGCCGTCTTGGTGTGTCACCATTACAAAGTGGCGAGCCATGGGAAGGCAAATAGACTTGAAATGTATAGCACAAAGAAATGTCATGACAGCAGTAGCAAGATTTTGTTACAGATAGACGTATTTTCCGGCAAGTGGTAGTCAACAAAATGATGAAAGTGTGGAAATCAAACCTAAAAAATCATCTCAAAATAGGTTTCTTTCGGGCCACAGTCGAAAGTGTACTGCTTTATGGTGCTGAATGCTGGACGATGACTGTAAAGATGAGGAATAGACTAGATGGTACGTACACAAGAATGCTGAGAGCAATTCTTGGAGTTTCCTGGAAGGAGCATAAAACCAACAAAGAACTGTACGGCAACCTTCCTAAGATTACAGATACACTGACGATCAGGAGGCTGCGGTTTATAGGACACTGTTGGAGAAAAAAGGATGAGGTGATAAGCGATCTACTACTCTGGGAGCCAAAGCACGGCGCAAGAAAGAGAGGAAGACCAGCAACAACATATGTAGACCAGCTGCGAAATGATACTGGTTTGAGCATTGCTGAACTGAAGAGCATCATGGGAACCGGAAGGAATAGATGAAGCTAGTTAATAGAGTTCGAGCTCGCTCGAAATAATGATGATGATGAATGGTAGTCTAGACTACTAAACGGGTGACTCGATTAAGAGTGTATGCTGGGGGGGACATTTAGGATCTTGTTCCCCCAGGGGGGGAGTACTCCCTATAATGGCCTATACGGGGAGGCGCCGCCCGAAAGGGGTACCTTATCAGGCTTCAGGTATATGAAAGGGAAGGGATTTCTCTTGTTGAAGTATGTGAAAGGGTAGGGAAATATGTCATTTTTGTTCTGTAAAAAGGCCTAAAAGGAATAATATATGCCTTTCTTGGCTGTGAAAAAGTCGAGAAAACGTTCTGAACCCAGTTGTTCGAAGGCCGATTTGCGCTTAACCCCGGGTTAAATTTAACCCGAGTTTCTTTTTCTAGTGTTCAAAAGCTTTTTCTCGGTTAACTTTCTCTGTTATTTTTAGAGCTCCCAATCATAAACTTGTAGACAAAAAGAATTAAAATTGAAATGCTAGCTTTCAATCTGAATTCAAATCTCACACCAACCCTCGGTTATCTTAACCCAGCTTCGAACAACTCGGCCCAGGTTTGAGGTTTTGTTCATATCTTAAAGACAGCGGTAAAGAGGGATGCAAAGTTCAAAACTAGGTTAGTGAAAGGGGTACCGTTTGACAGTAGAAAGTATAATACGAAAGAGGTATCTTTTCTGTCAAAAATGGTATTTGTATAGGTAATAGCATGATTTGTAGTGATATTTGGCATAAATACCACGAGTGATATTTCAAAATTGTTATACGTAATTTCACGAGCCGTGAGGCAAGTGAAATTTGAGACAATTTTGAAATATCACGAGTGGTATTTATGCCAAATATCACTACAAATCATGCTATTATTTGTTTATACTACTACCCGCAAAAGGTATGTAATTTTCACACGTAGGTATTTCAAATTAAGCTGAAATACCACTGCTCTAAGCCAATCAAATTGCAGAAATTTTTCATGTAGTAGTATAAAAAAGGTTAAGGGGTTGGACCTCGTAGCGGAGCCTTCCCGTATAAAACAATGTTGAGTACCCCCCCGGCCCCCGGGCTTGTGCAGCCAATAGTTAAGACCTTGACTTTAGGTAAAATCGAGAAAAACTCCGAATTTTGTTTACTTTGTAACAGTGACTTGAAAGGAATTCAGTTAAAGCGGAGCTACATTGGAAATTGTATTTCCTTCAGCAATCGCTTACTCCCCTTCTTTTCATTTTTTTTATTTTGGAGAGAAAGAGAAAGAACCTGATCAACCTTAAAGAACCTCAAGATAAACATTGATGCTAAAACATATGTATTTACCAAATCTACAGTACACATGATATCGCCTAGCATATAGAAATACACCCTAATTGTTGTTGGCTAAATAATGGGGAACACTAAGAAAAACATTGATGCTACAAGATTAGCATTATAACTACAGATAAATACAGACTCCACAGTGCCTCCACCAAACTGTCAAGAAGAGTTGATGAATAACATGTTCACGTTCAGATGCTTACTAAGAGCTATTTTCTACTACTTGGTAGAAAGTTCTTTGAAAAGTTGTTGAGGTTGTGTAGGTTTATATGGCTAAGGTATAGACTTATAGTTATCACATTCCGCCCCGGAATAAATTTGAATGCATTTACCTGAAGCTCTCAAGAACACGGACTATGGATAGCCTGCGCAGCTGGCGATTTTGTTAGGAAGCGCGCGCGCGTATGGACAGAAAATCCTCGAGGAGAATGGGGCAAGACAAACCCGCGCTCGTTCGCGCGTGCGCTTCCAAACAAAACCGCTAGCCACGCAGGGTAGATTATAGATCGTAGTCAAACGGCTAGCGCGTTGAGTTCTTCTGGAGAACAAAACGGGAAAAAAGGCCTAACAAATGCTGGGAGTAACCTAGCAATCGGCTAAATGAACATAATTTTTTGCATGTTACATGCAAAAACACCATATACAGTTACAAAGTTATAAAACCTCAGGATAAAAACCCAGAGATATAGCCACTTAAGGCACCTGATACTAAGTGCAAAGCACGGAGCACATGCGCCGCCTCTTATTCCTCGACCCTTCTTAACAGTTTAGCAGAGGCCCTGATGAATCGTTGCCACCTACACAACATTTCGGTGTAGTTGGATCTTGTCATAGATCCACCGAAATGCTCATCACCTCTCCACGTTACGGTGTAGTTTTTTGAAACTGGGTTGAGTGAATTTCTGAGCAAACACAGACACACGCGTCTACTTGTAAAAAGAGACAGACGCTCTACGCGCTGTTGGAATTGTTCTAGAGGGCGTTTGTTGTAGCCTTGGAAAAATTTCTTGTTTGGGTCTACTCTTGACGATTCCAGCACGGAGGATTGGCAATTCGGTATTGCTCAGTGCTGATCTGGCAATGTAATTTAATCGTGCAGATGCTAAAACGTAAAACCACGTACTACTTATGCGACACCTTATATAGCAATTAGTATTAATATAAAGGCGAACACCCCTTGAGACATGACTGGGTAACATTGTCAAAAGTATAATTTCAAGAATCAGAATAGAAACACCCAGGTGGCCGGGTGCAAGCAATCCACGGGTGAGAGGTTGGGATCATGACTCTTGCTAAAGCGGTAAAAGATACCGGGGAAAATTGACTTCAAATCCAACATCTTCAACCTCAGAATCACGCCTTCTCTAAAGGGTAAGGTAGGCCTCAGAATCTGAATGTACAAATAGGCAGCTTCCAAAATGGATAGCTGATTGTTTGGGAGGTTTAGTTCCTGCCATTAATTCCTTACGGCCCCCGAACCAAACCCTGTATGGTACGAAAAAACACAGTGTAACACGTTTTGAAAAAGAAAACAAAAGCAAACATCAAGATGTTACACAAACAAGAAACTTCTCAAGGCTACAACATAACGCGGCTCTTACGGAGTTTCTCCCTCTCGTATCGTAACGCGCCCGCCATTCAGTATGTCAGGTTTGTCTGATTCTAACTTGAGTTCCTCCGCTAATCTGATGCCTGGGAATGGGAATAATCTCAGGCGCAGCAAGTAACTCGTCATCAGCTGGGAACTGAAATTCATTCCTTGTCATTTCGTAGCCACCACTGAATGGCGCATCTTCAGCGGGCAAACGAAGGGCCGGCAATGCTGCGTGACGTAACAAAGCTCCTGCACGCCCGCGACCAGGTAAAGCAGCGGTCTCTCTTAAAAACGCGCTGGCGCGATGTGGGGAGACTCGTTCGGCTCCAGGGGCATTTGTGAGACCAGGCTCCCTGGCTAAGACGCCATTGGTTTCTGGCCCTATCTCCGTTTGAAAACGGGATTGTTGCTTTCTGGCATTCGTCATAGCCGATGGTCGCGGCGGAGTTCCTGGCCCTTCAGATTCTGGACTGCTTAGCGGTGGAAAGTCGTACTCAGTGAACAGTGTTTGTGTAGGAAGAGGTGGGACCGTCACTGAGGCAGACTTGATACTCGGCCGAGCTGCCACGGCTTCTTCGAGATCTTGCGCTAGTGGCTTCATCGTTAAGCCATTCCCCTCTGTACTTGTATTGCTTGCTTCTGAATCACTTCCACTGGCGATATCTTGCAACGACTGTCGCAGCCTAGACACAGCGCCGGGAGCTGGGCCAAGTTTTCTCTCTTTTACCCGTCCTTTCTTGTTGTCGTACTTATCTGCGAATTCTTGTCCCTCGTTCCAGGCTTCTCGATTAGCCAGCACGTCCTCTGCGACTCCATTAATCGTGTCCTCGTTGAAGTCCCCGTCGTATGGTCTTGCACGCTGACGGTAGCTAAACTGGTTCAGTGCATGGAATTTTGCAGGAAGCAACTGACCTTTCATCTGCAGGCAAGAAAAATAAACGACATACAAAGAAATTATGAAAGTGGGCATGATATTCGCAGTAGAATTAGTATAGGTAATACCATGATTTGTAGTGATATTGGGCATAAATACCATGAGTGATATTTCAAAATTGTTATCCGTAATTTCACTAGCCGTTCGGCGAGTGAAATTTGACACAATTTTGACATATCACAAGTGCTATTTATGCCAAATATCAGGTACAAATCATGTTATTATTTGTTTATACTACTACCCACAAAAGGTTCTAATTTTCACAAGTAGGTATTTCAAATTTAGCTGAAACACCACTGCTCTAAGCCAATCAAATTGCAGAAATTTCTCATGTAGTAGTATAAACAACCTATGGGGTTGAAATGAAAAGAACCTGAACAAAATTCAGGCCTGACCAGGAGTCGAACCCTAACCTTTCCGATTGCCCGCACGAAACCGCTCATGTTGTTCATTCTATTGCGAAAATCATTTTCACTTTCATATCTTTATCCGCAGTTCAAATTGCGATTTATTTCATATATTTCCATTCATAAACAGAAATTCGAGTTTTTTCCTTCACAGTTGCATTCCACGCAGAAAGTTTCTAAAAAGATGACTAATTGCATCCAGAAAGTACAAATCAATCCAAAGCGGTAACGAGTGTGAAGAACTGTTTGAGGAAACAAAACAGCTTGACCAATTTGTTGGGATTGGGTCAGTCTGACAGAGGCCATTATTTCGATATGTCTGGTGACAGTGGTCAAAGTGTCTGGATAAAGTGCACAGTCAGTCGAAGAGATAACTAAAAGTAGCCAAGAAGTAAAAGATCTTCTCTCCCCTAAATTCGCTTTTACGGCAAACGGCAAACGTCACATTAAAGTTCACAAATTCTCAAATATAATAAGGAAATAAGAAGATAAAATTGTCTAAAATGATTCTTACCGATGAACCGGACATGAAAGAACTTATTTTCTGTGTAACTATGATGACCAGTAAACGAGAAGTACATGTGGTACAGACTGACGTTTCCCGTAAACGATCTTCGATCAGTTAATTGCCAATAGCACGGGTTAATCGTGGCAGTGGGTTGACATAATTAGCTAAGCAGTAGATGATGACAATAACGTTTTAACAGTGGCCGTAAACATGGGCAAAACCGGAGCGTTATGAATGTAGTGAACGCCTCAACAACAGCAGGAAAAAGGTTGTACAGTGCAGGAGCGTAGCATCCATATACGCACATACGCCCATGCGTACAGCTGTTATCTGGATTTTTTTATTATTTCCTGAAAGCATTTTTCGCATTATGTTGATGTCTAGTATTTCCTTTATCCTTTTATTATTCCACATTCTGATGGCATCACTGGCCTTTTTTCCCGTTGACACGTTACCTTACCGATGACATTAGAGATGAAGGGTAAAATAAACAACACAAAAAACCACAAAGCATTGCATTTTCCTTCCTATTTACTTAGCTCGATATAAATAGCCTCCGTAGCTTGCCTGCGTCGCAGACGCTCTAAATCTTCTGTACAGACGAGTGCATGGGCCGGCTGCAACGCAGGCTACTCCGTAGCTCGCGGTTGTTTGGTGTGCTTTTCCATTTGTAGTTCGCAGAGTAAGAGTTACAGTAGCGCGAAAGCTGAGCCGAGGTCGAAACAGAAAACGATGGGGGAGGGGGGCGAGGGGAGAAGGCAGTCAAAAAAACCCTGTGGCTAGCAGGGTGTAAATATTGCAGTTATTGTTGTTACCCCTATATAAGAAGTCATTTTGACTATTTCGCAGCTACGTACCTTGGGATTCACATCCTTAGCATCTCTAACCACGCTGAGGTAAATATTGACTCCATACAGAAATTCAGCTAACAAACGCTCCATCTGGGCAAGTCGTAATTCTCGAAGGTACATAACATGCTGGACAAACAAAGATAACAGAAAAAGGTAACAGAACACTTTACCACTTTTTGGGTTCTCCATCCATGGGCAACTCAACGTAAGGAAAAGTTGTTAAACAATGACGACCTTAAGAAAGATAAGATGATTTTTCAATCAGTAACACAGGCGGCTCAGAAGAGAAAATCGGAAACTGTGACCTTCTGGTTACTAGTACAGATGCTCTACCCCCGGAGGGGGGGGGTACTCCCATACATTACCTATACGGGTATGTGCCGCCCAACGTGGTCGGGATTTTGGAGCTCCTGATTTAGAACAGGGTATCCATTTCAGAGGCATTTTCTAGAACGGGGTATAATATTTAATAAGATGGGAAATAAATAAAATTCTGGATGACGGCTTTATTTTCTGCTTAAAATTGTTGCTGATTATGAAGAAGCATTTATTTGATGTATAAGTCGAACAAATAAAGAAATATCTTTTAATAAAACAGGGCTATTTCAATTTACAAACTTTCTAGAACGGAGTATAAAAAATTGGCCCATTTCTAGAACGGGGTATCAATTTTAAGGAAAATTTTTTTTAGGAAGGGGTGCCAATTTGGAGTCCCGGGCGGCAAACACCCACCCACCCAAAAAATACCCAAGTGCCCCCCCGGGGCTCTACCACTGAGCTACAGGGGACTCGTGGGAGGTAAGGTCACTAAAAAAGGTTCTTGTGGCAAACAAGAGATGCTTTCCCTAGCGGGCTAAGACTGCCGGGATATCGATATATCCGCAATGCAAGAAATGTGAAAGTGAATTTGACTTTTTTGTTCCCCCGAGTCGCCTGCATCATTGACTCAAAAATCATCTTTATCATGTACTCACCACGCTTAAAATTAACCTTCATATTTCTATCAATAACGACCTCTTCGTACATAGTGTTCTCATAGCTTCAGGTTTCATATTAAAGTAGTGTGATTTCAAGGCGAAAAAGAGATGCCCGAGATTAAAGTATCATGGCCTACCCTTGCAGCTGCATCCACCAGAGCTGTTGGAGATGGTCGCTCTGCCCAAACAGACTCTTTCCTCTGAAAAAACGTTTTAAAAAAGGCAGTTAAAATACCCTGCCGCCAAACTAGCACCTGCAGATATAGCTAACGGCCTTTCACAAAAGACGCCCAGCCGTTATGAAAGACGTATGGGTAAAAACAGAAATAGAAGCCTCTTTATAATACGCAAGAGAGACTAGAGGGTATGTTAATAACCACAAATAGATTATTGACGAACAACGCACACTTGATATATAACTGCATGGGCACCACACTGTCTTATTCTAACGCTATCTACCATCTCATATCCAATGCGCACTGGTGGAATAATTGTTAATTATTCAACTAATTTATTCCTGTTTTTTCATGTCACCATGTTACCACCAATATACCAATAGCGTAACTCTTCCATTGACATGATTATATAAACCACACTTGGCCCACAATCTCTTGATTCGCTCTGACAAGGAACTAGCGCTACAAAACGCAAGCTTTATGGTGGACAGTGAACACTTGATTTTGACTATGTTACCACTATATACACGTAAGAACGGTGATTTCGACGCGATTTCTCTAACGGAAGGCCGATCTCTAAAGTGGAAACTCACATAACGGAAAGGTGTTCAACCTACACCGGATCGCTTTTCGTGTAGGTGCGCGAAAAGCGATCCGGCATAGCGTGAACAAAGTCTTACTCATCTCTCGATAAACAAGACATTGCTAGCTACCTGCATGTACTGAAGGCGCACTTTCTGGAAGTTGACTTGATCAGGTGACACATTGAGGTATTCATACAAGCACGCTACAATACCATTGACATACCTGGCAAGACAAGTTCAGGATAAAAAAGCTATTAATAACAGCTTAGTATTGTGTGAATAGAAATCCAATTCTGATTGCAATTGATTTACAGAATTAACTGAAGTAGGTGTGGCACAGCCGGTGGAGCTCTAGTCTGCGGATCGGGAAGTCGTGGGTTCGAACCAATTGTTGGGGAGTTACTTCAGCGGGACAGTTCTTCTGGCGAGAGGTCACCAAGACTGTGAGAAAGCTTTGATACTTTTCTTCCTTTTTAATTTCTGACGGCAACACAAATTACTTAAGCTCAGCTTCTTACGATGGCTAATCACCCTGCTTTAACCATCCAACTAAGCAACTTATATAAGCATAGGCTTGCTGATCATGAGAGTTACGAAAGCTATTCCGAATGACTTCTAACGAATTTCCCGCTGTTAACAAAAGTAGAATAAACAATCCTACAAGAAAACCAATCAAAGCTCGACAGCTAATTTCACGTGGCTAAACCTTAAACCAAAACAGGAACTCTGATGTAGGTAACAAGCAAGGTCAGCAATGGTCTCAAAACGTACCCACTTAAAACTGACTCTCAAACTCAATTAAACCCCAAGCTTGATGACACTTCTGTCGACAAACCCATTAAAAAAAGGTAATAACACTCAAAAACCTGTTAACGCATATATTGGTTAACCTTGACTCTCAAACCCAAACATAACGAAACTTAAATCACGAGAAGAACAAAGAACAAACAGAACTGTCACAAAAAATCCTTATGATAATAATGTCAAAAATAACCACAAGACTACTTCATAACACAATACACAGGGTCTTAAATAACCAAGGAGGAGGGGGAGAGTACTGGTTTTGTCCTGCAAACGGCTTATTAACGAATAGGCCACTTCCGAGTTTTTAAAAACCCTCACTTTCAAAATGAGGCCAAGTGCACGACCTTTCTTGTGAAAATGAGTTTTATTTGCATGAGAATAAAAAATCATTTCCACATCAAAAGCTGAGCACTTAATCTCGTTTTGATACAAAAGCCCTGGAGAACTCCAAAATGGCCTATTAAATAGTGGTTCAGTCTTCAATAGGCCCGGATATAAAAAGCGTTTCAAATAATACTCCATGAGACAGGGTTTTGTAAAGTTCGTAGATTCCAGTAGTTTCATTAAGTAAAAGAGAGGGGTCTGGACCCCTGGATCCCCCCCCCCCCCCCCTCCTCCTCCCAGACCCTCCCCAAGGATCCAACACTATAAGCAGTCATTTTGGGGGACAAAACATTCAACAGCGGGCGAGTTAACCGGGAGAGGGCGAAGGCAAATTGACCTAGGGTTTATTATTTCAGATTGCACATTTTGATGCTCAGCCTCAAAAATTAGCTTTATGGCAACCAATCGTTTCAGCTGGGAGTCATCTCGCTAACGCCCAGCTCGCTACCTTCCTAAGTCGTTTCGCTAGCAAATTATCGACATTACGTTGAATATCCTTTCTCTTTCCAAACTCATTTGCTGAGCAAATAAGAAGCAATGCAAAGTTATGAGGTGTTCTTAACCCTGCTACATGCCGTGATGTATAGCAGTATCTTCAAGTCTGATAGAGAAGGTTAGTGAGGCCACCTACAACTAAAGACATTAGCGAAACAACCGTTAGTCAGAATTGCGTGCGTGCATACCTCGGCAGTTCACCTCCCTTCTCTTTCTTATAAATCATGACATCTGCTACCTGTATTGGGACGAAATACAGATACAGTAGCAAACGTAAGAACTAATGACAATTTGTGAAAAGCTGTCCTAATCTGCATTAGACAAGAGCTGTTCTAGTCTGACAAAACAGCCGACATTTGGCGACGCTAACATTGGTTTCCCCGCGAAATGACGTCTGAGAAACGAGCGTAGAAATTCCATTTTGATGATGCGTAACTACCCAGATCTAACTCTAACTCTAAATCTAAATATTGTTTTGTTGCCAACATCCCGGGGACATCAGACTAACTCTAAAACACTAAAAAATACAAGATGATAAGGATTGAATTCCATCTTCCACTTTTGTTGGCAAGCTTCTAATCTATATATAGATCATCCTGGAGATCAGCTGCACCTTCATCACAACAGATCAGGTTCCATATAACAATCCATCCTGATCAACAAAAAGTCTAACGGTAGAGTTAAGATCTGGGTAGTGCTTCTGATTGGTTGAAGCAAATTTCCCAAGCGGCACAACCGATCATGCGCTCATTCCTCAAACGTCACTTCGCGGGGAAACCAGAAGTGGCCGGTCGTTTCGATACAAAGTCGTTTTGTTACAAGTCGTTTCGAGACGCACTCAAGCAGTCAAATTGCACAAAAATTTCTTTCAACTCGGATGTAGTATGCGCGTGAACAAGAAAAACATTTTGGGTGGGCAGGACAGGAGGAGTTTTCTGACCGCGCGCGTAGCTACCACTTTTCATAATCTAGATACAGCTTAATTGACAAGACAATTGAAAGTATGAATAACGGAAAAAGCCCACCTACCCCTCCCCAAAGCCAACATTTTGCCCCAAGTGAGAAGTAAGTGTGAGATATCTAGGTATAATTGACAATAATCTTTCTTGGAAACATCATATTGACCACGTAGCTATTAAAATGAGCCGAACTGTAGGATTGATCTGTAAACTACGGCATTTTCTGCCAAGACATACTCTTCTAACTATTTATCGATCTCTTGTTGCTCCTTATTTAACTTATGGTTTGACGGCCTGGGGCCAGGCATATAAATCGCACCTTGAAAAGCTTCTCAAGCTTCAAAAGCGAGCTCTTCGCTTTATCTATTTTTCTGAGCGAAATCAGCATGCAATTCCTTTATTTACTGACGCCGGTGTTTTACCGTTAAAATTTTTGTATTATGAGCATTTAGCTAACCTTATGTTTGAAATAAGACACAATAATGCTCCTGAAAACATTCAAGATCTCTTTCAAGATAATTATTTCTGATATTCATTCTTATAATACTCGATCCTCTGCCTCTAATAACTTTTACACACAAAGTTCCAGACTCTCAATTCAAGTGAATTCATTTTCTAGAATCGGAACAAAAATATGGAATGAAATGCCTGTATCTTTAAGAAAACTTCCAAAAAATGCCTTTAAGAGGAAAATAAAACAAACACTTTTTGAGATCCTAGCTTCAGAAGATTGTTATATTGATCTCCCAGAAATCGTTCAAAAAGTTAAGTTGAATTTATTTTCCTCTTAGTTGATATGTAATCTTTAATATCGTTTTAGTCTCTTGTCATTACTTGTTATAACTGTTGTCATTTATTATTAGTAACACCATTAGTTTATCAGTAGTCTCTAGTCATTGTTGTCAACTTTAGTTTCTTTAGTTCTCGTATTACTTTTATCTGTATTTAGTTGTACTTATTTTCTGTAAACATGACCCGCCTAGATTAGCTTAGCTACCTGCGGGCATGTTATTGTACTTTTACTTCAAACACAATAAAATGTATGTATGTATGTATGTATGTAGGTAAAAAAATGGTGGCTTAGGGGAGGGGTAGGACACTTTCAAATATCCGATCCAGAAACGTCTAATGATCCACCATCAACAGTTACAAGTAACCAAGGCAACAGATGTATTATTAGAATTTTTGAAACAACTGTTGCAAGTAATATCAAAAGAAAATGAATAAGCTGTTTCCTGGTAACAATAAATTTTCTAATAAGAAAAAAATACAATGTACCTGAGTGTCAAACACATTCACAAGTCGAACCCGATATTGATGATACAATGCATCGCTGACTTGTCTACAGTCGTGAATTACCTACATAGACAAAAGCACAACAATGCTTTAAACATTTGAATCCTTACCGCTAGACAGCAGACAGCAACCTAAACTGGATAAGTCAAGGTCAAATTTATGATTTTGCCCATTCTTTGTTGCCACATATATTAAAATACTGTTGATTTATACATAGCACTACGGTGTACAAGTTTTTCCTTCATAAAAATTAAGACAAACTTGAAAACTTAAAATACTGTTGATTTATACCAAGCACTACGGAGTACAAGTTTTTCCTTCATACAAATTAATACAAACTTGAAAAAAACCCGAGCCCTATCTTTTAAGTTAAACTGGCTACAATCTGTTTTATCTACTTTTGCATCAGTTTTGCCCATCCATGCTTCTTTATGGCTTTTCTGTGTTTTCTGTTCCTCTGCAGTTTGATGTGTGCCTTTCTCTCCCACCAACACTGCCTCACCCATTATACCTTGAGTATATCTCCACTCTCCAGAATGTCTTGTAGTCCTTCATCAAAACAAGGAGCTCCAAGAGTGAGGACATCAAACAAGTAAATTACCCTACTGCAACCAACCTGGAAGAACAGAAAAACGAAATCACTAGTCTCTAAGGGATTCGGTAACACCTTTCACTAAAATGGCCACTTCTGTATCACACCATGGTATATTAGAGTCCCCTTTACTCAAGAGTACCAAACTTGCTAACATTTTCCAAATCACATTATTTCCAAAATTTAAGGCACTGCAGTTGCAATTTGGAGGGTAAAATAACACACTGTGTTTTATGTTAGATGATATTGAATTTTGAAATAATCGTTATCCAAATTTTATTAAATGGAACTGTGGAATGAAGAAATAAATACAAAAAAGGTTATCGCACCTTATGAAGTTGCAAAAAGAAAGGCTGAAAACAATTCAGGCTTGGCGGAATTTTAACCCTCGGAACTTTGCAATAACTTGACTGGTTAGAGCACTGCATCGTTATCACAGAGGACAGGGGTTGAAATCCTGGAAAGCCTGAATTTTTTTCAGGCTACACTGTATCTTTTATAAATCTGACTGTTATCAGGCGTACATTTTAAGTGGACCTACCACAAGCCAACAAAGCTTTCCAAATCTTCCAAGATTGACACCTTCACAACACACTCCAATCACTCGTTGCTTACTTATGAACTTCACCTGTATGAAGGAAATTGCTGCAATCAGTTAATAATCTACATGTAGGTGATAGATATATTTTAGAGTTTATTTCTCTTGAACAAAACATAATATTTCATTCATCATCTTTCTTATCCTTCTTTTTAAGCCAACCCTTCCATCACCTCTACTGGTTTAAGCTATTTGACGGTGAAAGATATTCTGCACCAATTGGTTAACATCATCTACAAAAAGTCAATAAATTATAATTATTTTCACATTGGCCTGGTGCAATAAGGGATGTCAGCACTACCAACGAAGGAACAATATCTTTTTAACAATGATAAGAAAAAATATATGAGCATAACATTGGGACACTGAAAACTGTCCACTTTAAGTGGGTGTCGAACAGCTAGTGTACATAGTACTATTGTAATGAGAAAAGGTAACTGTTGTTTGACCAAACTGATGGTGGAGTTGAACTGCTCTGAATCAGCCACTTTGGGGACCAAAGTACGTGAAACTGACTGCTGTAGCAAGGTGAACATTATGTGAAGACAGCCAAAGGGTGTAATGTTGCAGCAATTTTTGGAGAAAAGGGTGGAACATCATTTTATAAATGCTTGTGAGAACATATATTAATAAAAAAAACACAATCAAAATAGAGTTAATAAAACAACTCATAATGTTAAGAAAAAAAGTTACAAAACAAAAAGTTTAAGGCACAGTGAGTACATCAATAATTTGTGCTTCATTGATTTAAAAGCATAGGATTGGAATCTTAAGAAATTTAAAGAATCTAAATGAATTTCCAATGGCGTTTGTGATGAGATTTTCTCACATGAACCTGCTCTCCACCATGTAAATGTCTTTATGGAGTTGTTGTTTGGAGAGGTAGCCATTGTTAGTAAAGAGGATGATACAAGAATGAATGTACGGAGTGGTGGCTGACAGTTAGTAACAGCTAGTAGGTACTTCACTCAAAAAAATTTCCCAACTAGCGCCGGTCAAGTTATCTGGTCTACTCTATTTTTGGTTGGCCACAGCCTGTTTTGGCCAAACAAATGTCTTTCATCTAGGATTATCTGGTCACACTTCACAGTAAAATCCATGTGCACTATTATAATAATACTTAAAACCACTACACTAGCTATACTCCTAAATTTGCAGTGATGACTTTATGGAGGACAAAGCAAGAACCACTGTACAAGTGTTCTTGGATGAATGCCAATAATGTCCAATCTTGATCAATCATATTTAAAATGTGTATGTCTAGATTGTGTATAAGAAGCATAAAAAAGTGGACAAAACATCTGGTCAGCCAAGGATTTAACCAGACAAAGCCTATTTTTGACTGGACATGGTTCGTTGGCTGGTTGTTACTTCAAGCCCTGAGTAGTGGTTCGGCTGTATTTGAGGGGTTTCATTAACCAATCATATACTAGTGCTATTCTTACTGCTTCTTCAAACTGTCTTCCAAAGGCATCTATAACCACAGTTGATGGTATTTCATCTGGACTTAAATTTTCCTTTTCATCGTCATCTGATATCACATCAGATAGATCTACAAACAAAAATGTAAAAAAAATGTCCTTTTGAAAGACATACAGTGTATTAACTTCAAATCGTGGGCAGGCAAACTTTTCTAACAATAACTTGCACTCTTATTTTAAACTCTTTAGAAAACTGGCGAAAATGGTATGCAGCTGAGTGAATTACAGCCATCAAGAAGAACATGAACCAAAAATGTTAGCAGATAGCCAATGGGATAAGGCTTTGGAAAAGCCGCCCACATTAATAGGCAAGAAAATGGATTTACATTCGAACTAAAGTGACCACCCTTTGAAACTCCTTTTTAACAATAACAATTGTAGTGTTACAGTATACATGTATACTTACATTTTTCTGCTTCAATTGGTTGTCTCTTGAGAAGACTGGCACCCTCATCACTGACATCTCTTAATAATGACCCACTAGAAACTGCCACTTTCTTTAGCCCCAATTTTGTATTAATCCCAATACCAGCATCTTCAAAAGCCTTTCTGATTCCGCGCCCTCTTCCTTCCCCAAACTTTACATCTGGCTTGTAAGAAGCTGGCCTTGAATGATGAGGATCTGAGCTTTCTGGCTTTTTCTCAGGTGCTCTTTCATCTTTCTCTGTAACACCATTTTTCCCCTCGCTAAAAAAAAAAGTACAAAATTTTAATTTATTACATGTAGTTCTTTGCTCTATTGTCCCCATTTTAAATAGCAGAAAGCAGTACACCAATATGCCATCTCCATACAAAGCTCTACAAAGGTGTGTGAAACATTTCAGCAAATTAGCAAATAGAGCGATTTTCGTATGACCTTGAAATGAAAACGCGTAAACAAAACAGAAACGACAAACGAACGGAAATAGAGCGATTTGATTGGTTTATCGAACGGACAGACAAACGCGCCTGGCTTTTCATTGGTTAAGCGAACGCTCAGGTGAAAAAACTTCATGCCCGAGAACTTTCTAGAAATCAACCGATACTTCGCTTTGATGTCATACTACAACATGATTGGCCAATCGAACAATGCCTTCTCCATATTAGGGTTTCTTTGGCGGGAAAACAAAGAGGCCATGTTTTGATCTTTTCATCCATTGGCTGATGAAACAAATAACGAACACTTACCGAAACCTTTTTTCAAGGTCATACGAAAATCGCTCTAACTCAGAAACTGCGGGCCACAAAGACCTGAGACTGAGACAATTGATTATATATTAGTTTTTTAAAACATCTCATTTTCTTGGCTTCTTCCACTGCCTGGTTCAAAATTATGCAATTTGCGACTCTCGTGTTCCCCTATCCTCTTTGAATAGGACTTAGCAGATGATTGCATCATTTCATCCTCGTATCGTAAATACTTACTAGTCACTCTAATTCAAAACTGCAAGAAGATCAAGAGCTCATTTAACACAGGAATTTGAATGAAGTTTCTTGTGTTCGACTTAAGACAAAACTTTCGGAAATAAATTTCTAAAGGCTTGCTTTTTGCTTGGTCACACTTTTGGTCACACTCAGGAACAACCTAGTCTCTCACTCAAAACAAAATTTTCACAGGTGAATTTATGAACGAAACTTATGCAACATCTACATGTAGAAATTTGTTTGCCAAAAGACTTGCTGACAACTGAAGACTATTTTTCACTTCAGTTAAGTTTTAAAATTATTGTGTTCTTGTACTGCCGCTACATGTGCACTTATGTCCAGGATCGATCTTGTTAGCAAAAATTTGCTAGCAAATTGTTTTCGCAATTTTAGCAAAAAAGATTTAAAGAGAACTGCTATCAGAAAAGTATAGAAGAATTATAGCAAAGGTCGCAAAAATCTCAAAAGTAAGAAGAACATTTTTTGCTATGTGAAAAGATTGATATTTGTAAGTGACTTTCTGACATAATTTTTTCTCAATTACAGTATTTCTTTTGCGACAATTGCGAAAAACATTTGCTAGCAAATTTTTGCTAACAAGATCGATCCTGGACATATCTGTACATGTGGAGGTGACATAACCAGATCTGAGGTGGTCTGGGGTTTAATACTTTTACAAGTGTAATTTACCAATGTAGCGATTTAACTTTCAGACTCTTAAACGATGGCTACACTTTGTAAATTACACTTGTAAAAGTTTTAAGTATTAAATTGACCCATGGTTTGTAAAATTGTCATGGATTGTACATGCACGTTGTTAGGTCTGGGTGCTCATTTAACATGGGAGTGACCCCTGGTAAGTTTTCAAACAAACAAGCAAACAAATAAAACAAATATGACTTTTACTCACTTTGTTTGTTGATTGTTATCAAGAACAGGTTCATCCAGTAACTCCACTATCAAACAATAATCAGACAAACAAGAACTAAGGTTATTTTTTACCAGGGTTCATACAAAAAAAATGCAACCATTTTTCAAAGACTTTTCAAGGACCACATTAGATTTTCAAGGACCGCCTACTAGGAGTATAATTTTACAGATTGTACAAAAATGCACATTCCCAGAGTATTCTAATCAGGCCTGAACTGTTTGCTTCACCAACTTTTCTACATTTTTCAGTTGACTGGCCTTAAACTGATAGTTAATTATTACATAAAACATTGAACACTTTGTGTAAATAAGTTATGATAAATCAGTCACGATTTATATTCTGTCTTGGACAACCAAAAAGCATCAAAAACACTTTCCAGGCCACTACATTCAAAGTTGAAGAAAATTCAAAGACTTTTCAAGGACTTGCACAGAAATTTAAGGACCTTTTAAGGAAAAATGAAATTCAAGGACTTTTCAAGACTGCTGTGTGAACCCTGTTTACATCTTAAGAGCAATAAATTAATTATATTAATAATTAAAGGTAGTTGATCTGCCTTCTTTGATTTCCTAGACTTACCGTTATTTAGTTCATGTCCAAAAAAATGATGAAAACCATGAAGTCTTCTCCCTGTACTACACGAAACCACTAAAAACAATCATGAAATTAAAGTTATTATTAACATCCACTTTACATTGTAACAGAGAGTCTGTGCACGCACACAGTGGAACCCCATAGCCATCATGGGATAAACATTTAAAACTGGAAACCTATCAATGCCACAAAATCTGGTTATGACATCAGCATACACCATCCATACAAACTCTGGGAGTAGTGGTAAAAAACTCAGTAGGATAGGGAAGGGAGTCCCAGACATGTACATTGTGTTTCATTTTAGGGGCAACCAATGAGTTGCTCTTGTGTTTGACTTAAGAAATGTCTAAAAATGGTTAAGTATGGCGTGTGATTTGCGCCAGGTACATGCTAACTAACATTGTTCATTCTCCCCAAAAAGAAAGTACACAAAAGATTTGTAGATTATTTCACCAACAGACTCGCAAATTTGCTGTAGATTAAGTCTAGCGCACATTTAACTGAATTATAAAAATACAAAACATGCAAAGGGCAGTTTGTGTAGACTACAAAATTATGGTTATTCAAAAGGAGAAATGAACTAAGTTATCAACCTTCCTGGGTCTTTTCAGCAGAAGAATCAAAAAGTATAACTTACAATACAGCTAGGTTACTGAAAATCAGATATTGAGATGTATAATCTAAAGGGAAGTTTACACACAACGGTTTATTGGTCTGATTTTGCAAAGAAAACACATTTTAAACAAAAAATCCATGGCCTAATTTGCCATTCGGGTAGAATCCCTTTGAGGTGAAAGATTGACCTACAGTGTATAACCATTTAAATGTTTGAGATATACACATATATTTAAAACCAGAAAAATGTAAATAGCTTCAGAATCCTACAACAGATTTTCCCCTTACTTTAGCAAATAAGCCTCAGAGCTGTCTCTAGTTTTACATCTGCAAGTTTGAAGTCAATCGTGACCATACAACTCACTGCACATGCTGGTCAAATTTAACCTTAAAATGCTACGCTAACACATTATTTTGTGAAAGTTGACGCACAAATTGAGGAAGAGTGTCGATGGACTATCTCCTATCTGAAAGGGGTATTCTGACTTAGAAAAGGCTTCATTGCAAGAAACTGAGCAATAAGAAATCCGCCTTTAGTGGACAACTTCATACATTAATGACTGTATTTCGTTAACCCAAGCCTAGCATTGGGGCTTTTTTTCACATAACAAATTGGACTCCCAAATTTGTTTACACACTGGTATGATTGCAGACCAAATTGCCCTGGATGCTAGTGTGATTATAAAATTGATATGGTGGACCGAATAAGACAGTGATATCAATTTCCTTGTTGCCTATTTAAGCTGTACCAAGTAAAGAACGTCCACCCTACAGCTGTGTAAGCATATAACCAACAGTAAGGCACATGTTTTATCATACAAAGATTGTATTGTCTTGGTGGCTTTCCTGCATGTTTGTCATATCAGATTATTTGATTCAAAACGAATAATATATTTCTTAAAAAATGAGTCTTTCTTCCCAATGGATCAGCTGATTACTGCAGGTCACGGTAACAGCACATTTACCACGAAAATTTATGGCCGGGTATTCTGTGAATAACCACTTGTACCAGGGCAAAGTGCCATTAGTACAGTAGTCGCTCATTAAAAATAAGTTATAATCATGCAATGATGTTAAAAATAACAGAAGAAGACCCAGGAACTTTCACTGGACTTAATAACTTCTAATGCATTGCATTTTTTCTGTGAAACCATCGAAGATGATGATCCACCGCCCGTTATAGGCCCCACAATCATTCTAAACCTTAGATTTTAAGATTCTTCAAGCAATTTCTGATGTGTTCGAGTTAGAAATGGCAAAGAGTACACAAATCTAAAAATTGGACAATCATACATTTCCGAAACTACCCACCAAGGGTTATTACCATTTCGTAACAACCGTGTGCGACTCGGAAAACTAACCAGAAGCGGTTAAAAATTGAAAGACCTTCTAACCTTTCGTTAAAGTAAGCTTTCTCTTTTCAGTGTCGATGCTGTGAACAGTTCCCTCGTATTTTCCTTCGTTTGAAGACACTCTTAACCTCGCACCGACAAAAGAAGATTGCTCCGCCATATTTACAGATTGACATTACTCTGCATTGCTGCACTTGGTGTGAGGCGCGCAAGTTTTATTGATGACACAGGATACCCAGACTGATTTTCATTGAGACTACGAGGTGCATAGTCGGCCGAGGCAGAGTGTACCGCCAAAACTTGAAGGTTCTAAATCCCACACGGAAAGAAACACACAAAGGCGAGACTTGGAGACACATAACAAATGCTTCCAAAATTACGAGACCGGATTGAAAGTTTCCGAGACCCACTGTTTTAGACGTTACCTCCTGATCTTTCTCCTCGCAGTTCTCCACCAGTATCACTGGTGATAAGGTGCTATATTTGTTTATCTTGTCTCCTTCTATTTTTTAACTACGTTGTTCAAATTGTAAATTCAAGACAACACATCGCGATTGTTGTCCGCCATTTTGCTAATCCAAGTGTACCGGAAGTTTGATGCTTACTTTTAGTTCCGGTCACATCAAAGCGAGGCAAAGAGACAAAACACTAGGTTAATTTTTCCCCGATTTGATCAGCCGGGCGTAGTGGCGCACGCCTGTAATCCAGTTACTTGGAGGCTGGGGTCTTTGTACGGCTTGAGGATGGGATTACTGGGGGCGGTTGTCCTATGTAGATCGGGTGTCCGCGCTAAGGTTGGCGTCAATATGGGGAACATGGAGGAATCTGAGTTCTCCAGGTTGGTTAAAGAGGAGCGAACCGGCCCAGGGTGGAAACACAGCAGGCAAAAGCTCCCGCGTCAAACAGTAGTGGGACAGCACCTGTGAATAGGCGGTCGTTCACAGCCCGTTCAAGATAGTCGAACTCGACTCTGTTTTTTGTTTTATTTTTTATTCTTTGCTTTTTTGCTTGTCTAATGCTTTTTTTCAACATATTGCTAACTCAACCGTCCATATAATATTTTTATTGCGACAATAAAAATCATTTTCCTTTCATCCCTTTTATTCACTTTTTTACCCCTTGCAATCGATTTTTGCATAATTTACTTATTTCATTGCGAGGATGCGTATACACTGGAGCAGAAATTGATATTTAGCGTCATTTTAAAAAAATTAACAAATTCTGCCGGTTGTTAATTCGAAAATTCGGGGCCTTTCGGTTTCGATTTCGCGAGAACGGATATTATAGTGTCCCATTAGTTTCCAATTGCACTCGTCAGCTACTTCTGACCATGTCAAAACTACCGTGATTCATCATGGGCTCCTGTCGATGATCAACAAGCAAAACTGACTAATCATTATAAAATAAAAGAAAACCTTGTTTATTCAAGAGTAGTATGTAAGCAACGGTTTGATCTGTTTTGTGTATATTGGGTAAATATTGCTTTTTGGCTTATTGTACCCTCATTCTAAGCCCAGCGGGACTTAGTCGACGTCAGTCTTACATTCAAACTCCACTTCAAACGAAGTTCATGTAGGTCATTGCAGTCAAACTCAGAATGATAGGGAATGAAGCGCCTCTTGGTGAGGTTAGGGTGCTTATCAAGGACGAACCCGAGGAACTTTTTCCTTGAAGTGCCAACGGATTCTTGCAGCGCCTCTGCACAGATGTTGTCAAGGGATTTGCAGCGGGCGGAGGTCCCGAGGGATTATTACAAAGACCCTCCTCACAGCAACTGACATCACATTGCGAAAGCTTGAAGTCTGGAAACACTCCTTGTATTGAAGTCGTTCTGCATATGAGATTCCTTAGCTGACTGCACTTTGATTTCACGGTGCAGTCCAGAATGTGATACGTGAACTGGTCAATATTTATGCGTGACATGTTGACCTTGAACGTAACGCTAGCTTTGTAGCAGGAGTCAGCGTGACCCGCCATATTTGGATCCCGGCAACAGTCTAAACTGTCGGTGGGGTTAATGCAAAGGTCTAAGGCACTCAAATTCCCCTTACTAAGGGAAACTGCCATGTTGGCGTAGTTGGGCTGACATGTGTAACAGCTTATGGCAAATACTGTAATAAAAAAGGGTAACATTAATGTAGTCAATCCCCCAGGGTACAGAGACTCCAAACCTCCCTTCTCCCATACTTTGTCTTCCCGGTCCCCCCCCCCCCCCCCCCTCCATATTTTCTTGGCTTCTTCTCTTTAGACGAAATGTGCCGTTTATACGAAAAGTTCACGTCTTATTTTTCTCGTATAAATGGCCCTAATGTTCAGCCAAAGTTTAAAAAAAACTGTACGGTCATTTGTCACAACGCTAATGCCAGTGGTTAGAAAGGATGTCGCGGGCTCTAAAGAAATGTTGAGTCAGGGACGTTAAAAGATCGTCTATCCACGTTGGTCGTTTTCAGATATAACGAGTCAAAAATGCAACTGGAGTAAGTCTTGCGGGGGATTTTAAGCTCACCACCGACCTCAACTAACCAGCCCGAATGGTCAGAATGGTTTCCACAACCACAATAACAATTTGCATTTTTACTGTTCATCTAAAACAAAGGGTGTTATGAGTCTCGTTCAATGTTTTGTTCTTATGAATTTTAAACTCGGAAAAAGCATAAACACATTATGAATCAATTTTGGTTTGGCATCAACCAATGCGTGTTAGCTCGTTGTTGAATTTCGTCGTTTACACGTCGTTTTCTCTTCTCTAGCTTAAAATCAGTGGTTAAATGAAACAGTCGTTGTGTACACCAAAAGAAACAAGACAATTATCAATATCAGTATAGTTTTGGTCGTTCTGTGAAAGCGCTAACGGTACAGTAAAATATAAATGAAGGGTCCGCAAGATAGTCGTTGATTCTTCTTTCTTGTATTATGATTTGATGTTCACAGTTTCACGGTTATATCCGACTAGTTGTTAATAATAATTTACGCCGTTTACTTGCCTCGCCAAAACAACGAACAACTAGATGTAATATATGACGCAAGGTTAAGAGAAGAAATATAAGCGTCGCTGTTTAATGATAATCAGAATGCCTTTCTTTCAATGTACTTTAAGTTCTTGAAAACGTTTAAATTAAACGAGCAGGCCAGCAAAAGTTTAATTCAAAGGTACTTCGCTTTGTCATTCCAAATCAAAACAACGAAAACCAATTGAAGATAAAGAATCAGTATTGTCCAATCAGTTTTATCAGTATACTGACGTCAGTATTTTCTGATTGGCTGACATTTCTTCTATTGTTCTGTTCCCTATATATTTGCGATACCACCCGGATGGTTTGGGCGGATCAGTAAACCAGTGCACTAAAAACTTCTCCTTCCAACACCTCACGATAGCGAATATACAATCTCACGCTCAATCTCAATCTCAAGCACCACCCTACATAGCAATGCATATTCAATGAGGCGCCTTTAAATCATTTTACATCTTTGTGTACATCTGCTACATGGTTTGCATTTGATTAACCCAGGTCGCAGTGGGACCTTAGTCAAGGCAGCTGAATAGGTACATGAATTTAAAGCACCCTCTCCATTGTTTCAACAGAATATTATATTTTCAATAAATGGAGGCCGAGCAAGTCACTGAAGTGGAACAGCAAAAAAAAAAACAGCAAGAACGAAGTATGAAAATATTACATTTCTACTCATGACAAACTCTGAAAAAGTTTATTATAGAGAATTAATCCTTTGATATTCTCCAGGGTCTTTATTAGCTCTAAGCTCCAATTGTACTTAGTCAAAATAAAAGTAACTTAAATCCCACAAAACTTAGAAAATGATAAACACCTGAAACATCAAAATGATTCTGTGGGTTTCAAATTATTCAATCAGTGATCTAATATCATGAATAACAACCTCAGTAGAGACTGTCTGCGGTTGTCTATGATTTGTTACATCAAGCCTAGTAATTTCTAGCTTATCTTAAACTTCATCATTCACATAAGAAAAAATCTTTAAGGAGTTTTTTAAACTCGGTCGCTTAATTAAACTCAAAAGGTTTTTTACTGATGGTTCGTTCAGTGATCTTTAGAAAGCTAAGTATATAGCTATAGACTATCTACAGTTGTCATTTTTACATAAAGCCTAGCAAACCAGTTTATCTTAAAATTCAAACTTCAAACTTATGTCATAAGTTAGCCATCGATGTTAAATAACAACTTTATCAAGATCACGCTTCACTTGCACTGCGTCATTTTAAAATCGTGGAACTACAAACCCCAAAATTTTCCTCTAGTTCTATAACTGTTTTGTTTCTCTCAGTCCCGTGAAATTCTTTTATAAATAGGAACTGCGCAATTTGATAAGAGCGAGCGCGCTACCACATATATATATAGAGAGAGAGAGAAGGAGAGAGAGTAGTGAAGTTCGTCTGCCTGAATTGGGCAATTTTATCCCATGTGCCTTATTCATCTGATTTAGGCCTATGTCCGGACTCAGTTTATAAATGATCGAGGCTGGCTCAAGCAAGAAGGTCGAGAATACTAATAAGGCCAACTAGAGGCTAACCCTACGAGTAGAGAAAGCCTCTGGAGCAGTTCGTGTTTCTTACAGTTAGCAAGGGAACTAAAACAATCCTTTCTCCTTTTTGAGCTGGATTTGCTTCCATCTTGGCAAGGACTCGAATTCTGTCCTCTCCATATCGAATACCAAGAAAAACTCCTCGTTTGATAGGTATACGTAGCCCTGTAAAACCCAAACAAAAGAAACTGAATAACCATTAATGCCATAACTAGACGAATTTTTCTGTGTCGATGATGCTAAACAACACCCGGGCGGTTCTCAGAGGATTCTTAAGGATCTTAAGGTATACAATATATAACAGTATTTATTACCCTATCAGCTATTTGTAAAGAATAAAAACTTGCGCGTCATCTGGTTGTTGTACAAAGTTCACTTTCAGTGTTGACCTTACCTCTCTCTTGGTTTTATCGATGTTCTCTGGAAGAAGATGTTGAGGTTGAGCCAGGACGTCATATGGATAGGACACACCATCAGTAAAGTCAGCGTTGTTATTGTGGTTCATGGTCTTTACAGTCTAAACATGGTGTAAAGAAAAAACACACGAACTCTAAAAATCGGGGAGTGATCAGTTACCCAAGAAAAAAGTACAAGGAATCTAGAATCCCCGCTCTAACGATTGGAATCCAGAATCCAAGTCCACCGACAAAGTCCATAGGTGAGACATACTTAGCCTGCTTAGCAAGCGTTTCTGTGCGGTTTAGGAGCAAAGAACGAGGAACGAGAGTCAAAGACCGCGCGACAAATGGCGCATTTATTTCTCGCTCGGTCAAAACCGAAAATCCCCTTCCTCGGTCTTTCTTTGCTCCGAAACCTAACGGAAACGCTTGCTACGCAGGCTAAGACATACTAAATTTCAATGTTTCCAAAAGGATAACTTCCTGCATCAAGTATGAATGTGATTAATCGTCTTGTCAAACTCACCTTCGGTGTTATTCGTATCTCTGAAAACTTTTTTATTGTGTCTTCTCCCATTTCATTTTTAATCTCTTCGTAAGTCCTTCCTTCCTAAAAAGAAATAATCGATCGTAGAAAAAAAAAAAACAATAGGATATAACTATCTAAAACAATTTGTATTTTGAAGTATTTGATAAAATCAAGTGTCAAACGACATTCTTTGCAAGTACAAATGACTTTCCCGAAAAGTGTACTTTTCAAATGAGTCTCATATATTTGAATTAACCCTCAACCGAAGCGTACAAAAATTCTCTGTACCTAGATTATTGTAAATTGCAAGGTAAGGTTCTACTGACAATTATAGCTCTTGCTGCATGGGTACACTTTACAATTGAATGGCAAGTAACTCCTTCCCCCAAAGAGGCCGCCCCGCCCCCAGTGACTGACGATCGATTAAGATAGATAATAGCAAGAAAGAATAATCTCTTGATAATAGATAATTAAGGTAAGCGGGACACGGAAAAAATGAAAAGGGCAGAAAAGCAAAGCGATTTCTTCCTTTCTGTATTCGCCTTCCACTATGCACCTCCAATCCGCGCTCTGCGCGACTTCATGTTCCCAGTTCACACATGTTGCCCTCCACCGCACTAGCAGAAAGGGGATAGTAGCAAATATTCTAATTACAGGAAAGACGAAAAATCGAGTTGAAAGTGAAAAATAGAAATATTAATTTAAAACTTGGGGCGAGGAGGCGGATGGCGCCCTCCGGGCTTTCAGTTGATTCCTTTTCTGAACATCCCTCCACGATTAGGCCAAGACAGATTGTGCTCGTAAACTCATGAAAAGTTGCTCCTTTTAAAGCCAAAAAGTTGCTAAAATGTTGCCCAAAAACCCAAAAAGTTGCTACTAAAACTTCAAAAGTTGCTACTTAATTTAATATATCAATATTTCATACAAATATAATTAATATCATCGATCATTGTTCTTTTTGGATAATTGGAACTTAAGAAAGTTCAATATATTAATCTGAAGTGTATATCTTGGGCACATGTATATTGTAAAAGGTTTGCACAGTTGCAAAACAAAACTTAATATATTAAATGCTCTTGCATCTTATTGAGCAATGTCAACAAATTAAAGAAAATAACAACAATGTGCGTGCTAAATATTCTGTTCGGTCGCGTAACCAAATTTAACAATGTTACATGTTAATTTTTGTGATTCTTATTAGACATATCAATACAAAGTTGCTCAAAAGTTGCTCAAGGTTGCTAAAATTGGAAAAAGTTCAAAATTTGCTCAAAAGTTGCCGAGCACAATCTGTCTGGGCCTATCCCGATTTCCTTTAACCTCTTCCAAAAGGATAACTCATATCACAGGTGGCAGGACGAAAACCTCGTCAGACACATATGAAATCAAGATAGGATAAAGCGCAATTGCTGACTCACCCGGCTAGTGAAGGCGAATCTTCATCAGGAAGAGCAGTATTGTCTTCTATGTTTCAATTAAATATCATATGATATAACACAAGCTAATTAGTTGGATGTTATACTTACGCTCCATTTATCTCTATCCCAGGCCTGAAAATGTCCGGTGAAATTCAGTGGTTCGTAGCCTTGCTTTACTTGGATTATCACTGTATCTTCCAAGGTCCTTCCAGATGGATCAGAGCTCATGTAATCCTGGAAACGAAGATAAAATTAAGCACGTCAATAACTAACGCGTGTTTATCTTTTTTAGTCACAGACCACATGAAAATGAGAACCTCAAGCCCTGAGCTGACAGCCCCAATCTTGCATCACCCTAAGCAAAAGACCACCACACCGACCGCTCAGGCAGTGGCCAATAAAATACCATGGTATAGCATGGTCAACTTCCCCTGCATTCGTCCTCCCCTTACTTTCCAATTTATAAGACGGACAACTCGGAGGACAGGGGTAGGCCTTAGATACTGCAGTTGACTAGGCATCTTTTTTAGCCTTACCATTGCTACTGTGACTCCCTCAGATTTATCTACTTCGTTCGCTCCATCCCCAATCCAGACAAACACCTGACGATAAAAACACTACTCAATCAATACAAGATGAAATTATCTACAGCAAAGAACTTTTTTTTTACCCTTCGCAATCGATTTTTGCATAATTTACTTATTTCATTACGAGGATGTGTATACACTGGAGCAGAAATTGATATTTAGCGTCATTTTAAAAGAATTAACAAATTCTGCCGGTTGTTAATTCGAAAATTTGAGGCCTTCGGTTTCGGTTTCGGTTTCGATTTCGCGAGAACGGATATTATAGTCTCCCATTAGTGTCCAATTGCACTCGTCAGCTACTTCTGACCATGTCAAAACTACCGTGATTCATCATGGGCTCCTGTCGATGATCAACAAGCAAAACTGACTAATCATTGTAAAATAAAAGAAAACCTTGTTTATTCAAGAGTTTAAGCCATTGAGAAGCTGATGCTCCATTAATTATTCAGCTGCTACTTTTCTTTATCTCAGTTTCAGACTCATCATCATATAGCTGTCAAAACCGTAATGTTATAATAATGCGTACGTTTTGTACGATAATATTTATAACCACTGTCAGTGTGTTTCATTTTAGGCTAGAAAGTCTAATGCAGGGCCGAAAATCATCTTATTTTCGAGAGGTTTTCAGAGGCTGCGATCCTATACTCAGCCGGCAAGGATCACGCTCGTTGGCAGTTGCACTAACGGGTGCTGGTAGTCTCCCACACAGACAAATGTTCGTGGGACAGGAGCGCGTGATTAAGCCTTAGGAACTTCTGCTTGGAAGATTCTGGGAACAAGGTAGCCTGTACACAGACGTAGTTTTCTTGTCGACGAGCGCGCGCGCGCGCGAGAGAGAGCGGACCGCGAGAACGAGGGCGGAGTGCGAAAATAAATCCCCCGCGGTTTCTATTTCTATACGCGCGCTTGACGATCTCTAAAGAGAAAATAGAGGGTCTGTGAACAAGCTAGCCTGAACGAGACCATGCATGATAAACACTACCTCGTCCCCAGAGCGTTTCCTTTTGGAAAAATAAATGGGATTCTCTAGAAAAGCCCCGGGGGTGCTTCCTTATAAGGACTTAATGGGGACGTGCAGCCAGCCAGGATATGTTTTTCGAGATTTTGGGCATCGATTTTATCATTTTTTTGTCTTAATCAGGGTATCGACTTTATCAATTTTTGTCTTGAACAGGGTTTCTTTGGTTAAACGATAAACAGCCTGCACGTATGTTCTACAAATGTCTGAAACAGGGTATCAAAAATCGGAATTCTGCCTTAATACGGGGTAGGAAAATCAGCGATTTTTGTCTTTAACAGGGTCAGGGTATAAAGGGCAGGGCCACATCTACCCATCCAAGGATATATCTAGTACCCCCCCCCCCCCCCCCTAGAGAGACAAGACCTGAGAACGAGGTTGCGTGATAAGGGCCCCAAGGGAGCAGTTCTTTTTAAGGCTCAAGAGCATGTACTCTGAAATGGCTCCAATCACCGGGTCCGATCATCCCTTATAGGAGATGCCTAAACAGACTATATTGGATCCCAGGACTAACATGACACTTAGTTTCAGATAGTTTAAATTTGCGATGCGTTATATACAACAAAAGTTTTTTGGAAACTAAAAAAAACTCCTAACATTCACCTAAAATCACAGTCGAGCGCTGCAAGTTTGGGCAGAGTTTTCACTTTTATCTTGTAAATCAAATAAATGCGGTCTTGTAGTAGGTAAGCAACGGTCTGATCTGTTTTAGATTTCAAAGACGGCGAAGTGTCCTAGAAATATATGTTGGGCAAATCTTGCTGTTTGGCTTATTGTACCCTCATTCTAAGCCCAGCGGGACTTAGTCGACTTCAGTCTTACATTCAAACTCCACTTCAAACGACGTTCATGTTGGACATTGCAGTATAACTCAGAATGATAGGGAATGAAGGGCCTCTTGGTGAGGTTAGGGTGCTTATCAAGGACGAATCCGAGGAACGTTTTCCTTGAAGTGCCAACGGATTCTTGCAGCGCCTCTTCACAGATGAGCGGAGGTCCCAAGCGGGATTAGAGAGATTAGAGAGATTAAGATTCACGTTTACGCCAAACGGCAAACGTGAATTTGTACCACGTGACCAAGTTTTCCCCTTATTTTTCGTTTACTGTTTATTGTTTCTACACAAAAATAAGTAGTTTTATGCCAGTTTTGTCCACAAGAATCGTTCTGGACTGTTTTTATCTGCTTATTTTCTATTCTGAGAAATTTTCAACTGACGTTTGCCGTACGCCGTAAACGTGAATCTTAATCTCTCTATTATTACAAAGACCCCGCGAGTCCTAACAGCAACTGACATCACACTGCGAAAGCTTGAAGTCTGGAAACACTCCTTGTATTGAAGTCGTTCTACAGATGATCATCTTTAGCTGACTGCATTTGATTTCACCCGACGGCAATATCCAGACAGAAATCTTATACTTGACAAAGAACCCAATGTCTGGGCAAAATAATAATTTAAGATGATTTAAGGCCTTTACGGAGCACTTAATGCATTCGAAGCCTTTTAAATGTTGAATTCTGATGTCAGTCTTATGACAATAAGCCCCACTTATTTAAGGTGGCCCGAGCCCAATCATATGCATGGTGGTTATGTTTTGAGTCGCGTTTTTCAGCAGGAGATATTTAATCGATTTCTATAATTTTTGGCATTCTTGATAACGAATAGTAGTGGAACGTTTCGAAAATGGTTTTTATTTTCTTGTAGGTTTAAAAACGTTTGAGATATTTGCATATATTTAAAACCACAAAAAAGTAAATGGCTTCGGAATTCTACAACAGATTTTTCCCTTACTTTAGTAAATAAGCCTCAGAGCTGTCTCTCGTTTTACATCTGTAAGTTTGAAGTCAATCGTGACCATACAACTCGCTGCACTTGCTGGTCAAATTTAACCATTTGTGAAAGTTGACGCACAAATTGAGGAAGAGTGTCGATGGACTATCTCCTATCTGAAACGGTATTCTGCCTTACACAAGGTTTCATTGCAAGAAACTGAGTAATCAGAAATCTACCTTTAGTGGACAACTTCATACAAATGACTGTATCTGGTCAACCCATGGCCAAGCCTCGCATTTCTGCTTTTTTTTCACATAACAAATTGGACTCCCAAATTTGTTTACACACTGGTTTGATTGCAGACCAAATTGCACTGGATGTTACTGTGATTATAAAATTGATATGGTGGACCGAATAAGTGATATCAATTTCCTTGTTGCCTATTTAAGCTGTACCAAGTAAAGAACGTCAGCCCTACTGTGTAAAACATATAACCAACAATAAAGCACATGTTTTATCATACAAAGATTGTATTGTCTTGGTGGCTTTCCTGCATGTTTGTCATATCAGATTATTTGATTCAAAACGAATAATATATTTCTTAAAAAATGAGTCTTTCTTCCCAATGGATCAGCTGATTACTGCAGGTCACGGTAACAGCACATTTACCACGAAAATTTATGACCAAGTGTACCGGAAGTTTGCTGCTCACTTTTAGTTCCGGTCACATCAAAGCGAGGCAAAGAGACAAAACACTAGGTTAATTTTTCCCCGATTTGATCAGCCGGGCGTAGTGGCGCACGCCTGTAATCCAGTTACTTGGAGGCTGGGGTCTTTGTACGGCTTGAGGATGGGATTACTGGGGGCGGTTGTCCTATGTAGATCGGGTGTCCGCGCTAAGGTTGGCGTCAATATGGGGAACATGGAGGAATCTGAGTTCTCCAGGTTGGTTAAAGAGGAGCGAACCGGCCCAGGGTGGAAACACAGCAGGCAAAAGCTCCCGCGTCAAACAGTAGTGGGACAGCACCTGTGAATAGGCGGTCGTTCACAGCCCGTTCAAGATAGTCGAACTCGACTCTGTTTTTTGTTTTATTTTTTATTCTTTGCTTTTTTGCTTGTCTAATGCTTTTTTTCAACATATTGCTAACTCAACCGTCCATATAATATTTTTATTGCGACAATAAAAATCATTTTCCTTTCATCCCTTTTATTCACTTTTTTACCCCTTGCAATCGATTTTTGCATAATTTACTTATTTCATTGCGAGGATGCGTATACACTGGAGCAGAAATTGATATTTAGCGTCATTTTAAAAAAATTAACAAATTCTGCCGGTTGTTAATTCGAAAATTCGGGGCCTTTCGGTTTCGGTTTCGGTTTCGATTTCGCGAGAACGGATATTATAGTCTCCCATTAGTTTCCAATTGCACTCGTCAGCTACTTCTGACCATGTCAAAACTACCGTGATTCATCATGGGCTCCTGTCGATGATCAACAAGCAAAACTGACTAATCATTATAAAATAAAAGAACACCTTGTTTATTCAAGAGTTTAAGCCATCGAGAAGCTGATGCCCCATTAATTATTTAGCTGCTACTTTTCTTTATCTCAGTTTCAGACTCATCATCATATAGCTGTCAAAACCGTAATGTTATAATAATGCGTACGTTTTGTACGTTAATATTTATCACCACTGTCAGTGTGTTTCATTTTAGGCTAGAAAGTCTAATGCAGGGCAGAAAATCATCTTCTTTTCCAGAGGTTTTCAGAGGCTGCGATCCTTTACTCAGCCGGCAAGGATCACGCTCGTTGGCAGTTGCACTAACGGGTGCTGGTAGTCTCCCACACAGACGAATGGAAGATTCTGGGAACAAGGTAGCCTGTACACAGACGTAGTTTTCTTGTCGACGAGCGCACGCGCGCGCGAGAGAGAGAGCGGACCGCGAGAACGAGGGCGGAGTGCGAAAATAAATCCCCCGAGGTTTCTATTTCTATACGCGTGCTTGACGATCTCTAAAGAGAAAATAGAGGATCTGTGGTTAAGCTAGCCGGAACGAGACCATGTGCATGTGTGAAAGACATTACCTCGTCCCCAGAGCGTTGCCTTTTCGAAAAATAAACCGGATTCTTTAGAAAAGCCCTGAGAACGAGGTTGCGTGATAGGGGCCCCTAGGAAGTAGTTCTTTGTAGGGCTCAGGAGCATGCACTCTGAAATGGCTCCAATCACCGGGTCCGATCATCCCTTAGGAGATGCCTAAACAGACTATATTGAATCCCAGGACTAACATGACACTTAGTTTCAGATAGTTTAAATTTGCGATGCGTTATATACAACAAACGTTTTTTGGAAACTAGAAAAAACTCCTAATATTCACCTAAAATCACAGTCGAGTGCTGCAAGCTTGGGCAGAGTTTTCACTTTTATCTTGTAAATCAAAGAAATTCGGTCTTGTAGTACGTAAGCAACGGTTTGATCTGTTTTGTGTATATTGGGTAAATATTGCTTTTTGGCTTATTGTACCCTCATTCTAAGCCCAGCGGGACTTAGTCGACTTCAGTCTTACATTCAAACTCCACTTCAAACGAAGTTCATGTAGGTCATTGCAGTCAAACTCAGAATGATAGGGAATGAAGCGCCTCTTGGTGAGGTTAGGGTGCTTATCAAGGACGAACCCGAGGAACTTTTTCCTTGAAGTGCCAACGGATTCTTGCAGCGCCTCTGCACAGATGTTGTCAAGGGATTTGCAGCGGGCGGAGGTCCCGAGGGATTATTACAAAGACCCTCCTCACAGCAACTGACATCACATTGCGAAAGCTTGAAGTCTGGAAACACTCCTTGTATTGAAGTCGTTCTGCATATGAGATTCCTTAGCTGACTGCACTTTGATTTCACGGTGCAGTCCAGAATGTGATACGTGAACTGGTCAATATTTATGCGTGACATGTTGACCTTGAACGTAACGCTAGCTTTGTAGCAGGAGTCAGCGTGACCCGCCATATTTGGATCCCGGCAACAGTCTAAACTGTCGGTGGGGTTAATGCAAAGGTCTAAAGCACTCAAATTCCCCTTGCTAAGGGAAACTGCCATGTTGGCGTAGTTGGGCTGACATGTGTAGCAGCTTATGGCAAATACTGCAATAAAAAAGGGTAACGTTAATGTAGTCAATCCCCCAGGGTACAGAGACTCTAAACCTCCCTTCTCCCATACTTTGCCTTCCCGGTCCCCCCCATATTTTCTTGGCTTCTTCTCTTTAGGTCTTTTTCGAGTGCAAAATATTAGGCTTTAAAATTTTCCCTTATTTCTCCCGCTTCCCATCCTTCTAAAACTCACCCCTTCCCCCACCTATTGCAACCTCTCCCATCCCTATTCCCCTGGGTCCTCACCATACCCCTCCGTCGTCTCCCACAAACCTGTGTTTTTAAGCGGCCACTCTCCGATGGCCAACTGATCTGCTAAATTTCCCGAAAAATAAACACCTTATAAGAATCGATTTAGAGATACAATTTAAAACAAATATCGTTGATTTTTTTATATAAAAATAAACAGCTAGGTTGAAGTTTGGTGACGAAATCCCTCCTTGTTAAGAAACTAGAAAAGAAATTGCCGACCATTACACTAGACATACATACACGTGCCGTGTACCGACTGTGACTGGATAAAATCAAAGGCTAAGACAATAACGATAGATGGGATGTCAGAGTACCAAGTCTCCTAACTAGCCCCTAAACATAACATAACATACCGTAAATCCTCTATTAAGCCCCCCCTCTCAAATAAGCCCCCCCTTTTCAGAGGAGGAAAGTTAATAAGCCACCCCTCTCTATTAAGCCCCCCCCTCCCACTCCCCCAATCCTTATTCTTCACAAAAAAATTAACGATTAACGTGGACTGATCAGTTATGATTTATTCAGGCTGGAAGTTCATATTGTTTTTGGTCTTCGGCGGCATGACCTCCAACTTCTTATGCTTAACTTTCTCAATTTTGTGCTCTAGCTCTCTGTACAACGCGTAAGTCTACTCTGTCTCATACCACGGTATTTTTGCTACAGGTGATGCGTTTCGCTAAATTAAATAAGCCCCCCCTCTCTTTTAAGCCCCCCTCTCTATTAAGCCCCCCCCCCCCCTCAAAAGTGCTTGAAAAAAATAAGCCCCCCGGGGGGCTTAATAGAGGATTTACGGTAAACTTTATTTTAACTCGAATTTACAGGGTAGCTCCTTGAGCTAATATTTCCGAGAAAAAAAATGATAAAATAAAATATAAACAAATAATCAATAAAAAGTAATAATAATGAGAAATAAAATAAATAAATAAAAACTATTGAAAATTATTAAAAGAATATTCCGTGGAACTTAAAAATCCCTGGTCTTAAAAGCGATAAAACTTGGTTTAACTTTTGACATGTTGTCGTTTGTTTGTTGTTTCTGTACACCTTTGTAGCTTCAAAGCCTCATTTATGGACATTTATCCACGTTTTAATGTTTTGAAATGCCGTTAAGTTATTTTCTTTTTCCAGGTCCCTTTTTAATCTATTTGTTGATATCTCGGATGTTGAGATTTAGCAGGTGCGCAGGTGATCGATCCAGGATTGGAAAATTACGTTTGTGCATTGTCATTCAGGGGGAGGCGGCCGTACAGTCACTTTTATCAGGACTGCAAACAACCCACAATTCAAAATGGTACAATTTTAAGAGTGGACCGTTTTAGTGATTACCTTGCATTTGTTGAGTCCGATATCATCAGAATAACATGCTATAACGGTAAAATTTATTAACGCTGTGAACAGAAAATCAACCGGTAAAGATATCGATGGCCATAACTGATGACTGAAGGCCTCCTGCTGAGATATAAGTAAACAGTTTTACTTCACCAGATCAGAATGCGAGCCGGTCAATCACTATTTGTGATTGCAATTGACAGAATGGGTGCATTGCGTGTTCCGATTCATTCCTCCATAAAATCCGGCAATCAGTGACAATTTCTGCAGTGCGTGTTTCTAAAATAAAATCAGGATAACTTTTTCCCCTTTAAAACAGTCTAATGTTTCTTAAAATTTACTCTAAGAATCGAACAAAGTCAATTGGCTTTTTCCTACGACAGTTCAAGTGTGGACTTCTTGTTCTGGTTTATCCTTCATTAATAATATTGCGCATCGTTATGGTGCAGTGCACGTTTCAAACAGCTTTTGTCATGACAGTAAAACCGTTTCATATAGCAACTTGTTTTGAAAACAATCGTACGAATTTGAATAGCGTAAAATAAAGAATAACGCGCTTAAAGTTTAAGACCTTACGTTTCTGATTAGTGTGAGATGGAGTAAGATGGTCCACATTTCCCTTAGTGGAAAACTAAAGGTGTTTGATGCCTCTACGTCATGTATGAGAAATACTTAATTATTAATGCACGGTCTAAACTAGGAAACTACGACGTACTGCGCAGTGAATAAAGAAGCACACACGCTTCTCTAAAGAGTCCTTTTTTTTTGCTTACTTTCCACAGGTTCTTAATCACTAGCTTATTAAAGTAAAAGAATTTTACTTTACTTCACCAAAGAGGTAAAGGGCAAAATATATTTAGGTCTTTTTGGCCTTCAATTGAACCGTGTTTATTCCTATGTCTCCTCAACATGATTGTAAGCGTTGCATCTTGTTCTCTTGTGTTCAACTAGAAAATAGTGTCATCAATACACAATGATTTTAAACCTTGATCTCATTGCAAACTGACCTCGCTTTATTGCTTTTACAACCAAAAATTCACCTTGTTCGTATAAGGCTGCATCTTGGTAAAATTTGGGAAAATCTAGTTTCCGTTTCTATTCAAAGGGTAAAGGTATTCTTCCAATTTTTTCTCTAAGAAAGTTGAAGGGACCTTGGGCTGAGTACAAATTATCTTGATCCAATCCGTTCACCACTTGCACTGTGGAACACTTTAATATCTAGTATTTCTGAATGGTTTCACTGATGACGGATTCTTTTGCAGTAAGTCACTTTTTGAGACGAATTTACAGGTTCAGGCTAAAAAAATTAACCGGTTTATCGCGACGTTGTTGCAATTTATTTTTTGTACAAAACGTCACGATCTCTGCTCCTGTGAGGCATTTCGGTTTTAAATGCATTCCACTTGGGCTATGATTATTTTGTTAACTTGTGGATGTTATCCCTCTAAGCCACACTGTGGCAGGTAAAAGCTAAAAAAACAAAAGGTGGATTTATTTACAGTACACGCGTGTAGCCCATGCTGCCGGGGAAATAAATTCATACCAAATAAGGCGAAGCGAACTAAATTTACATGCACGTTTTTTATATGCATTTTCTAACACGCCTACAAAGTAGCATCGTCCAATGACCAAATTTAGAAGTTTCTTTTTTTCTGAAGAACGTGGGAGTTCGAGGGTTTACTGAAACAATTCTCTTCCCGCAAAAAAAAGGTTTACAGCCTTCTCTATGAATTGCATTACCCCCTCCCCCCTTTGCAAAATTATATTTCTCAGATGCATTGTAACAGAGGAAGCACTGACAAAGAGGGCTCGCCTTTAGATTTCTTCTTGCATGTGGACAATTTGTTTTGTCATCAAGTTGTTTCTAGAGGACTTAAAGGCTAAAATGTTACCGTGTTACATCTCTGCTAGCATCACATGTTCATAAGTCAACCTGCCCCTGTATTTCAATTTTGTCAGTGCTGGGTCAATATACCTTCTTATATTGAGCTCAAGGTAGGCGGTCGGTTTAATTATAGATGTTTGTTTTAAAATGGAATTGAAACATTGAATTGGTTTTCGCGATATTAAAGTTAACTCCGACTTGCCAGCTTTTTAGGTTCATCGCTGGCATCCGGCAAATACACTACCGCCGGAAGTCAGGAAGTTAAGGAAACGCCGGGGAATTCAAAAGCATTCATGAAAACTGAACTTTTTAAAACCAAAATGATGTCGGTGAAGATCCGTGAAGGTGAACCCATTTGAAGGCCTCCTGTGTTTGATTATTGGAGCTACAGATATGTTATCTGCAAGTCTCGGATCTTTGCAGTTAAATTAATACAATAAATAAGTATCAAAAATATAAAATGTATTTAACTCATCCTTGGCAGACAGCACATAAGGTAGTAGAGCCATGTCATTGTCAGACATTTCGAAAAGACCAGAAATTGTTCTCTTACCTCCTTGAATTCCAGTGACTGCCACGACGATTGTTACGAGGAAGTTCATCTCGTACCCAAAGATTGTCTTCTACTAGAAAAGTGACAAAATGCCGATATTATGATCCGATAATATACAGAAAGGGGGCAGCTGTAGTGTCAACTATTACCAGTGATAATTGTCAAGAAGATGGCCTAAATGTAGCTCTGTTTTTCCTGATTAACGCGCTAGCAAATTACACTTGTTCCTTTTAGTAACTTAGCAACTTTGCGCACAAGTGATTGGTCTGTTTTGACATTTCTGGCTTCGTCTAACACATGAAAATGCGCATTACTTCAGTTCTAGCCAAAATTGTGAGTAAATTCATTTCTAGCATACGCGTATAGCCGTTACATTTGCTCTTTGGAATTTTTCCTTGTTTATGAGATTAAAAGCAATAAAAAGTTTCAACGGGCAAACCGTATTTACGTGATTAAACCCCGCATAATTTTCACTCATAATTTTCAGCCTTTCCGATGTGGCGTTTATTTCGAAATCACATTTCTCAAAACATTGCAATTGAGAACAGAAAATAATTTGTAGATCATTACATCATTTGTAAACATTATGTAAAACAGAAACGTGTTTTTTTTATCGCGCGATAAATAAGAAAATTATCGCGCGATAAATGAGAAATTATCGCGCTATAATTAGTCAGTTTATCGCGCGATAAATTGCAACTTATCACATGATAAAGAGAAGCTGGAACGTTGCACGTGTAGAGAGAGCTGGAGAGTTTTAAGGAAAGAGATGGTTGCTACTGTGGAAGAGGTTCGTATTGTATCTGTTGTTTCTGCATAATAAAATTTTAAGTAGTGCATAGGAATGTAAAATACAAAAACAGAACAAAACCTCCCAGGAACCGGGCCCTGGTGGATATATTATTTGCTCGTTTCGTTAGTTTAGACTCGGTCCTCCTTATCATGTGGATATTTTAAGGTTTTCCAAATTACTCTTTGCCTAGTCTGGTGAGCAAAATTACGATTATATATCAAGAAGTTCGTTCGTATCAGTCTTGCAAAATGCATCATCTCCTCGTGCCGCACAGTGAAAACAGTCCCGGGGGGACGGCACTCCCTCATATACCGCCCCAAGGGGTATGGCTTTAGTCTGAAAACAGGTATGGTTCAGTGACCAGAAAACCGCTCGACTAGTTTCATAACTCGTTTTTTCTCTAGGGGCGAATGGGTTGCTTATTTAACTTACTAATAACTGTGTGCTGTAAATTTCTTCTCAACGGTCGTATGCCACATAAAAATGGCTCTTTTCGTAACCACAACATAAGCTTACTTATTACGTCTTGACTACTCATTTTTTATACTACGGTTTGTTTCTCAGGACTGGTATTATGCTGCCAGGCTGCTTGGTCTGTATTATCGTCGTCCTGGCAACACACTATGTAGTTACATATATTTGAACCACGGAATGAAGAAATAAGTGCAAAGACTCGTTGGTTTTCACATGACGTCACCAAAAGGCAAACTAAAAAACTATCGATCCTACCGAGATTTTACTTTCACGATGCATTAGAGCAGCTAAGATCTAATTTTCATACAAATTTTCGCTTCAAACGGATTCTTGGTTTTGTGATAGAGTACGCTTGAATTTTTAGTTTTTGCGTGACGCGGCATTTACATGACGGCCAAGCTAGCTGTCATGTAGGTTTAAAAAATGAGTTATTTTAGGAAATTTTGCTATCTAAACAGTTCATGTATTAGAAAAAGTATTACTTTAATGTTTTTTAGTTTCTCGAAGAATAAATTCACGCTTTGGTAGCAAAACTCGGTAACAGATGTTTCTGTTGGTTTCCGTCCGCCATGTTGGAGCTAATCCGGATGAGCCCCAGCATGGAGTCTCCATACAAAGCTCTTTAAATTTCGGTAAAACATTTCTTCGGATATCTCGTATACGAATTATTCCTTCGACCCAAATCTTGGCGAGGGTCTTTGTATATCTACCTCCTTTCATTTCCAAGATTCTGGACTTTATCTGTCGAATGGTTTTGATTTTTATTTTAATCTATTTTGAATGGCGTGACACTGAAAACCAGCAATATCGGCTCGCGCAGCACCTAGGAAGGGGTGGGGAGGGGAATCAAGAATCCAAGACTGTCTTGCACTACCATAATGTTTCTTTTGCAGACAACCCTAAGCGCGATCCCTGTTAAAACTATTTCTTTCTGCCCTGTAAATGAAAAATCTGCCATTTTCACCCTAACTAATTAAGAAGGCTACTAGTATCAACTTTTCTTTCATAATGGGATCTCTCCAAGCGAAATAAGAAGCAAATAAGAGATGACTGCAAAAATTTCAAAATGAAACAAGAACTTAGGGTTGTCCGCCATTCTGCTGGGATAGATTTCAGCATCATAAGTAAGCAAAGCGTCAGGTACAAAACGCGGGTCACAGGTCACAGGTGCAGGCTAGAGTTCAGGCCCTGGTTGTTCAAAAGTTGGATGGTGCTATCCACCGGATAAATCACTATCCAGTGGATACGTATTACGAAAACTAATTGCGCTATCCACTGAATAGTGATTTATCCAGTGGCAGTATAGCGCTATCCGCCTTTTGAACAACTAGGGCTAGGTCACTGTGCTACGGTAAAAAACCAATATTATTATTCATTCAAAATATTTCCCCGAGTCTGATTGGCTAAATGCACACGCATAATTCACCATAACCAGCTATTGATCACCAAATTTGGAAGAATTTTGCGTTTATGAACCGATGACGTCAAAAGTCCAGCTTTCTTGCAGGTTAATTCACCGTTAACCGAGAAGACCTGGGGACGAGGTTGAGTTGTTTTCAGTTGTGAAAACAAAAAATGGCGGGAGAGCCCTGGGGACTAAGGCTCCGCCCAACATTGCCAAGTTGATTTGTTGAAAGCTAAAGAAGACGTAGTTCCTCAAAGTCGCGAAAGTTTAGAGACGTTTGTATGGTAGGGGTGGGGGGGGGGGGGGAAACAAACTTGTCCCCACCATACAAACGTTTGTAAATTGTCGCAACTTTTCGCTATATCTTCGTTTGTTTGAGACGTAACACTTTCAAGCTTGGCAAGTTTACTAATTTTTAGGTGCTCTTTCCAGTGGTTTCGACGTATCAGTTCCCTCACTGGTGTATGCCAAAAGTTGAAAAAACCAACCGTCTAAGGGCCTATTGCAACCCAACCCAAAATATGCCTTTTTTCTTGCAAAACCTATCTTTGGCCATTCTTTTGCTAATTAGCCGAAAACTAGTCGAAAGAAGAGGAATTGGTGAAAAATGCGTTTTTTTCGGTACTCGCTGGCTGTTACCAAAGGGTTAATAAAGTTACTGATCTTTTTTAATTGGGCTCCCAGAAATGTGGCTCGGGCTCCTAACTCTGGAGCTTTTTCATTCACGTGGCCAGCAGCTATGAATATTTATTGGAGCAAAAAAAGTGTTTACATAAAAAGGTTCAACTCCCACAGGACTGGTTTGGGACACCAACATGGACGCCGTTTCATTATTTGGGATACCAATATGGCGAGTTTGACGTCATGTGAAAACGCTCTATTGACTAAGAACAGCATAAATTGAAGAAACTTTATTCGAGATCTTTAAGAGCCAATGTCTGTAATTTTCGAAAATCGGTCGACAGTCGTGAATTTTTGAATTTCTTCATATTTTGCTCAAATATTCTCTATAGTACACTAATTTCAAAAATCACCTTAAAACTTGTAACGGCTGTTTATTTTTTCCAGAATCGGGCAAAGTTTGAAAAACGCTAAATCGGCGCTCTTTCGAGTATGAAATTAGCGAAAATTGAGCCTTTTCTTCGCGCTCGTACATAAAAACGGAATAATATCTCTAAATGAAATCAGGTCACAAAACAGACACACACTTTTACTTTGTAATTCAGCAATTAACTTTAAATAAACCGTTTAAATGTGACTGTGCCGGCCGCAAGAAGAAACACTGTTTCGGCACTTTTCAAAAATGGCAAATTTGACCTAACTTCACCATCGCAAAAACCTACTTGGTACATGGAATTTCAATATGAAACAGGAAGTGTATTGAAGCATATCGTTTGCTGTTGTTTGTGTTAAAATATTTCTGGCGGCATTCCAAATGCGCTCCGTCGAGAGACCAAAAACTAAAGGGTATTTTGACACCAGGAAAGCGCGTGCAACAAGCAAGTTTCGACCCTCGGAATATTAATCTTCTATCGCAAACATACGTAACTTCGACATTTAAACCCTAGTCAGAGTTGTAACGGTTTCAGATTATATTTCGGCGTTTCTGTTTGGTTTAACATGATTCCTTTCAACTGATTTTTGCGATAAACCATAATGAAGAGTCACGAATATGCAGTTCAAATCACAGTTAGTAGAGGGGAATATTGTCGAAATACTCGCTTACTATAGTTTTAGTCGTATTGAAACCTTAAAATCAGAAACGTTTTTTACTTACCTGAACTTAAATGCTAGATGGGGTCACAGTACAGCAAACTAAATTCTGCACCACGGTAGAATCAACGTTAAGTTTGTATTTCTTTTCAATCTGTCAACACGAGGGAAGATGACATTCCGGAAGTGCGTGACGCGTAACGCGCAGGAAAAGAACTTCCTGGTATAAGTGTTTTACGGTGCAAGTCTTTGTTTTATGTTCGTATAGCATCTCGCACATATTCAAACTTGGTTGGTGGCACCTGTGGCCCCAGTAATGCTGAAGACGCTGAATGTATTGCGATTATAGAAAAGATGTCGTGAGTCGCTTGTTATGCTCCCGACTTGATAGTCACGTGAATATGTACGGCAATGATACAGGAGCACCCAACGAGGATGTAGTTCAAAACCACTTAACTTAGCATTGTTGAACGTATTTTAGTATTTAAATGGTAGATATAGGCATATTTTTATCCCCTAAGAACTTTTCATCTGTTCGGATTTCCTAGCTGAAAATCTAGTGATCCGAAAATTATAGGGATCAAAATTTACCTTTTCGAAAATTTCAGCCAGAAAAAGGCTTCCGAAAATTCTAGGTGGCCTTTTTTAGGGTAAAAATCCGTTAAAAATTGATAATTATAACATTTTTTAGACATTCGAAAATCCTAGGAGGGGCAGGCAAGCAAGAAATTTTACAACAACTGTTCCGAAAATTCTAGATCTAAAATCGTCTTCCGAAGAGATATTTTCCGAAAATTGCCGTTGGGTGCCCCTGATGATAAAAGTAAGGATGTCTGCATTCTCATTAGGTGTCATTGTTTGATCCACAAAATTGGCGCATGAAAATAAGAGTTTTTCCTCACCGCCGCTAAATGTTTGGTTCCGGGTGGCGGTGCAACAAGTCACGAGATACCGTTTCAGAACGGCCTACTGCATGCTGCTCATAAAGGGGTCCATAAAGGCACATTGATTAATAACTCTGTATGGCCTGAAGAAAATGATATACGCAGACGTTTTCTGAGCGACGAAGTTGCAGCTTTTACACTCCTTTTTCGTTTCGAAAATAGACGAGCATGCGAGCGCGAGAGAGAGAGCCCCTTGCGCTAGTGGTCAATAAATACCCTGCGGTTTTTATTTTCATGCGCGAAATCGACCATCTCCGAAAAGGAAATAGATCGACGATCCCTAAAGAAAAATCAGAGAGTCTGTGAACAGGCTTCGAAGGTGCTTGGTATTATTTTAGTGAACATTACAAAAGGTCTCAGGTGGCTATATGTTAACGTCACGAAAAGTCTACTTATAGCTTGTTTAAGTTTAGGGCAGGAGGAGGAGATGGGTGTTTTGGTTGGCATTGGGTTTTACATTAGGATCAACCTTACACATACAAAATACAAAAATTCATGTCTTTATCACTACATTTAGAGCTATCAGACTTTGTTTGATCCACAAAATTGGCGCATGAAAATGAAAGTTTTTCCTCACCACCGCTAAATGTTTGGTTCCGGGTGGCGGAGCACAAATCATGTTGTACCGTTCCAGAACAGCCTACTGGCTGCTGATTTAAAAGGGGTCCTTAAAGGCACATTAATTGACGACTGTGTGCGGCTTGAAGATAATGACATACGCAGACTTTTTCTGAACGACGAACGTGCAACCTTTACACTTCTTTTTCTTTTCGAAAATGCCCACGGCCTTCTTCTCTCCTCGCTCCTCGCCGCTAGGCGATCGTTTTTTCCTGAGAGATGCCACCACGAAGGAGTTTTAGCACACAAATCACTGCGGGTGCAGACCTAGTGAAAAGAGCATTCTGCATCTGAAATTTTAAATCGAAATGAAAGGCTATATTTTCAGCGTTTTCTTGTCTTTTCTCCGAAACGTATTTGGCTAAAAGATAGTAACTAAAATGGCTGAAGCATTTTAAAGCATTTTTCATTTACGCCAAGGATTTTGACGTTATGAAAAAGAACTTGTCAGTGAGTTGGTTTACTTTCTAGCCTGCGAACAAGTGCCTGGGAGTGGTGGCGGACAGCAGAGCCAGGTGACTATTCCTTGTTTTGGGTGAAAGCTAGCATGTACGTACATTCTGGTTTAATAAGGACCTTACGATCCGACAACGGCGACGTCCATGAAAACGTCGCTGAAAAATAGACTTCGCATCATTTTAAACTTTTTCGCGATTATCCCAATTTGCCCTGTTACTTAAAAGAAGGCGATTTTTGCTGGAGCTGAAGAGAGGCGAACGCGCTCAAGTTCGGACAGAGATGGTAGAATTTATCGCCTTGCCTTTCCCGTTCCCGAGTAAACTTAAAACTTGGGCATTTCACGTCGTAGTTGTGCAGTGAAGGCAAAGAAATGTACAAAACAGCGTGATGCACGTGCAGAGTTGTTGTTTTGCTCATTAAACCTATTGTTTTTTGACGTTCCCGTTGCCGTCGTCGTCGTGGTTTCGTAAGGTCCGTAATAGCTCGTTTTGCACGCGTCCTATGCGGCTAAAAATAGCTCTGCACGCATGAGATCTCGTCGGGGTCTTCCATACTGGGTCAGATAATGTACAATTTGTCAACAGCAGGTTGAGGTCTCGCCAGAAAATGCCCTTGCTGCAGAGGAACAAAGCAAATTCTACTTTCAGTAATTTAAACATGTTAAATACTTGTATTTCACTCATCAAATGTGTCCATTGGCCATTGTCGATTCAGTATGGTTTTTCAGGAATGTTCTTTTGCGGAGCATTGGCCAATTTTCTTTAAACAGTTTTACTCTACCTTCATTTTGCATATGTATGGCGTACGTGTACCTAAATCCCTCAATTCATACTGAGGTGATCGATAGAGAAGTCTCATATAGATAGAGAAGGCTCAGAAGGCTAAGTGCAAATAAAAGAAAACTAGTGTGAAAAGTTTTGCAGACTCGGCTTACTCTATTTGTTTTCTTTCTCGGTTTGAGTTTCGGCCGCCTGTACATCCTAAAATCAAGTTTAGTTCGACATGTTTTGGGGAATATAAAATATAAAACTAAAAAAAAGAAATTAATTCTCATTTTATTTTTTCTTGTACACTCGTGCGATGATTTATCCTGTCTATACAGTTGCGTGACCAGACTCAAATCACACACGGTCTTTCATGCACGCAACACAGCGTTTAGTTTGAGTTAAAAAACGACGGAAGATTTCAGTAAACTGCGGCCACTTGCAGTTGAAAAGACTGCGGAAAGTAAATTCTTGTAGATCTCGTATCCCATTCAAAGCTAGCACGCCGTTTCTAGCGGCTTTATTTTAAGTGCAGAAACTCCAGGTCAATATTTACACTACAAGAACTTAACAGCGTTGTCTTTTTCAGCTACTTGCGTGCAATCTAATGCAGTGTTAATCTACTTAGTTATTTTTTTATAACTATCAAATTGAAAAGCATTCTTCAAAAGATTTTAAGAGCTTCCCTTAATGTGCCCCTTATAAAAGAAGCTAGTTGCAAAAACTCCTGTGTACCTACCTTGCGGCTAGTTTGTTTAGCTTTGTTTCAGCGTTCCAACGTGCGAAACTGCCCTGCACGTTTCGGTGTCTCAGCGACGCACTTTTGTAATGCCGCAAAAAAATTTTTAACACAAGAAACGGCAAAGGATGTGCTTTAAAACAATGTTTGTTTCATGTTGAAATTCTATGTACCAATTGGGTTTTTTTGATGGTGAAGTTAGGTCAAATTTGCCATTTTTGAAAAGAGCCGAAATCGTGTTTCTTTTTGCGGCCGACACAGTCACATTTAAACAGCTTATCTAAAGATAATTGCTGAATTATAAAGTACAAGTCTGTGTTTGTTTTGTGACTTGATTTCATTTAGAGATATCATCCCGTTTTTATGTACGAGCGCGAAGAAAATGCTTACTCCTCGCTAATTTCATACTCGAAAGAGCGCCGATTTAGCGTTTTTCAAACTTTGCCCGATTCTGGAAAAAATAAAAAGCCGTTACAAGTTTTACTGTGATTTTTGAAATTAGTGTAGTATAGAGATTATTTGGGTAAAATATGAAAAAATTCAAAAATTCACGACTGTCAACCGATTTTCGAAAATTTCAGACATTGGCTCTTAAGTGTGAAGTTAAAAGTGGCTTTATCTTTCTTTTCCGTCTTCCTAGCGACGTAAGGGGAACGTGAAATAAGGGTGTTCCGTAGAAGGCCGGCTTTAGGTCTTGGCCACAGCACAGTCACTTGATATCTGACACTGAACAAAATCACTCCACATCTGTAATATATCACTTTGCTCGCTAGAAATGTTTTCTCCTCTCATCGCTTCTCTTGCCCTTTTTCGTTCAAATCCATCTCTTAGAGCTCTAACGCCATCATTGCCACGTTCTTGCCCACCCTCTTTCCCTGAGCTTGCACGACTTCCGCTGGCTTTTTCAATCAGCTGGTGTAGATTTTGCTGCAAGTTCGTAACTTCATGATTCATGGTACTCACACTGTTCTTTATAGCGGACAACTCTAAAGAAGGATCAGCAAGAATACTAACATCACGAGGCAAAACTTGTCGCAATCTGTGTAACAGTAGGTACGCTTGCTTCTTGTTTCTAGAAAAGGATGAACAGATAATGATTTAGAGGCAGCACGACATCCATATAGTTGTTCTTCGTCTATATTTGATGGTTAAGTTGCATTTTAGAAATTTTATTCTAGGAGATGGGAAAAAAAACCCTCAGAACAACTGCTAGAGCCAACAACAAACTCGACCCACGTAAGTAGGGCGTCGACGCCGGGATTCGAACCCAGGCCAAACTGACGGAAGAGAATTCTCTCATCACTGCGCCACCTTTGACCCCAATCAACGGTGTCCTTGGTAAAAAGAAATTCTTAAATTTTGATTTGGACACTTGGGGAGCGAAAGACCAACACAAGTGATCCAAATTACAAACATGGCCGATTTATAAACTGACAAGGATGAACATTGCCTAAAACAACGACACGATTTTATAAGCGGATCCCGTTGCCAACTTATGGCGAGAATGGCAACTG